>JAZKJV010011719.1:1200000-1514554 GCA_037367405.1 Ottelia alismoides | reverse complement strand
TATTTAGGACTTCTATCTGATTGTGCTCGTAATAGTTATGGTCCCAACACTTAATTGCTTATCTGTTCCTATAGAACATATTTGGACTTAGCTAAAATAAATTAAAAAAAGTTAACTTATTGGGATTAGAGACCACATACCGAGAGAGGCACTATACAACGCTGGCAGGACCCATTGTGGCGGGCACTAATCAGCATCGAAGATCGGACCTCGGTCGCTATTCTCGATAGTTAGCTATTTATTCTTTACGCAATAGAATTTGCTCATCTAAGGACGTTTTCCTCGTGCATCATATAGATAGTTTATTTTCTTGTCTTTTATTTTATGTGTGGATCACCCTACATGTAGTGTGATGGAGCAAGGTACGCATTTCTATCACTGCATGCATCATTGTGTTTGATTGCACATCGGCTTTTCGAACTTCTACCCCATGTTTTATTAGACTCAAAGTAACCAAGGAAATCGGAAAATTCGTTAGGCATTGACTGCTAATGCAAACTTGACCTAACATTCACTTCACTTGAAAATCTTTTTTGGGGGAGAGTCATCCCCTCCTTATTTGATTTATCTGCAATGAGAGAGCGACCCGCACACTAGGATAAAGTCACACTCAATCTCTCTTCAGACTACTGGTCTCGTGGTTAGTTGTTCTCCAGTGAGGATTTCATCGGGTAGTCGGTAATCGGTCTGGGACTTCCTTAGCAGATTGGGAAGATCGGGTAGCCGGTAAACGGTCCGCACCCATACTGGCTGGGAAAAACTACTTGTGAGATTCGGGACAGTCTCTTGGGAGCATTGGGTTCCCAATAGCTCTTTTAATCGTTCTGACAGATTGATTGATCACCTTGATAAAATTGGACAAGATTAACAACCGATCTTTCACGGTCATCAGCTCGCGTTGCGTAGGTGAATAGGGGGTTTGATTTCTCATCTTTTTGCATTCCAGATCCACTCCTCATAAATCACCACATCACGATGATGGGAAGGAGGTCCCTTAGGCTTCCTTTGTCAGCACTGCTTTCGAGCACTCCTCTCCATTCATCTAGGGTGGCTTCCGAGAGCTCAGACCCACTCTCTGAACCCGAATTTGCTACCACCATGTTCCCCCTAGGCTACCCTTCTTCTTTACTTGAGGTGCCAGAGCAGTGGGCCAACACATTTATTCGTACATTTGACAACACCTGAGTTGGGGTCTTTTGCCTTTGTAGAGACCGAAGTGGTGGCCAGCAGTAAGAACCATACCGATGAGTAGCCACAGACTTCTTCTATGTGTTAGACCAGGACGCCATCAAAAATACCTTGCTTTCTTCCCTGGAGACTATACAGCGTCAGATTCGGGACCAGGGAGTTTTTATGGCCGAGGTGAGGAGAGAGCTGACGTAGATGAGAGATGGGAGAGCAGAGCCGTAGAGAATAGTCGGTGGAGGGATACCATGAGCTGGAGGAGGAGACAGACACTAGGATGACTAGTTGCATAACCCCGGTGCATCCCTCACCCACAGATGGATCCAGCTCCATGAGATCCTTGGCGACTTCGAGCTTCACCCCCAGACGATCTAGCTACTGCCCAGATTGCATGGGCTAGCCACTGAGGAGCCCCATCTCCATCTGTAGGAATTTGAAATGATTTACAGCACTGTCTACGACATACTTGTGGACAAGGATACTATTAAGTTGATTGCCTTCCCATTCTCCTTGGTTGATAGAGCATCCTATTGGCAGAAGCACCTAGGGAGGGTAGTCACCACATGCGAGCAACTCCGGATCGAACACTTGATTAAGTACTATCCACTCAGTCGGACCAATGCAACACGAGCCATGATCAGCAATTTCATCATGATCCCATTCGAGAAGTTCCATGAGGCTTGGGATCAATTCAGAGAGCTCATTGATTGGTGTCCACATCATGAGATATCCAAGCCCAACCTTGTTCAGAGCTTTTTCTATGGGCTAACACAGGAGTTGCAGGGGCTAGTGAACACCTCTTTTGGAGGTTCCTATTTCTCCAAGGACGAGGACATGGTCTAGGTCATCTATGAGGAGATGATGGTAGAGAATTATACGGTGATGTCCCAGACCCATGTCTACACTCAGGGGACGCTTCCACCGCAGGCGACTTCATTTCAGAGGATTGTATGCGTCAATGCAGGTCCATCCACTTCTTTGTTAGCAGTAGCCCTAGTCGATTCTCCAGCTGCAGACATGGGCATATTTAGCCAAAAAATAGACCGGATCTAAATTATTGAGAAGAAGTAGAGCCAAGGAATGGACAAGCTCAACTAGCCTAATGAGCTTGCTCAGACCTTGAGTGACCTGAAGACCCAGATCATGTGTCTCCAAGAGGGACGGACAGCTTCTCAGCCCTGTCTCAGGTGATGGGCCGATCCAGGGAGCAGCTCCACCCAGCCAACTGCCTCATACCGACAGGTCCACCACATCCAGGAAGAGTCGGTTCAGCATCTCCAGTACTACCAGCAGCCACCACCATCTGCAAAAACTCAGATGGTGGTTTACCAGTCGGATGAGCCATTGGAAGCCCTTCCCTCATTTGCACCTTGAGCAGGAGCCATTGATAGAAGTCAATGGGATATGGTACTCCAGCACCAACCTCAGCATGGGATTCGTCGTGATCATCTCAGCTTTTGATGGTCCACTAGTGGAAACTCCTCCCAACAACAGCCTCTAGCTCATGATGGGCAGAGCAGCCAGCAGCAGCCCAGTACTCCTAGCAACAGCAGCAACACGGTCCTCGTCTCCACTATTAGGGACAACAATAGATGCAGCAGCCTCAGCCACAGTACTCCCAGCCTCCTCCTCACTACCACAAGCAGTAGTAGACTATTGAGCGAGATTTTCGAGGAGTGATTATTATTGATATAAAGTTGTTGTTGCGATCCCCAAAATTCCCGGCTCAAATAAATGAATTTATTTATTTTTCAAGGCAATAACTACAAGAAAATGTGGCAGGAAAATTTTGTTATTTATTTTACCTGTATAGCGATAGGATCGAACTCATGTAGGCTACAATTCCCGAGGGTTATTTAAATAATTGAAAAAATTCAATTAAAAGAAAAGAGAATCTCAAATATAAACTATCTTGATTTTTGTGATTTTTTTTACTTTTAAATTTTTTATTATTTTTTTAATAATTTTTATTTTCTGATTTTTCAAAATTTTAATGATTTCAATGTTGCAATTTTTAAATTTTCAAAAACAAATTTTTTTAAAGCAAATAATTTATTCACGAAAGAAATGCAATTTTTGTTTTTAGGTTTTTAAAATATAACAAAAATTATCAAAAATATATAAAGAAAATCTTTTTGTATTTTTATATTTTTTACTCTTTTTATAATTTTTTAGAGATTTTTAGAGTTTTTAAGATTTCCAAAATGAATAAAAACATGAAAAAATGCAAACAATGAGCAAATAGGGTTATTTCGCAAATTAAAAACACAAAATGAAATAAAAAATTGCAGCAATTATTTCTCTTAAAAACTATAGGAAATTATCTACAAACATGAACTTTAATTACATTTTTTATTTTTCAACAATTTTATATGATTTTTTAAGATTTATAGTATTTTGAAAAATTTTGGGTTTATAAATAATTAATCTACAAAATTTGCAAAGAAATTAGAACACATCAAAAGAAAATTAGTCTTTTTTGGAATTTTTGAAGCGATATTTGAATTTTTATGAATGTTGAATTTCAAACAGGGAGATATGCAATGTTTTTTATTTTTTAATAAAATCAAACAATGATAAAATGAAATGAAAAATTTATACAATGATCAAGCACAGAGCAGGAGTCTACACAAATTTTTGTAGAAATTTTAGAGCAATAAAAACATTTATTTCAATGAAAAGAAACATGAAAAAATAGAGTCTGGAAAAAAAAAGGGCTGAAATGCAAATGTTTATTATTCTTGCATAAGTAAATAATAAGAAATAACTTGTAGTAAAAAATGCAAATTAGCCAAGAAAAGCGTGTAGAGCACGTGACTTGCTGGAGAACAGGGGATTTTCTGCAAATTTGGAAAATTTAGTGGACTTGAATATAATATACCCAAATATTATTTTATTCCTTTAGGGCTCGGGGGTTATTTTTCTTCATTGTAAAAATGAAGGGGGCGCGTGGGGCACCGCCTCTCCTTCTCTCCAAGGCACGGGGCGGCGACTATTGGCCAACAGCTTCGGGAGGGGATGGCCGACGATGCAGACAGTAAAGGCAGATCTCAGCAGTGGAAAGGGCATGGTGGATGATTTCTCAGGGGTCCTTCTCGGTAGTGCTGGCGGAGGGGCTCTGCTCCTCACGATGGACGTCTACGATGGCGATGGAAAAGGAAGAGGAGGCGGTGGTGTTGCTATGGTGGGATGAGGCCAACGAATGTCGTCTTGCGACTTCGAGCGACGGGCGATGTGGCTCTGCTCCAGGTGGAGTGGCGGCGTGATGTGCGGAGGTTTAGATGACACACGCCCAGGCGGGTTCCTCGCGGCTTCAAGGAGGTGGTGGCCTCTTCCAGGGAGGACGAGCTGCAGGTGGCTGTGGGCGGAGTGGATGCGGCAGTTTTTTACGATGCCCCGTCGTGTGGGTGAAGACGGATGCAGCCGACAGGGTGCTGGCAGATTAAGGGGGTGGGCGGCGTTATGCCATACGGATGAAGAAGAAGGCGGTCGGCAAGGATCTGGCGGATGAAGGGTGGTGGGCGGCGCTCTGCCGTGCGGGTGAAGACGGAGATGGCCGGTAGGACGCTGGTGGATTAAGGGTGGTGGGCGCCGCCTGCGGGTCGGAGGGGAGGTGTCTGCTGCATTGTTGTTTTTTTTGTTTTTCTTTTGTAAACACCAAAACAAAAGAGTATTTTTTTATGTTATTTTAAAAAAAAATGAAAATGTAATTTTTTTATTTAGAAACTGAAAGTGCGAAAAATATATATTGTGTATATTTTTTTGAAAGCAGCAAATGAAAAAAAATAAATTTTTTTCAAGCGATGTTCATGTACCTAAAAAAATAAAAAGATATCGACTCGAGCACGATGGCTCAGTCCAAAAATCAAACACAGATGTGAGAGGATGTGGATCCTTGCGATGTGGAAGATGGATCCGGGTCTCTGATCACCGTGCATAATCGGAGTTGAATGTTTGCTTGAGGTAGAATACGAACGCGAATAGATCGAGATGTGAAAGTGAAGAATCGGAGGATGAATCAAATCGTGGTGATGGATTCTAAGATCTATAGAGAGAGAAAATGACAATAAAATAAAAATACGAAAAATTAGACTACGATTAATCTAGGTTAAGAACAAGAAAAATGGATCTCATTGTGGAGTGGACGAATGTTGTAATCGCCTCGACGAGGGTCGCCTCGCAGTCACAAGATGGCTCGGAGGCAGGGCACACTTCTTCAACAAGATGGCTCTCGAAAAAATAAGCTCCTCTCCAAAAGATTGATAAAAAAGAAATGAGGTTGGAGGAGCCATATAAATTGAAAAGAAATTAATTTAAAATTCAAGATTTGAAATGAGATAAAGATAAGGAAAATTTTTTGAAATGATATAGAGATCAGAAAGGAAATTAGTGTTCAAATTATTTACATAACTAATTAACTTTTTTAATTTATTTTCATCACTTTATTAAATTAAGTAAAAATGTTAAATTTTTTTATTTTTTTGTGGTGGTTATTTAAGGGATTTGATTATATACATATACTATATACATATGGTACAATATATACATAGTTAAATAAAGGAATTAATTTTTTTATGTTTTAGTTTTTTTATTTTTATTTTTATTACAAATAATTATTAGAAAATAAACAATTATTTACAAATACAATATGTACAAATAAATGGTAAAATTGCACAAAACGCCCCAGAAAACCGTTTTTCAAACCGTAACTCCAAAAATTATGAAATCATAGCCATTTTAAAAGATAATTTAATTTAGAATACAATGGAAATGAGTTTGGTTCAATTTGAAATTGGTCTTTTAATTGTCACTTTATAGATTTTTTGGATGTGGTTACTTTTATTCTGTACATGATTTTATTTTGCAATTATTTTTATTATTTAGGAAACATTTTTTATTTATAACTTTTGTTTTTAAAATTATTTAATTTGAGGTCAATTTATGGACAAATAAAATTGTGTAAGTATACAAATATACACAAAAAATATTTACAATTTTTTTGGTTTTTCAGTTAAGAACCCTATCTCCCCCTACTTTATTCCTGGTCGATCAGGTCAAGTCTTGACCTTCTCTCGGGGTTCAGGTCAGCCTTGTATCTATTAAATATATACAATCTTTTTCTTTTCTTTTTATTTTTTTTATTTTCTTTTTTTCCTTTCTTTCTTTCTTTATTTATTTTAGGTTCAAATAGTAATAAATGTACAATATTTATACACAGATGCAAGTTAGTAAGAATATGGAGTTAGTGTTATATACATGTATTTTATAAGGGATTTTAAGCTAAAATAAATGAATAAAGATGATGAAATTCAGATTCATCATCCCCCTATGCTTTACCTTTGCGAGTCCCTTAGCAAACACTTATTTGAAAGAATAAGTGAATAAAATAAAAAGAAAGGAAAAACAAAGAAATTAGGACAATATTGAGTATTAAACTTGTCCTCATAAAATTGTAGTATGGAGCTATGTCAGACCTTTGGATTATTAGTGTGGTGGAACCTTAATGGGAAATAGATTTAAAACCTAACAACCTCTAAGTTCCACAAGACTCTTATTCAGGTCTCCTCAATAGTCAGGTCAGAGCAAGCCTACATACACAAATTCTTATGACTATGAATCTTTACTTGTACGGTGTAAGAGAAATATAGCTCCCCATCTCAAAAGTAGTAAAGAAACAGCCTCCCTCAACAAGGTAACTCTAGTCCCCCAGTCTAGCAACTCTTTCCTCGAGGAGTGGGGATATTCCCTTCTAAGTTCAAGTACAACTAGCTCAAGAAGAGGAGATGGAGAAAAGAATGGGCGGTAACCATTGTAGCTACCTATCCTTGGATGCATGATCAGTGTAGCCAAGTCATCCAACTGCAAGCTTACAAAAACTTGACTTTGAAGCTCTTATTACTATTTTTTCTTTATCCTTGTATATACGCTCCTGCATACATTTTACTTTTAAATCAGGCCTGTCCACTTTTGGAGATTCTGCATTTTTTCTCTTTCTTTTTTTTCTTCTTTTTTTTGAAAAAATATACAACTTGCAGCATATACATAGAGTTTTTCCTCTTGAGCTAGTAGATTATCCTTCTTTTGAAGCATTATTGCAACCCCATAGAATCCTATCTTTAGACCTCAAAGCCACTAGATCGAGTTGAGATGCACAACCCTCCCTAGAGGAAGACGAGAGGTTCTGCCTAGATGTACTACCCTCATATGCTACTCCAAGCCAAAAGATTTTGCCTCCTCTCTACCTCCTTCATGAAGAGCTACATGTAGAGTGCTTGTCCAAGATAATCCACGGTCTGAAAGAATCATGTGTATGTTGTTAAATATTCTACTTAGACTAATCAAGATGACATGTAAACATAGTTTTATGGACACAAAGAATTAAGTCAATAGGACCTGAAAAGTCTTAATTCCATTTCTTATAAGATTCCTCTGAAATTAAGTGGATTAAGGTCCAACTAAGCTCCATTCTTCAACTTTATTCCAGACTTAATTTAAATGTCAATACTATCCTAAAAAATGCATATGCAAATGCAAGAAAATATGTAAAATTAAAGCAAAATCTCTTTTATTTTGAACAATTTTCTAAATTTGAACTTTTTATGGATTTTTGGAAATAGAAAAAT
The DNA here is from genome assembly GCA_037367405.1 of Ottelia alismoides. Classification (NCBI taxonomy): domain Eukaryota; kingdom Viridiplantae; phylum Streptophyta; class Magnoliopsida; order Alismatales; family Hydrocharitaceae; genus Ottelia; species Ottelia alismoides. Next base: position 1,506,746 of record JAZKJV010011719.1, on the reverse strand, counting down.
GATGCACATGTAAATTTTTATAGACTTTTGGTTTTGTAGTTTTTAGGGATTATTTTAAGGGAAAAGTGTTAGTAAAATATATACAAGTATATAAAAGAGAGTTTTTTGTTTTTTTGTTTCATTTTTATTTTTGTTTTTGTTTTTTTATGTTTATTGTTTTTTTTGTTTTTTTTGTTTTTTAATAAATGTATATATACATATCCCCAAGATAATCATATTTAAAAGTATGAGTTATGTCTAAAGTATATATATAATATATACGACACCCCCTATACTTAGCTCGAACTATGTCCTCATAGTGATCACAGAGCGGCAAAGGAAGACATAACTCCTACTAAGTATAGAAAGGTCAAAAGACTCCTATGCTACAACAACTCAAAGAAAGATGAAAAGAATAGAAGTCGGTGATCCCCCTTATATTTAGGATCAAGTAATGCTAAGTATAGAAGATTGTACAAAAGGGAAAACCGATGAAGAGAATGTACGGACTCAACGGCTCGACTTGCCACCCAATACTTAGGGTAGAATAGCCCTAAGTATAGAATATCAATAAGTTAGGGGCAATCGAGAGAACAGAAGAATAAAAACACAAAAGAGACGATATGAACAACATCACTCCCCCTATACTTAGGGTAGAGTATCCCTATTAAGAAACAACAGGAGTGATGAACAAGACGAATATGAACAACACAACTCATTCACCCCCCTATACTTAGGACAAAGTATTTCCTAAGTTAGGCACACATGAAAATGGGGTGGATGAGCGATATGGTGGATTTACAAAGGTAAACTAAAGCGAATATACAAGAGGAGTGGATGTACAAAGGTCAAGAAGGTCGAAAGCGAACCTTCTTGCGAGATCTGAGGAATGTATCTGATAAGGTGTAGGTCGATATTAGGGTCAACATTAGACATAAACTGATCAAGATCGACCAAGAATGTATCCTCGGTGGTTTTAAAGTGTTCAGGAACGAACCGATCAATGGAAAAAGTGTGGTCATGTCCTGTCTAGGAGTCTCGCAAATATCAAAGTAAAAAGGCTTAAACTCATTATCAGAAAAAGTAAGATCAATTCTAGCCTAGCGAGACTCTATTAAATCATTATCTTCATCAAAAGCCCCGAATTACTTTATAAATGCAATCAAATCAAATTTGGCCTTATCAGTCTCATATAAATCAAGATGAATAGGAATGGACTCATCAGTGAAAGTAGTCAAATCATGTTCGTCTTGTCTATTCTCAGAGTCTGCCTTCCGCTCTAGGGTGTCTATTGTGTAAATCATGCGGATGTCATCAATGCATCGCCACGTACCGGAAGGGGAAACTCCATGGTCTATGATTTCCAATTCTTCCTCCTTGAAGAGGAATTCTTAGGTTTCAGTATCATCCAACATACATCAAGAATCTCTGATATTATCATCAAGGTCAAAGTCCTTGGGGTTGCCTAAAAAAGGTGCGCTCTCATGGGATGCAGGTCTCTGGTCAATAATGGGTGTAGTGATCAACACATCGCTCCCTGCATCAGAACGGAAGTGAATCTCTCCTAATCCATAATCAATAATGGCTCTCGCAGAGGTGAGGAAAGGTTGTCCCGGGGTGATTGGAGGGTGCTCCACAGGGGTGGAGGTCTCCATGGGCAATATGACAAAATCAGAAGTGAAGTCCATGCCCTTAATAAGAACGACAATGTTTTCTGGTATACCCTTCGGCCTTGATAGATCCATAGACAAATTAAACTATCATCCTGGTTTTCTTGAGAGGCCCAAGATGAAGAGACTGTACAATAGAGAATGGTATTATATAAATTGAAGTACCACCATCAAGGAGAGTGTTATCACAAGAATAGTTAGAGATGGAGCAACTCACAAGAGGTGTGGTAGTGTTCCCTTTCTTAGAATGTGGACGGTGAGAGATGGCATGGCCAGTGGCCACGATTAAGATGTGACGCTCATATCTGCTCCTCTGCTTTCTCTTCTTGTGTTGAGGAATAGATAAATGGGACGTAGCCTGGTGAAGTGTGGCTTTGATGATATCATGAATGGTGGCCATCACTTCAGGTTCAGTCAACATTTTTTGAATTTTTAGACCTTCCCTATAAAAGGGAGGAGGTCGGAATCAACATATACATGAGAATTGCCAAGAGCAGTCTGTACAGTGGCATCCTTGGGTGGTGGGACATGTGGTGAATGACTATGTGACAAAATGGTTTGGCATGGGTGCCCTCACCTCACAAAATGAATCAACATTGTGTCTCCCGAACTCTTTTTGGATTTTTAAAATTTTCTCATTTTTTTGTATTTTGAGTGATGACAAGCTCTCATAATTATCCTCAAGTGAATTCATATCCTCAAATAGTGGAGCAACATTCTGGATCTTATTTATGTTAAATAGATTGCTAATCCTCAAATTCATATGCTTCATCATCTGGTTCAGGGTCTCATGTGTGGACATCGTGAAAGGTGACTCCAAAATCCCAAGATGGATGAGTGGAATGAGGGCGGGTGAAAATAAAAGTCCAATTCCTGAAATAATGGGTTAGGAGGATATATACAAAAATCAAGAGGAATGTCCTCTTGGAAAAAGGGAGGTGAACCGGATGGAGGGTGCGAGGGATCCGTGAAGGTCGGATAAAAATCACTCCAGTTGGTCATCTCCGAAACAAAAAACGGGGATCGAGAGAACACGATAGTCAACTCAAGCTATGCAAAGAAAAAAGGTGCAAATGCGTAGACGGATCGAGTATGCACACAATCAATCACAAACAATATACATAAAGTAAAACACACCCCTCATTTCACCTACTCAACTCGATGAAGACAGTGAAGATTCGGTTTTTTTCTTGTAAAATTGTGGAGTTTGGTGAGAAATCAATCTATTAGAGCGGTTAAGCGAGCTGTTAGGAACCCAATGCTCCCAGGAGACTGTCCCAATCACACAACTAGTTTTTCCTATGGGTGCGGACCATTTACCGGCTACCTGATCTTCCCACTCTGTTAAGGAAATCCTGGACTGATTACTTGCTACCCGGTGAATTCCTCGCTGGAGAACAAATAATCACAAGACCAGTAGCTTTAAGAGAGTTCGGGCATGGCTCTATCCTAGTGTGTGGATCGCTCTCTTGTTGTAGATAAATCAAACAAGGAGGGGGTTGCTCTCCCCAAAACAATGATTTTTCCTAATTTTTATTTTAGGGTTGAGTGATATTATCAGTCCCAATTTTAGGCAGTTTTCACTTGGTTTGAATATTTTCAATAAATCTCCTACTGAGTGTCCAATTTCCTTTTTAGCTTATGTTAGTGAAAATAAGGAAGGAGATCAGAAATGCCAATGCGTGATTAAATACAATGATGCATGCAAGGGTTAGAGATGTGTACCTTATTGCCAGCACTCTACATGCAGGGTGATCCATACAGAATTTAAATACAAAAAAAATAAACTAACCTATATGATGCAAGTGAACCGTCCTAGCAATAACTTCTATTAGCGGGCAAGTACAGGTTAATTTGACTAAGTCCAAATTACGATCTATTCTATAGGTGTAGAAAATCTTGTTTAGGGCTTTGGACCTAATAAGTTACTTGGCTCAAGCAAAGTAATTAAAGCAATGAATAAGTGGCTCATGAAATCTGCGTGAAACAAATAAAAATAAAGCGATGAAAAATCAAAACTAGTGAGGTCCCCCAAGTGCACCGGCACTTGGCCAAACAGACCCCGCAAACAAGGTTTATAGTGTCCGTTTAAAAGAGTTCAAATGAAGATATAAATGCTATATCTACACTATTCTAATGCTCCAAGTGTCGGTCTCCTCAAAAAAATATTATCCTCCTCCTCTCACGCTCTCCTGTGGCTTGGTGAAGAATCAAGCCGCCTCCACATCCCTTGGGTCCTCTGGTTCTCCAAAGAACTCCGCCCTCACTCGGCGGGCCCATGCAAGGAGTAAATAGAAAATATGTATATATAAATATGAGCAAAACTAAATAAATTAAATACATTGAATATGAACAATGAATAAATGTCGAAAAAATAGACAAAAATGTACAACAAAGAATAGCAGGTCAAAAGAGAAACCTAACTACCCTCACCGTGTCACCCCGACAACGTTGCCATTTTTTTAGTGAGATTTTCGAGGAGTGATAATTATTGATATAAAGTTGTTACTACGATTCCCAAAGTTCACGACTCAAACAAACAAATTTATTTTTTTCTTAAGACAATAATTAAAAGAAAAAAAATGTGGCAGGAGAATTTTGCTATTTATTTAACATGTAAAGTGATAGGATCGAACTCAAGGAGGCTACATCTCCCGAGGGCTGTTCAAATAATCGAGAAAAATCAATTAAAAGAAAAGGGAATCTCAAATATAAACTACCATGGTTTTTGTGATTTTTTTGTCTTTTTTTTATTTTTTATTTCTATTTTTCTATATTCAGATTTTTTAAATTTTTAATGATTTTAATTTTGTAATTTTTAAAATTTTTAAAAACAATTATTTTTCAAAGCAAATAATTTATACATGAAAGAAATGCAACTTTTTCCTTTTTCGAATTTTCAAATATAATAAAAATGCTCAAAATTTTGTCTAAAGAAAATCTTTTTGTGTTTTTATGATTTTTTACTATTTTGTAATTTTTTAGAGATTTTTAGATTTTTTTAGGATTTTCAAAATAAATAAAAATAGGGAAAAATGCAAACATTGAACAAAGAGGATTATTTTGCAAATTAAAAATATAAAATGAAATCAAAAATTGTAGAAATTATTTCTGCTAAAAACTACAGGAAATTATCTACAAACAGGAACTTAAATCACATTTTTTTTATTTTTCTACAATTTTATATGACTTTTTAAAGATTTTTAGTATTTTACAATTTTTTGGGTTTTATAAATAATTAATGTACGAAATTTGCAAAGAAATTAAAACACACCAAAAGAAACTTAATCTTTTTTTTTGAAATTTTTGAAGCAATATTCGAATTTTTATGAATTTTTGAATTTCAAAAAGGGAAATCTGCAATGTTTATTTATTTTTTTAATAATATCAAATGATAATAAAATGCAATGAAAAATTTATACAATGATCAAGTACACAACAGGAGTCTACACAAATTTTTGTAGAATCAGAGCAATAAAAACATTTATTTCAATGAAAAGAAACATGCAAAATAGAGTCTGGAAAAGAAGGACTGAAATGCAAATGCTTATTATTCTTTTGTAAATAAATAATAAGAAATAACTTGCAAAAAAACAAATTACCAAAGAAAAGCATGTCGAGCATGTGACTTGCTGGAGAACAGGGATTTCTCTGAAATTTGGAAACTTTGGTGGACTTGAATGTAATTTATCCAAACATTATTTTATTCCATTAGGGTTTGGGGGTTACTGTTCTTCTTTCTAAAAATGAAGGGGACGTGTGGGGCACCGCCTCTCCTTCTCTCCAAGGCACAGGGCAGCAGCAGCTCTGGGCGGGGGTGGCTGGCGATGCGGGTTGTAAAGGTGGATCTAGGCGGTGGCGAGGTTGTGGTGGATGATTGCTCAGGGGTTCTTCTCGGTGGTGATGGTGGAGGGGCTCTGCTCCTCATGGTAGACGTCAACAATGGCGATGGAAAAGGAGGAGTAGGTGGCGGTGTTGCTATGGTGGGATGAGGCCAGCAGAGGTGGTCTTGCTGCGTCGAGCGGCGGGCGATATGGCTCCGCTCCAGGTGGAGTGGCAACGCGATGTACGAAGGTTTGGGTGACACACGCCCAAGCGGGTTCCTCGCGGCATCAAGGAGGTGGCGGAGTTTTCCAGGGAAGTTGAGCTGCAGGTGGCTGCAGGCAGAGTGGATGCAGCGGTGGGCGATGCTCAGCCATGCGGGTGAAGACGGAGGCGACCAGCGGGGCGTTGGCGGATAAAGGGTAGTGGGCGCCGCCTGCAGACTGGGGGGTGGCGCATGACGCATTGTTTTTTTTTATTTTTTTGTAAACACAGAAATGATAGAGTATTTTTTATGTTATTTTTTAAAAAATGAAATAGCATGTTTTTTATTTAGAAACAGAAAGCGCAAAAAATATATTTTTTGTATATTTTTTTAAAGCAGCAAATGAAAAAAATTAGAAATTTTTTTCAAGCAAAATTCTTGTACCTAAAAAATAAAAAGATACTAACTCGAGCACGACAACTCGTTCCAAAAATCAAATGGAGATGTGAGTGGGGGCAGATCCTTGCAATGTGGAAGATGGATCCGGGTCTCCGATCACCGTGTGTAATCGAAGTTGAATATTTATGTGAGGTAGAAAAAGAACGTGAATAGATCGAGATATGAAAGTGAAAAATCGGATCGGGTGAATCAAATCGTGGTGATGGATTCTAAGATCTAGATAAAAAAATGACAACGAAATAAAAATGCGAAAAATTAAACTACGATTAACCCAGGTTAAGAACAAGAAAAATGGATCTCACCGTGTAGTGGACGAATGTCGTAATCACCTCGACAAGGGTTGCCTCGCTTTCATCGGACGTCTCAAAGGTTGGGCGCTCTTCTTAAACAAGATGGCTCTCGAAAAAATAAGCTACTCTCCAAAAGATTGATCAAATCGAAATGAGGGAGGAGGAGCCATATAACAAAAGAAAAGAATTTGAAATTCAAATTTTGAAATGAGATAAAGATAAGGAAAAAATTTTGAAATGAGATCGAGATAAGAAAGGAAATTAGTGTTTAAATTATTTACATAAGTAATTGTTTTTTTAATATTTTTTTCACTTTATTAAATTAAATAATAAATTTAATTTTTTTGTTGTGGTTATTTAAGGGATTGAACTATATATATACTATATACATATGGTACATTTTATACATAGTTAAATAAGGAAATTAGTTTTTTATGTTTTATTTTTTTTATATTTTAAATAATTATTAGAAAATATTTACAATTATTTACAAATACAATATGTAGAAATAAATGGTAAAATTGCACAAACCACCCTAGAAATTCATTTTTCAAACCGTAACACCAAAAATTATGAAACCACGATCATTTTAAAGATAATTTAATTTAGAATACAATGGAAGTGAGTTTGTTTCAATTTGAATTCATATGGATCATGAATTGTCCTTTCAATCATCGCTTTATGGCTTTTCCCATATGTTGTTACTTTTATTATATAAGTGATTTTATCTTGCAATTATTTTTATTCTCTAGGAAACATTTTTATTTACAACTTTTGTTTTGAAAATATTTAATTTAAGGTCAATTTATGTTCAAATGAAATAGTGTAAGTATACAAATATACACAAAAAAATATTTACAACACATTTTTTGGTTTTTTTGATTAAGGACCCTATTTCCCTTACTTTATTCTTGGTCAATCAGGTCAAGTCTTGACCTTCTCTCGGGATTCGGGTCAGCCTGTATCTATTATATATATACAGTCTTTTTCTTTTTCTTTTCTTTTTTTTATTTTCTTTATTTTCCCTTTCTTTCTTTCTTTATTTATTTTAGGTTAAAATAGTAATAAATGTACAATATTTACACACATATGCAAGTTAGTAAGAATATGGAGTTAGTATTGTATATAGGTATTTTATAAGGGATTTTAAGATAAAATAAATGAATAATGATGATGAAATGCAGATTCATCACACACTCGGCCTCATTTCCAGCAAGGCAACCCGTCGGGTTCTCATGGACCTGTCTATGAGAACCCAGAACTTGATGACCTCTCCCGCTTACTCTCTGATCAGCAGGCATCCTTCCGATGAGAGATGGACGAGTTCCCACAGGAAATGAGGGAGATCATAAAGGGAAAAGCTGCCATACCTGCTCAGATTGAACCCAATCCGAACAAACTAAAGAGAAAATATGAGCAGGTACAGTTTATAGAGACTACCACTCCTAGTGATGTTTTGGATGATAATTCTTCTTCTATACTTGATGTTGATTTTGTGACACTTTGGAGCGGTAGGATGCCAGCTGGTAGCGCCTCATCTGAGCGACGACTCGATGCAGACTCTAGAGCACTAGAAGAGGATGGAAGCCATGTTGATGCTGTATGTGATGATGATGATGACAGTGGCGATGAGGCCACCAATGATGTTGATCAAGACGACGATGTTGTGGTCATCATGATTCCAGTTATAGAAGGTGGTTCTGATGCCACCATTCCAGATGCTAGGCCAGAGAGCGGTGTCGATGCCGCTAGTTCAAATGTTGTAGGTGGTGTTGATGCCGCCAGTTTAGATGTTGTAGGTGGTGTTGATGCCACCAAATTTCCTTCTGTTGTGCTACCTTGTTTTGTACCTGAGGATACTCATAGAATATCACAAAAAATGGAAAAACAGAAAATGAACAATAATATGAATAAAGGAAAGGTTTTTGTATCTCTGGTGAGTACATCTATTTTGCATGATGATCTTGGTATGGATTCTAGTCTACTACATGCTCAGGAACCTATTCCTCACCGTCATCTCTCTGGAGAAAGTCCATCCATCCCCTTCCCTCAAGCACTCCACTTAGGAAAGGGGACCCAAAAAAAGAACCCCAAAAAGAAATATCAGCTAGAGTTCAACGAGCAGATGATTGATAGATTCTAGATACACCTAACTCTACAGAAGGCACTAGAGCACATTCCTCTTTTCCATAAGAACTTGAGAGAGAAGATCACCATCCGGAGGAAGAAGAGGAACCACAATGCAGAGATCCATGTGCTTACTCGTGCCACATGCTTCGTTATTCAGAATTGGTTGCCAGCCAAGAGACCCGATGCAGGAAGCACAGAATCCTCAAAGGATTGATTGAGTTCATTTACTTCATTTTGTCCTGACCTTTAAGGAAATCATTCTCCAGAAATTTCACATCTCTAGAAACAAAAACCTTTTGGGTCTCAAGGTCATAGAGTTGGTATCCAATACCATCTCTAACATACCCAATGAAGTAACACTCACGAGAGAGAGATTCTAGCTTACTTGCGTCTGCGTTCTTCGCATGGACCGAGCAACCCAAAACCCTCAAGTGATTAACACTAGGTTTGGTTCCATACTAGAGCTCATGAGGAGTCTTAGGTACAGATTTTCTAGGAATCTTATTCAGGATATATATTGCAGTATCTACTGCATATCCCCAGAAACTAAGTGGTAAATGTGCTTTGCTCATTATTAAACAAACCATATCCATGATAGTATCTTTCAGCAACACCATTAAGTTGGGGAGTTCCAGGAGGAGTGAGATTGGAGACAATTCCATTCTCTTTAAGATATTACTTGAATTCATCTGAGAGGTACTCATGGCCTCAATCAGATCGAATCAGTTTAATCTTCCTATCGGCTTGGTTCTCAAACAAAGCCTTGAATTCTTTGAACTTTTCAAAGGTTTCAGTTTATGACGTAATAGTAAGACAAACCCGTATCACGAATGATCATCAACAAATGCCAAATAATATCGATATCCATTCCGAGTCATGGTACTGAAGGGACCACATACATCAGTATGTATTAGGTCAATAATACCTTCGCATCTTGTAATTATATTACGGAAGGGCATCCTAGTCATTTTACCTTGAATGCAATGTTTGCAGGTAGGCAAAGGTTGAACCTGTAGAAAATCCAAAGGTCCATCCTTTATCAATCTATTGATCTTATCAACAGATAAATGACCAAGCCTTTGATGCCAAATCTCATTCGAAAGATTTTCATCCTCCCTGGATCTTTTAGGGTTTTTATTAGTGGTTGTAACATTCATGATACATTTATCAACGCACAATTCATAGAGTCCACCAGAAGTCAAAATACCATCCGCAATATATTTATCATAACAATTTATGACTAATTTATTATAGAATAGGAATGAATATCCACTTCTAACTAATTTAGATACATATATCAAATTCCTTCTAACTTCAGGTACATAAAGACACTCTTTAAGTACTATGTCTCTACCACTAGATAATGATAGTCGACATGTCCCGACGGCGACTGTTACAACACTTGCATCAGATCCCATCTGGATGACTATCTCCCCTTCTTCTAGATTTCTAGTTTCCTAAAACAAATGCAACAAATTGCATACATGAATAGAAGCACCAGAATCAACAACCCAACTCCCTTCTCGTCCAACGAGAAAACTAGTTTCGATGATGAAAGTAGATTTCATACCTGCTGGGGCTTTACCTTTGTCGACCGACTTCATGTATTTTGGGAAGTTAAGCCGCTAGTGCCCTGGCTTCTTGCAGTGGTGACAGACGTCGGTTTTCTTCGACGCTATTAGTGTGGATGCAATGGAAGATGAGCCAACGTCTTGACTCTTCTTCTTTCTCTTCTGGACTGGGCCCTTCCAAGAACCTTGCTTCCGACCGTGCTTCCCTCTTACCTGTGCAACCATTGCATTGCCAATGGGACCATCTTTCTTCATTGTACTTCTGCAGACTTTAATGCAGCAAGAAGTCCAGCACTATTCAAGTCCAACTTGTTCATGTGGAATGAAACCACAAAATTATCGAAAGACTTGGGCAAAGATAGCAGAATGAAGTCAGCTTGCATTTCTGTATCCATGTTTTCCCCAAGAGTCTCCAGCTCAGACAAGTACCCAAACATTTTATGTACATGTTCTCGGACTGAAGTTCCTTCCTGCATCTTGCAGCGAATGAGTTCTTTCATAATATTGTAACACTGGGTGCGGTTAATGCCACCAAACATATCTTTCAGATTATGCATTATTTCCTGGCATGTGCTCATCTCCACATGTTGCTTGTGAAGACATTGGAGAGAGAACCCAGGATATAGCATCATGCCAAGACATGATCTTCATCATACGTGTCACTATATTGCTTTTCTTCCTTTGATTTAGGGCTTTCATGCTTGTCTTCTGTGAGCACATAACTTATCCACTCAGCCGAGAGAACAAGCTCCAAATTACGGATCCAATCCGAGTAATTCGGTCTAGTCAATTGGTTGACCTCCAGAAGCCTGCTTAGTTGGTTCATGGACTTCATTTTCTGAAATTAAGAATGCATTGTCAAAGAAGCTTCATTTTCTGAAATTGGTTGACCTCCAGAAGCCTGCTTAGTTGGTTCATGGACTTTCAAAGTTCATTCCCTTAATCACTTTCAAAGCAAGAGATATACTTACCGCTATATCTCTAGCAAGAACTGAAATCTCCTCTTTATCTTTATCACATCCCAATAATATGAGAATCTGCGATTCCAATAAAGAGAAGCAGGAACACATTCCACCTTGCAAGTCCAACTTGCATTTCCCAATTCGGTCTTTAACACACGGGCCCACCACCCCTAAGATGATGTTGACCCATCGTTAATTGAATCAACCGTCAATAGGAATAGTATTCGCTATGCGCAATCCAGTATTGCCCCAATAATATGAGGATCCGATAATTGGGGTCACTACGCATACATCCTTACTCTTTTGAGAAGCAAAAAGTCTGATCCAGATGCTCTTGCATATAGGAGTTGTCACTTCATATAGGCGTCTCCTATATCCAATCCGTGGCGATGGAAACCCTTTGCCTTGATGGGAGACCATGGATGTCACTTATGTGATCCTTCACCTCTTATTCAAATTTTAATCAATTATCATGAATCATATTCATATAATTTATTCTTCCAAGGGAAATAATAACTATATTCATAATAGAGTGTTTCAATTGGACATAATTAATTCAATCATATTAAATTAATTATCAATCCAATTCAATCAACAAACTTGGTTGTTTTTACTTGAATATATATGCTATTATCTCAAAGTACGTGTTAATTTGAATTTTAATAATTAGAAAAATATATCTTGATTTCTCTGGCATTATCGAGTCCCTACCCGTTGTCATGGCCAGTACCGATGAAAGTGAGACGGACCGCAACCGGTGCGACCCGCTACCCCAATGCTTCCCGACTAGACACCATATCCACCTCAGGAAAGGATAATGCCAAATAGATCAATATATACTTGAGATGATCATCGGTTCTTCAACCGAAATTATACCATATAGTTTAATCAAAACATTTTTTATTGTAAGGAAATTTGCTAGTCAAATTCCCAATCCTATTCAAGTAAGGAGTTTGATGATTGTGATTCCAATTATGATCTAGATAAAATCTAATCAATTTATTGGTTGAGGCCAAGTCAATTAAGGAAATAATCATCATTCAATATTTCTCAAATATTTTCCATAATTATATCATGAAATTAGCAATTAATTTCACTAATTGACAATCACATGGTTCTTGATTAGGAATGTAATTTTAGCAGTGACCCCTACTTACTAAAATTAACATATCTCAATCAATTTAAATCAAAATTAGACAAAATTAATTTTCAAAGATTTCTAATTTGATTTAAGACAGAAATTAAGTGATATTTCACGCATTTCGAGGCGGATCAAAACAGTAATTAACTCATTAATCATGTTAAGATTCGCAGTTCCCGCAACAGTGATACATGTTCATTAAAACAACCATATCTCAAGCAAACGGAATCCAAATTACGTAAACTCAGATGCTATGATTTCTTTATTTAATGGGGAACAAAATCCAAGTGATTAATTCGTGTTTAAACATTTTAAACAGGGCCAAATTTATTCACTAAAAATATGTGCGAAAATCAAATGCGACAAAAACTTTCGCAACCTTAATGGGCCCAAGTAATCCTAGGTTTAAGGATCGTATCCAAAACTTTCGAATTAAGTCTATGATACCACTTGAAGGATATGGAATAAACCTCAAGCACATCACGGAAGCGTGAGCGTCGTATCGAATACGACGAAGAACGACTAGTCGTACTAGTTGTTCTATGCAGCGGAATTTAAAATTTTCATGAGATGAAACCACATGATCCAAGAACGATTCTCAGATCATTTCATCTAGAACCACAACAAGTATAAAGTAATACCTTTTGAAGCGTGGTTGATCGAGTCTCTATGAAAAGAGACCTCATGTCTCAAGTCCGATCGTCGGAGAAGACGCTTGCGAGCGTGAGGATGAGTCGTGTGATCCTCGCAATCCAACAAGTTGATCCAAGCACGGTAAACACCTGATCTCGTCGTACGAGATCGAACATCTTATTCGAGAGCGTAGCACTCCAAATAAGATGGAGAACCAAAGAACGTCGAGGTGGCGGTGCGGTGGCGAAGCGACGATGACTTTCTCCTCTAGGGTATGGTGGACGGCCACCAATGGAGAGGAGAGAGAGGTTGATGTGTAGAATAAGAGAGAGAGAGAGAGTTGTGCCTCAAAAGCATAACCCTAGAGAGCATGGTATGCCTCTCTATTTATAGGATTTTGGGATCCATAGATCTCAATCCATGGGACACATAAAATCAATGGATGAGATTGATTCATGTTTAATCCAATGGTCAAGATTGTTGTTGGTAAAAGCCAAAAACTAATAACTTAATTTAGATCAAATATATTTAATAAATCAAATACAATTTAATCCTAAACTAAATCAAGCATAAAAAGGAGATAATCAACACGGAGTTTGCATCTCCCATGGAATATGCTGGACGACCATCAATTCCATATTGGACTTGGTAACCGTCCACTTGTTTCCAAGTGGGGAGCAATCTCATGAAATGTCATGAGATTGCAAATCTCCATGGAAAACTCCATTATTTAATCCAACAACTTTTGTTGTGATTTATTCTTCAAAAATAATTCATAATTAGTTTTGAGAATATTGCAATCTTACCATTGGAAATTTGGGAATAATATTCACAATTCAAAAAAAAATATAACTTACATTTTCAATTAATTACACAATGTGTATCCAATACACATCAATAATTAATTAACAAATATAAATTATAATTAGCTCTCTCTAATACATTGTAAATCACATTTATAATATATTATGAATAATTGGATATTGTTATCTACATTATTCTTATCCACAATAATTAAATCTAATTTAATTATATTGGATAATTTCTACATGCATCAAGATAATTAAATCACATTTAATTATCATTCTCTTAATGCTCAGATATAATTCAGCTATGGAATTATTCTTGAACCCTTTCAAGAATAATGTGATTTCTCCGCAGATACTTGGAGATAAGGATTGGGCGATTGTATTGTTCCAAGTATAGTGACTTGGATATTCTGATCACATCTCAAATACAGATCTCAGGGACTTCCCATAGATGCTTGATTAAATCAAGGTTGTAAACATAATCTTCTCATTGCATCTGAATCTCATTTATATCAATGTCCAATACTTGGACTAATATTAGGTCACTTCTCTACTGAGAGGAGTCACTAAAATCCAAACATGTTTCATCACTCCCTCGGAATGGAAGCATCATGGTTATACAATCGTTTATTATCACATCACCCTCATGTATTCCCAACACCTGTACATCCTGCATACTAGAAGACCTATGATCATCCTGAAGATATAGATCACTTTTACACTGTCATCTTCAGGGTTTGATCACTAAGTTTCTCAATATTGGTCTTTGGGATTTGGAATAGATGATATGCATTCACAAAGCATATATATTACCTTCAAATTCATGTCATGCTGCCAAAGCATGACGATCATGCATGGAATTTCATCAGTCCCAATACCTCATGAGTGAGCTCATGTCTCCCGGTTAACAAGTGAACATGTATGATCCCTTTGAGAGATCGTATTACTCATATGTCCTTAAATGCACACCAACTCGCCGGTGTATAGACCATGGTTAGGTCATCAACCTATTGGTCTGCCAAATGTACATACTCAGACATATAGTAACACATCTGTCTCTGGTCAGAGGATGCATGCCTATGCTGTGACAGTATTCAACATAGGTCTTTGGTTATCTCGATCTCATTAAGTCAACCCATTGACTCAACTAATCTGATACCTCAAAATCACTATTCCCTTGCAGAGGACCTGCATCAAGAGGTCGATCAGATATCAGTCAAATGAGAAAGGAATGGCATCTCCTACTCAGGTTGGAGATCATCACTTACCAATCATTTTATGATGCTTGATGAGTCCTCTATCTAACTCCTTAGATATTCATCCAAGCATTAGCCTCTGTGATTCAATCAATGAATCAACAGCTCTATGATTATCAAGTTGGCCATGGTACATAACCCTTATTATACAGAGGGACCTTATAGTGCATTCATTCATTCAATCTCAGAAAGGGAGTGAAAAACAATCAATAACCTTTATTGATAAACCATCTATTACAATAACATTTATTACAAAAATGGTTCACCTCGGGCTCACATTACTAACAATCTCCCACTAGCCCTCAGAACCATTCAGGAACAATCCTTAAACCCATACTCATTACATGCTGGTCGAAAACCTTTTGTGTCAGAGGTTTGGTAAGAGGATCAGAAACGTTGTGTGGAGGCCACCTTGGTGATGGTGATATCACCACGTTTTTAAATCTCCCGAATGATGTGGTATTTCCTTTCCACGTGCTTACTATTTTGATGCCATCTGGGTTCCTTTGCCTGGGCAATGGCTCCCGTGTTATCGCAGAGTAATGAGATGGGAGTATCAGAGGAAACTACGCCAAGCTCCAGGATGAACTTGCGCAACCACACCGCTTCCTTTGCATCATCTGATGCGGCAATGTACTCGGCTTCTGTTGTTGAATCGGTTGTAGTGTCCTGCTTCTTGCTTCTCCAGCTCACAGCACCACCGTTCAACAGGAATACAAACCCTAATGTCTACTTTCGATCATCAATATCCGATTAGAAGTCAGAATCTGTATATCCCAAGACTTGGAGATCACCATCTCCATAGACCAAGATGTAATCTTGCGTCCGTCTTAGATATTTGAATATGTTCTTTACTGCATTCCAGTGTTGTTCTCTATAGCAGGATTGGTAACGACTTACCATTCCCACTGCATGGTAGATATCTGTCCTAGTACACATCGTGGCATAAATAAAGCTTCCAACAGCTGATGCATAAGGGCATCCAACCATGGCGTTCTTTTCCTCAACAGTTTGAGGAGCCATCCCTTTAGACAGGTGGATACCATGTCTTAAGGGGAGGAAACCTTTCTTAGAACTATCCATATGGAATCGTTCAAGAATCTTCTTAATGTACCCATGTTGTGACAATCCCAATATCCTCTTCTCTCGATTTCTGAACAACTTCAGACCCAAGATGTAAGAGGCTTCTCCAAGATCTTTCATCTCAGAGGTATGGGATAGCCAAATCTTCACACTGATCATCATCCCTGTATCATTCCCAATGATAATGATGTCATCTACGTAAATCACGATGAACACAATGGTGCTCCCACTAAGCTTCTTGTACACACAAGGTTCATCAGGATTCTACACAAAATCATAACTCTTTATGATTTTGTCAAATATGATATTCCAGCTATGAGAAGCTTGCTTGAGCCCATAGATGTATTTCTTCAGCTTGCATACTTTGCCATCCTCAGTTACGAAGCCCTGGGGTTGCTCCATATAGATATCCTCCTCGAGGTATCCATTGAGGAAAGCCGTTTTGACGTCCATCTGCCAGATGTTGTAGTCAAGATATGCATCTATAGCTAGCAGTGTCCTGATGGATTTAAGCATGGCCACATGAGAGAATGTCTCATCGTAGTCGATGCCTTCTCTCTGTGTGTAGCCCTTGGCTACGAGCCGTGCCTTGAAAGTCTCTACTTTCCCATCAGGTCCCCTTTTTCTCTTGGGATTTTACCCCTTTAGGTAGATCCTCTAGGGTCCATACACCATTATTATGCATGGAGTCAATTTCTGACTTCATTGCTAGCATCCTTCTATCCATGTCATGATCTGTGAGTGCTTCATCAAATGAAGAAGGATCATTGTTAGTTTCACCTGACACATGGAATCCATACCTTTCAGGTGGTGCGACCACCCTCGAACTCCTTCGAAGAGGTATGGGTGTTTCATCTTTATTTATCTCTTCAGTTTCCAGCTCAGGAAGCTCAGGATCCTCAGAGGATTCAATGAGTTCCTTTACTTCATTTCTATCTTGACCTTTAAGGAAATTATTCTCCAAAAATTTCACATCTCTAGAAACAAAAACCTTTTGGGTCTCAGGGTCATAGAGTTGGTATCCAATACCATCTCTAACATACCCAATGAAGTAACACTCACGAGAGAGAAATTCTAGCTTACTTGCGTCCACATTCTTCGTATGGACCAAGCAACCCCAAACTCTCAAGTGATTAACACTTGGTTGGTTCCATACCAGAGCTCATGAGGAGTCTTAGGTACAGATTTGCTAGGAATCTTATTCAGGATATATATTGCAGTCTCTACTGCATATCCCCAGAAACTAAGTGGTAAATGTGGTTTGCTCATCATTGAACAGACCATATCCATGATAGTCCTGTTGCGTCTTTCAGCAACACCATTAAGTTGGGGAGTTCCAGGAGGAGTGAGATTGGAGACAATTCCATTCTCTTTAAGATATTCCTTGAATTCATCTGAGAGGTACTCACCACCTCGATCAGATCGAATCTGTTTAGTCTTCCTATCGGTTTGGTTCTCAACCAAAGCCTTGAATTCTTTGAACTTTTCAAAGGTTTCAGATTTATGACGTAGTAGGAAGACAAACCCGTATCATGAATGGTCATCAATAAACGTCAAATAATATCGATATCCATTTCGAGTCGCGATACAGAAGGGACAACATACATCGGTATGTATTAGGTCAATAATACCTTTGCATCTTGTAACCTTGTTACGAAAGGGCATCCTAGTCATTTTACCTTGAATGCAATGTTTGCAGGTAGGAAAAGGTTGAACCTATAGAAAATCCAAAGGTCCATCCTTTATCAATCTATTGATCTTATCAACAGATAAATGACCAAGCCTTTGATGCCAAATCTCATTCGAAAGATTTTCATCCTCCCTGGATCTTTTAGGGTTTTTATTAGTGGTTGTAACATTCATGATTCATTTATCAATGTACAATTCATAGATTCCACCAGAAGTCAAAATACCATACGTAATATATTTATCATAATGATTTATAACTAATTTATTACATAATATGAATGAATATCCACTTCTAACTAATTCAGAAACAGATATCAAATTCCTTCTAATTTCGGGTACATGAAGACACTCCTTAAGTATTAGGACTCTACCACTAGATAATGATAGTCGACAGGTCACGACGGCGACTGCTGTAAGACTTGCATCAGATCCCATCTGGATGACTATCTCTCTTCTTCCAGACTTCTAGTTTCCCGAAACAAATGCAACAAATTGCATACATGAACAGAAGCACCAGAATTAACAACCCAACTCCCTTCTCGTCCAACGAGAAAACTAGTTTCAATGATGAAAGTAGATTTCATACCTGCTGGGGCTTTACCTTTGTCGACTGACTTCAGGTATTCCGGGAAGTTACGCCTCCAGTGCCCCGGCTTCTTACAGTGGTGACAGACGTCGGTTTTCTTCAACGTTATCTGTGTGGATGGATTGGAAGAAGAGTCAATGCCTTGACTCTTCTTCTTTCTCTTCTGGGTCGGGCCCTTCCGAGAACTATGCTTCCGACCATGCTTCCTTCTAACCTGTGCAACCATTGCACTGCCAACGGGACCATCTTTCTTCAATATGTCTGCTACAGAATTTAATGCAGCAAGAAGTCCAGCATTATTCAAGTCCAACTTGTTCATGTGGAATGAAACCACAAAATTATTGAAAGACTTGGGCAAAGACAACAGAATGAAGTCAGCTTGCATTTCTGTATCCATATTTGCTCCAAGAATCTCCAGCTCAGACAAGTACCCAAACATTTTAAGTACATGTTCTCGGACTGAAGTTCCTTCCTGCATCTTGTAGTGAACGAGTTCTTTCATAATATTGTAATGCTGGGTGCGGTTAATATCACCAAACATATCCTTCAGATTTTGCATTATTTCCTGGCATGTACTCATCTTCACATGTTGCTTCTAAAGAACATTGGAGAGAGAACCCAGGATATATCATCTTGCCAAGACATGATCTTCATCATACTTGTCATTGTATTGCTTTTCTTCCTTCGATTTAGGGATTTCATGCTTGTCTTCTGTGAGCACATAACTTATGCGATCAGCCGAGGGAACAAGATCCAAATTACGGATCCAATCCAAGTAATTCGATTCGGTCAACTGGTTGACCTCCAAAAGCCTGCTTAGTGGGTTCATGGACTTCATTTTTTGAAATTAAGAATGCACTATGTTAGAACATATAATCATATATTCAAATTTATGATATTTGATTAAGGCATTTTAAATCAAATTATTTTTGCATTGTCAACTTTGAAAGTTCATTCGCTTAATCACTTTCAAAGCAAGAGATATACTTACTGCTATATCTCTAGCAAGAACTAGGATCTCCTCTTTATCTTTATCACATCCCAATAATATGAGAATCTGCGACTCCAATAAAGAGAAGCGAGAATACATTCTGCCTTGCAAGTCCAACTTGCATTTCCTAATTCGGTCTTTAACACACGGGCCCACCACCCCTAAGGTGATGTTGACCCGTCGTTAATTGAATCAACCGTCAACAGGAATAGTACTCGCTATGCACAATCCAATATCGCCCCAATAACATGAGGATCCGATATTGGGGTCACTACGCATACGGCCTTACTCTTTCAAGAAGCAAAGAGCTCAATCAATATGCGCTTGCATATAGGAGCTGTCACTCCGTACAGGCGTCTCCTATATGCAATCCCTGGCGATAGAAACCCTTCGCCTTGACGGGAGACCATTTATGTCACTTATGTGATCCTCCACCTCTTATTCAAATTTTAATCAATTATCATGAATCATATTCATATAATTAATTCTTCCAAGGAAAATAACTCTATTCATAATAGAGTGTTTCAATTGGACATAATTAATTCAATCATATAAAATTAATTATCAATCTAATTCAATCAACATTGATTGTTTTTACTTGAATATATATATGGTATTACCTCAAAGTACGTATTAATTCGAATTTTAATAATTAGAAAAATACATCTTGATTTCTTTGGCATTATCGAGTCCCTACCCGCTGTCATGACCAGTACCGATGAAAGTGGGACGGACCGCAACCGGTGCGACCCGCTACCCCAATACTTCCTGACTAGAAACCATATCCACCTCAAGAAAGGATAATGCCAAATAGATCAATATGTACTTGAGATGATCATCGGTTCTTCAACCGAAATTATACCATATGATAATAATCAAAATATTTTTTATTATAAGGAAATTTGCTAGTCAAATTCTCAATCCTATTCAAGCAAGGAGTTTGATGATTGTGATTCCAATTATGATCTAGATCAAATCTAAGCAATTTATTGATTGAGGCCAAGTCAAATAAAGAAATAATAATCATTCAATATTTCTCAAATATTTTCCATAGTTATTTCATGAAATTAACAATTAATTTCACTAATTGACAATCACATGGTTTTTGATTGGGAATGTAATTTCAGCAGTGACCCCTACTTACTAAAATTAACATATCTCAATCAATTTAAATTGAAATTAGATATAATCAATTTTCAAAGATTGCTATCTTGATTTAGGACAGAATCTAAGTGATATTTCACGATTTCGAGGCGGGTCAAAACAGTAATTAACTCATTAATCATGTTAAGATTTGCAGTTCCCGCAACAGTGAATACATGTTCATTAAAACAACCATATCTCGAGCAAATGGAATCCAAATTACGTAAATTCAGATCCTATGTTTTCCTTATTTAATTGGGAACAAAATCCAAGTGATTAATTCGTGTTTAAACATTTCAAACAGGGCCGAATTTATTCACTAAACAGATATGCGAAAATCAAATGCGACAAAAACTTTCGCAACCTTAACGAACCCAAGTCGTCCTAGGTTTACGGATCGTATCCAAAACTTTCAACCTAAGGCTCTGATACCACTTGAAGGATATGGAATAATCCTCAAGCGCATCATGGAAGCGTGAGCGTTGTATCGAATACGACAAAGAACGACTAGTCGTACTAGTTGTTCTATGCAGCGGAATTTAAAAATTTTCATGCGATGAAACCACATGATCCAAGAACGATTCTCGGATCGTTTTATCTAGAACCACAACAATTATAAAGGAATACCTCTTGAAGCGTGGTTGATCGAGTCTTTACGAAAAGAGACCTCCTGTCTTAAGTCCGATCGTCGGAGAAGACGTTTGCGAGCGCGGGGATGAATCGTGTGATCCTCGCAATCCAACAAGTTGATCCAAGCACAGTAAACTCTTGATCTCGTCGTACGAGATCGAACGCCTTCTTCACGAGCGTAGCACTCTAAAGAAGATGGAGGACCGAAGAACATCGAGGCAGCGGTGCAGTGGCGAAGCGACGACGACTTTCACCTCTAAGGTTTGGTGGACGGCCACCAATGGAGAGGAGAGAGAGGTTGCATGGTATGCCTCTCTATTTATAGGGTTTTGGGATGCATGGATCTCAATCCATGCGACACATAAAATCAATGGATGAGATTGATTCATGTTTAATCCAATGGTCAAGATTGTTGTTGGTAAAAGCCAACAACTAATAACTTAATTTAGAACAAATATATTTGATAAATCAAATACAATTTAATTCTAAATTAAATCAATCAAATAATGGAGATAATCAACATGGAGATTACATCTCCCATGGAATATGGTGGAAGGCTACCAATTCCATATTGGACTTGGTAGCCGTCCACTTGTTTCCAAGTGGGGAGCAATCTCATGAAATCTCAAGAGATTGCAAATCTTCATGGAAATCTCCATTATTTAATTCAACAACTTTTGTTGTGATTAATTCTTCAAAAATAATTCATAATTAATTTCGAGAATATTGCAATCTTACCATTGGAAATTTGTGAATCATATTCACAACCCAAAACAAAATATAATTTACATTTTCAATTAATTACACAATGTATATCCAATACACATCAATAATTAATTAACAAATATAAATTATATTTAGCTCTCTTTAATACATTATAAATCACATTTATAATATGTTATGAATAATTGGATATTTCTATCCACATTATTCTTATCCACAATAATTAAATCTCATTTAATTATATTGGATAATTTCTACTTGCATCAGGATAATTAAATCACATTTAATTATCATTCTCTTAATGCTCTAAAATAATTCAACTATGGAATTATTCTTGAACCCTTTCAAGAATAATGTGATTTCAACGCAGATACTTGGAGATAAGTATTGGGCGATTGTATTGTTCCACATATAGTGACTTGGATATTGAGATCACATCTCAAATACAGATCTCAAGGACCTCCCATAGATGCTTGATTAAATCAAGGCCGTAAACCTAATCTTCTCATTACATCTGAATCTCATTCAGATCAATGTCCAATACTTGGACTAAGATTAGGTCACTTCTCTACTGAGAGGAGTCACTAAAATCCAAACATGTTTCATCACTCCCTCGAAATGGAAGCGTCATGGTTATACAATCATTTATGATCACATCACCTTCAAGTGTTCCCAACACCTGTACATCCTGCATACTGGAAGACCTATGATCATCCTGAAGATATATATCACTTTTACACTGTCATCTTCAGGGTTTGATCACTAAGTTTCTCAATATTGGTCTTTGGGATTTGGTATAGATCATATGCTTTCACACAGCATATATCTTACCTTCAAATTCATGTCATGCTTCTAAAGCATGACGACCATGCATGGAATTTGATCAGTCCCAATACCTCATGAGTGAGCTCATGTCTCCCGATTCACAAGTGAACATGTATGATCCCTTTGAGAGATCGTATTACTCATATGTCCATGCATGCACACTAGCTCGTCGGTGTATAGACCTTGGTTAGTTCATCAACCTATTGGTTGGCAAATGTATATACTCAGACATATAGTAACACATCTGTCTCTTGTCAGAGGATGCATGCCTACGCTGTGACAGTATTCAACATAGGTCTTTGGTTATCTCGATCTCATTAAGTCAACCCATTGACTCAACTAATCTGACACCTCCAAATCACTATTCCCATGCAGAGGACCTGCATCAATAGGTCGGTCAGATATCAGCCAAATGAGAAAGGATTGCCATCTCCTACTCAGGTTGGAGATCATCACTTAACAATCAATTGATGATGCTTGATGAGTCCTCTATCTAACTCCTTAGATATTCATCCAAGCATCAGCCTCTATGATTCAATCAATGAATCAACAGCTGTACGATTATCAAGTTGGCCATGGTACATAACCCTTATTATACAAAAGGACCTTATAGTGCATTCATTCATTCAATCTCAGAAAGGGAGTGAAAAACAATCAATAACTTTTATTGATAAACCATTTATTACAATAACATTTATTGCAGGAATGGTTCGCCTCAGGCTCACATTGCTAACAATTACTTAAGGACATTGTCGTCATGATTCAGGGCCTGAATTTCCCTGTGGACTTTGTTGTATTGGACATGGAGATCCCTGAATTTTTGATAGATACCCCCATCATTTTAGGACGTCCTTTCTTGGCCACAACCAATGCAGTGTCCTATCATGATAGCGGGAAGGTATGTTCTCACATCGAGGGTAAAAGTACACAAATAGATATGATCAAGGAGACCGGAACAAGAGATTCGGCTTGCTCAGAGCAGAGGAGCGACTCAGAGCAGATGACAGATGTAGAGCGAGACATCCACCAGGAGTGCGACTTTGTGATTACAGATGATGAAGCAGTATGGGCAGACCCAGCACCACAAGCTCTCGTCACCACTTCATACTCTACAGAGTTTTAGACAAAAGCTCATGAGAATTCAGAGAGTGCACTCACGGCACAGGACGCCTTAGAGGTTGATGACCGCGACATGGGTAGTGAGGTAGATTTTATTTCCTGTGCCTCATATTCAGATCCCTCAGATACAGATACTGACTTTGATTGGTAGGTGTTCGATGATTATTTACCGTGTCTTGTGTCCACAGAGCCGACAATTAGGGCAGAGCGAGCCAAAACAGATTACAGATATACCAGCAGGGTCGTCTTCATCAGATTTTCACACTCAGCGAGAGTTCTCCCATGTAGATCTAGTAGCCTTTACTCAAGCATTTCAGAAGCCAGATTTTCTAGCTCCCACTTGTCTAGAATTAAAGACCTTGTTGTAGAAGTACAGATTCCTTGCGGGTGAGCCAGATATGTTCCCGGTCATTATCTCAGCGTATTTGACTGGAGACCAAGAATCTCGTTTGATGGAGGTTCTTGAAAGAAACTGCAAGGTGATTGGATGGAGTGTAGCCAATCTCCAAGGGATAAGTCCGTCCATGTGCTCCCACCACATCTATCTCGAAGAGGACACCAAACCATCGTGTGAGTTTCAGTGATGGCTGAACCTGAATTTTTGAGATGTGGTCATGAAGGAAATATCGAAGTGGTGGAGCATTGATTTTACCTACTCCATCTCTGACTCCAAGTGGGTTAGTCCATTACATGTGGTACGCAAGAAGACGGGTATTACCATAGTTTTCAGCGAGTCCGGAGAGGAGACAGCTACCCGAGTGCCCACTTCTTGGAGGTTATGTGTGGACTACAGACGATTGAATCAGGCCACCAAGAAGGATCACTTCCCATTGCCATTTATTGATCACATTATTGAGAGGCTAGCTGGGAAGAGTCACTACTATTTTCTTGACGGGTACTTGAGGTACAATCAGGTGGCTATAGCACCCGAAGATCAACAGAAAATGACATTCCCCTATCCGTTTGGGACGTATGCTTTTAGATAGATCCCCTTTGGTTTATGTAATTCCCCGACTATCTTCTTGGATATGGTGGGTGACTGTTTATAGGTCTTCATGGATGACTTTTCGATCTATGGAGATGGGTTCGATGCTTGTCTTGACTGCCTAGACCGTGTACTTCAGCGCTGCGTAGAAGTAAACCTTGTATTATCGTGGGAGAAGAGTCATGTTATGTTGACTCAAGGGACGGTCCTTGGCCATATAATCTCCAACAGGGGCATGGAGGTCGATCCGGCCAAGGTGTATATCATCAAGAAACTCAATCCACCGTCCAATTTACGTCAGGTGCGGTCTTTTCTAGGTCATGTTGATTTCTACCGACGGTTCATACAAGACTTCAGTCATATTGCCCGAACGCTCACTAGTTTGCTGATGAAAGACACCGAGTTCATTGTAGACGATAAGTATCTTGCATCGTTCGAGACTCTCAAGGGACTAGTTGTACAGGCTCCTATCCTTCAGCCACCCGATTGGTCTCTCCCATTCGAGATCATGACGGACGCTTCTGATTTTGCCATAGGGGTTTTGCTAGGACAGAGGAGAGATGGATTGTCGTATGCCATTCACTAGCCAGACTTTGGATGTCACTCTCAGCGGAATTACACTACAACTGAGAAGGAGATGCTAGCCATATTCTTTGCTTTGGACAAGTTCAGATCGTAATTCTTGGGTCCATAGTGACCATATACACAGATCACACCGCCATTCGATACCTCATGGCAAAGAAGGATGCCAAAGTCAGATTGACCAAATGGATCCTTCTACTCTAGGAGTTTGATATAGAGATTAAGGATAAGCCTGGAGTCAAAAATGTGGTGGCGGATCACCTCTTCCGCTTAGAGAACCTTTAGGATTCTGATCAGATCGCACCTATTATAGAGACCTTCCCAGACGAGGCTATTCTTTCTATCACCTAACTTCCACGGTACACTAACATTGTGAACTATCTTGTCGCCAAGAAAAATCCACAAGGTTGGACCAAGTAGCAACTCGAGACCTTCCTTGCAAAGGCCAAGTCATACCATTGGAAGGATCCCACCCTTTATCATGAAGGGGGGGGGTATAGTGTCTGGCATCGGTGCATTCCTCTGGAGGAGCACCACAACGTCCTCACTTACTGCCACAAGCTTGAGGCAGGAGGACATCATTCTGGGAGACGGACATCGCAGAAAGTTCTCCAATCTGGCCTTTTGTGGCCTACCCTCTTCAAGGATTCAGATGAACTAGTGAAGAGGTGCACTGACTATCAGAGGATAGGCACTTGTGGACAATGTAATGTGATGTCGATGAAGCCTATTCACTTCTATGAGGTTTTTGACGCATGAGGCATCGATTTCATGGTTCCATTCCTTAAGAGTCAGGGATTTGAGTACATTCTGGTTGTTGTAGATTATGTGAGTCGTTGGGTTGAGGCCATCCCCGCCTGAGCCGTAGATACTAAGACTGTATGCAGTTTTTTGAGGAAAAATATCATTTCACAGTTTGGGGTACCTAGAGTTTTGATTTCTGATGAGGGACTCACTTTAACAATGACAAGGTAAGGGTCCTTGCTAACGAGTTCAGCATTGACCATCGTGTTGCCACTCCATATCACCCTTAGACCAATGGTCTTGCTGAAGTATCGAATAAAGAGATCAAGACTATATTGTAGAAGGTCATCCGCCCAGATCGAAAGGATTGGTCATAGCTTTTGGACTAGGTCTTGTGGGCCTATAGGGCATCCTTCAAGACACCTTTGGGCACATCTCCTTTTATCTCATTTATGGCAAGCCATGCCATTTACCTGTAGAAATCAAGCACAAGTCACTTTGGACAGTTATAGAGCTATTATTGGATCCCAAAAGTATAGGAGAGCAGAGGATAGAAGAGTTGACTGCCCTGGAGAAGTTGAGAGATACAGCCTTTTCAAGTAACCTACAATACAAAGATAGAGTGAAGATATGGCATGATTTTCATATCAGCCATAAACAGTTTGAGCTGAACCAGAGAGTATGGCTATTTGATGCTAGTTGAGATTATTTCTAGAAAATTACAAGGTAAATGGAAGGGACCCTACTTGGTCAGAAAGGTGCATGACAACAGAAGCATTGATATATCTGAGTTGTCATATGATTCCACCTTTCGAGTTAACGGTCAATGCCTAAAGTCATATCTTGATCATGATCCGTTGATCGTTGACATTACCCTATCCATTTTGCATGAGATGTGGTCTTTAACTCACATCATTTGCATCTCAAGCCTGATTATCACTTCATCGCAGTTGTATAGATCTATATTGTCCATATCATTCATTTTTTGTCTGACACCCCGCTTTCATCTTATGATTATGTTATATTTAGGGTGTGCTTTACCCTTTGTATAGGGTGTGTATCAGACCTGTGATTATCCATTTGATTTCTATTACCTATGTTTTGCTGCATATACTTAGGGATATTTTACCCTAAGTGTTGAGGAGGTAATATACGTGCACATCCTATTCATCGAATTTTCCCTTGTTTACAGATTTCTATACTTAGGATTATTTGATACTAAGTATAGGGGGATCACAACTTCTATTCATTTGATTCTTTATATTCTTTCATTTGTCGTTATAGTATAGCATTCTTTTCACTTCCCAATACTCGGCACGAGTTATGTATTCCTTTCATCGCTCTTTGATCACTCTGAGGACATCGTTCGAGCTAAGTATGGGGGTGTCGTATATATTGTATATATACTTTAGCCATAACTCGTACCTTGTATGTGTTAATAAAAATGGCTAAAAATCAAAAACTAAAAATCACAAAAAAAATTTAAATTTTCTTATACATAAATGTTTGTAAATACATTTTTTTACAAATGTTTGTAAAAATTGTTTTGTTTGTAAAAATCTTTGTAAATATTTTGGTATCAAAATAATGTATAAAGTACAAAATTTTTGAAAATGTTTGAAAAACAAATGTTTGCAAAAATTTGTTTGTGAATGTTTGTAAAAATATTTTGCAAAACTTTTCCTTCTTCCTTGCATTCAAAAATTACCATAAAAATTTGCATATTTTGAAAATTGTTCCACAAAAATAGTTTTGTAAATATTTGCTTGTACATTCTTTTGAATCATGGTTGACACTTAAACTAGTCTGGAATGGAATTGAAAAATAGAGCTTGGTTAAGAACTTAATCCACTTAACTTCAGAGGAACCTTATAGGATTTGGGATTAAGACTTTTCAGGTCCATAGTGACTTAATTCTTTGAATCTAGTAGGCTATGTTCACATGTCATCTTAATGAGCCTAAAGTAGAAAACTTAACAACGCATGCATGACTCTCAAAGACAATGGCTTGACATGGACACGCACCTTACACATAGCTCAACACAGATGAGGTGGTGAGGAGGCAGAATTCTTTGAGTTGGAGTAGCATACGAGGGTAGTACAACTAATCGGGACCTCTCGTCTTCCTATAGTGAGGGATGTGCACCTCAACATGGTCTAGTGGCAATGAGGTCTAAGGATAGGAGTCTGTGGGTTGCAATAATGCTTCAAAAGAGGGATAGTCTACTGGCTTAAGAGGAAAAACTCCTTATGTACATGCTGCACCATGTAAATATGTCATATATATGTACAACAAAATATGCAAAAATGTGAAGAACTCCAAAGAAGGGGACAGACCTGGTTGAAAATAAAATGCATGCTGGAGTGTATATAGTGAATAAGCAAAGCTTATGTATTCCACCTTCTCATCTCATGGAAGCTTGCAGCCGAAGACTTAGCTACACCGGTTAAGATCCAAGTGATAAGTGGCTACACTAGTTCTGGTCTATTCTCTTCTTTCCCCTCTTCTTGAGCTGGTTATACTTGACTCGAGGAAAGAGTTGCTAGACTGGGGGATTAGATTTACGTTGTTGAGGGAGGTTGTTTCTTTGTCATTTCTAAAGTGGGGAGATACATATCACTTACACAGTACAAGGAAAGATGCATAATCATTAGAGTTTGTGTATGTAGACTTGTTTTGACTTGGTTATTAAGGAGTCTTGACTATAAAAATGTGGAACTTGGAGATTGTTGAGTCTTAAACCTATTTCCCAATAAGGTTCTTCCAAATTAGTAGTCCAAAGGTCTGACTGAGCTCTATAATTCAATTTAGTGAAGATAAGTTTAATAATCAGCTTTGATTCCTCCTTTTTCTTTTTCTTTCACTTCTTTTTCAAATAAGTGTTTGCTAAGGGACTAGAAAAGGTAAAGTATAGGGTGATGATGAATCTACGATTCTCATTCTTTATTCTTTTATTTTAGTTCTTTCTTCTGCCAAAAAAAACTGTAAATACATGTCAATACAATAACTTAGCAATTTGCATGCCTTTGCTAATAATGCATAATTAACACATATTTCTCAAAAAAAAGAATAAAGAGAAAAGAAAAAGAAGGATGTATTTAGAATAAATACTTAGCGATCTAAAATCCCAAGGGAATGTGAAATTTTGACCTAATCGCAAAAGAAAATAAGCAGAGAGAGATAAGGGTTCACTTTGCATTGTATATACTCTATACTTGCACAAATTATATATGTATTTAATTTTAACAAAATAAAATATTTCATTCTTTTTATACACTTGTATATGCCGTAGAAATACTACAAAATAAAATAAAAATCATAAAAACGATAAAAATAAAACTAAAATTCAATACTTCCTTGTACAAAAGACACTTGTATATAGTAAATTAAACTATTTATTAAACATCTTTAAATAATTTGTAAAACTAAAATAAAATTTGTTTTATATTCCTTAAAGTATTTTGCAAATATATAAAATAAAATAACAAAAACTTTTTGTAAAAATAATAAAATAAAATACTTGTACATTATACATAGGTATAGTATACATGTATATAATACTATATATTGTATATACCTTATTTTTTCATAAAAATAATTAAAAATAATAAAAAAATATTTTATAAAATAATAAACAATTTTTATTTTATACACTTTTTAATTGAAAATCATTTGCTATTTTTTATTGAATTTCTTTTTATTTTTATAAATCCTACATTCCTATTGGTCCACGTCTGCATGTTGACCCCGGTCAACGGTCTCTTCCAATAGGGCCGGGTTCGTACATTCCTAGCCAGAGTGTTTCTCCACTTTTTAGTGCCCGACCCAGACCTCTGATTGCTTCGATTCATGCGCTCGATTAGCCCTAATATCCTCGATCCTCGCAGATCCCTAGGCGCAGCCGGATCTACTTAGGGTTCCGCATTGAGCTTCGATCTTCTTGGACCCTAGAGCTTCCTATAAATACGCTCCTCTGCCTGATGTGTTCTTCAGCTCGTTCCTCGCACCACCACAGATGCCTAACTACTTCCAGGAGAGTGACAGCTTCTCGGAGGTGCCCTTGGAGGATTGTTTGGAGGTCCGAGTGAGCATAGCTCATCACGTCATCGGAGAGTCATCGTGAGAAGCCTCTCAGCCTATCGCAGCTTGATAGAGGCCATAACCTAGCCAACCAACTTCTCCTGGAGCTTCTGAGTTCATTGTTAGCCTTAGGTATCACCCCTTTCATCCGCATTTTTCCTTCACTTCGATTCTTCATTTAGCCCATCGAGCTAGTCCTCTTCTCTGACCAGTTGGTCAGAGCCTCGCTTCCTACTATCGCCCACATAGATCGAACCCTCGACTCACCCCGCACCTTCCTTCGCAACCTGATCACCCTGAGACTCGACCATTAGGTCGATATTAGGTCGAGCTTCCTCCTTCACCTTCGTAGGAAGCCCAAGACTCCGCCCCCCATCGCTTCTCCTATTTCCCCATGTAATAAACCCGACCGGAGCTATGTCCTCGATTCCTACCCTTAGCAGGTACTAGCGTGTGTGAGGAGCACCCTTTAAACCCTTATCGACCCATGCGTAGTAGCTCCAGGAGTATCTTTACCTCCATGGCCATCCAACTGTTGTCTCCTTCATCGGAGCGCTCCACTAGATGCTGAGCACTTTCACGATACTGCTAGATCTCTCCAACCCTTCATCGGAGCGACGAACCTCCTCCTTTGCTCGGTTGAAGTTCTCCTGGGTCGTGCTCTTGCAGACCCTCTCTCCACCGTTGTATGAGCATGCCTTTGCCAGATCTGATCAGAGCCTCCATGCCGTTGCATCCATAGAGTCGTTAGATTAGAGCCCTGGCGCATCTGACACGCACGTCCGTGACATTCTCTACGAGTCATTAGATCCACCTAGGCTTCTATCAGAGTCGTACATCAGCGCCTCTCCCGTGTGCGCCATGTGCCCCTGCATGGGTATATTTCACATTCTCCCCTGCATGTTTCCCGATTTTGCTTTAGTCTAGAAAATAAAATGTGTAGTTAAAAACATTTATAGTTTGGACCTCGTACTTTTTTTATTTGCAGCTTCATCCTTCCAAGATGGAGGCACGTGTGTCCCCACGTGCATATCTGGGTCATCTGCATTTTATGTCATGAATATTTTCTGTTGTTATGAAATGAATGGAATGTTTTGGAATTTGCATTTATGCGCCTATGAGCCTAGATCACGTGGTGTTTGTGTTTTAATTGGACAAATTGCATGGTTGACCCTTGAGCTTTTACAACGTGTTATTATTTGTTCCTAAAACTTAAATTAATTGCATTTAGATCCCTAACAATTGTATTTAGATATGTGTCTTTTAATGGACTTAATAAATATTAAATAAATTTCAAAAATTACTTAAAAATTACAGTTAGCTCCTACTAGGTGGTAATTCCACAAAAATTCCTGTGTTTGTCTTTTGTTGTGTTTTACCTTCAATATTAATTTTGTTTGAAAATTCATTATAAAAACCCTACAAAATCACAAAACAACCAAAAATTTATAAAAATCATATAAAATCAAAGAAAAATATAAAAAATGTGTTTTTAGTTCCTGTTTGTAGGTTTTGATTTCTATTTTATCATAAAATTATCATCCAGGACCTTAGGGCATTTGAATATTTTTAATTTGGAATTTGGTCCTGGTTATGCAATATTTTGTATATTGAAATTATTTGTTTTTTATAAAATCACAAAAACATCTTAAAAATCTAGAAAAAATTACCAAAAACACCTCAAAACCCTTAAAATCCAAATAATATTTTTACTTTATTCTCCTGAGTATTTTTAACTATTTTGAAAAATCCAAAAAGAGTGTTGTGTTTGTTTTCTTTTATTTTTGTGCTTGTTCTTGTTTTATTAAAAATAAAATTTTGAAGAAAAATAAAAATCACTAAAAAATATATTTTATCTTCGAAATTTGAGTACTTAGTTTTTCAATCGTGCTCCTTGTGTTCGACCATGGTTGCTATACCAGGTAAATAAAATAGCAAGCCGCTTACATTTGATTGTTTGATTTTTTTGAGTGGTTTTATTTTCTTGTTGATTGAGCCGAGTGATTTGGGTCACAATGGCCATTGTTTTATTTTTGCTACTTAACCTGAGATGCACGATCGATCTTTAAAACTCGTATCATGATTGTCATCAATAAATGTCAAATAATATCGATATCCATTTCGGATCGCGGTACTGAAGGGAGTACATACATCAGTATGTATTAGGTGAAGAATACCCATGCATCATGTAACCATGTTACGAAAAGGCATTCTAGTCGTTTTACCTCGAATACAATGTTCGTAGGTAGGCAAAGATTGAACCTATAAAAAATCTAGCGGTCCATCCTTTATCAATCATTGATCCTATCAACAGGTAAATGACCAAGCCTTTGATGCCAAATCATATTTGAATGATTTCCATCCTCCCTGGATCTTTTAGGGTATTTATTAGTGGTAGTAACATTCACGAAATTTTCATCAATGCACAATTCATAAAGTCCACCAAAAGTCAAAACATGATCCGCAATATGCTTATCATAATGATTTATGACTAGTTTATTATAGAAAATGAATGAATACCTGTTTCTAACAAGCTTAGATAGAGATATAAGGTTCCTTCTAACTTTCGGTACATAAAGACACTCTTTATGTAAAATGACTCTCCCACTAGACAAATATAGTCCGCATGTCCCGACGGTGACTGCTGCAAGAGTTGCATCAGATCCCATCTAGATGGCTATCTCCCCTTGATCAAGATCTCTAGTTTCCTGAAACAGATGCAATAAATTGCATACATGAACAAAAGCACCAGAATCAATAACCCAACGGCCTTCTTGTCCAACGAGAAAATTGTTTTCAATAATGAAAATAGATTTCATACATGTTGGGCCTTTACCTTCTCAACTGACTTTAGGTAATCTGGGTAATTATGCCTCCTGCTCCGGCCTCTTGCAGTGATGAAAGACATCGGTTTTCTTCGATTCTATCAAAGTGGATGCATTGAAAGATGAGCCAACACCTTGATTCCTCTTTTTTTCTCTTCTGGTTCGGGCCCTTCCGAGAACCATGCTTCCGATTGCGTTTTCATTTGACTTGTGCAACCATTGCACTGTCAGAGGGGTATCCTTCTTCATAACGTCTTCTGTAGACTTTAATGTAGTCAATAGCCCAGCGTAAGTATAATCAACTTTGCTCTTGTGTTATGTGACCACAAATTTGTTAAAGTATTAGGGAGCGACGGCATAATGAAGTTAGACTGCATATTTGCGTCCATGTCAGCCCCAGGGTTTCCAGCTCAGAAAGGGACCCAAACATTTTGAGTACATATTGTCTGACAGAGGTCCCCTCCAGCATCTTGCAGCGAATAAATTCTTTCATGATATTATAACGTTATATGTGGTTTACATCACCGAACATTTCTCTCAGATTCACCATTATATCATGGCAAGTGCTCATCTCCACATGTTGCTTCTGAAGCACATTGGACAATGAACCAAGAATGTAACACCTTATCAAATTATGATCTTCATCATACTTTTTATTGAATATAATTTCTTCTAAGTCTTCGGGTCTATGTATTTGTCATTGGACAACACATAAGAGATGCGCTCTACAGAAAGGACAAGATCCAAATTTCGAAACCAATCCGAATAATTTGGTCTAGTCAATTGATTGACCTCCAGGAACCTGCTAAGTGGGTTCATGGACTTCATTTTCTGAAATTAAGAATGCACTATATTAGAACATATAAATAATTATATATTAAATTGTAATTCTTTGATTAAGGAGTTTTTATTCAAATTAGTTTTGCCTTTTCAACTTTGAAAGTTCATTCCCTTAATCACTTTCAAAGCAAGAGATATACTTACCTCTATATCTCTAGAAAGAACTGGGATCTCCTCTTTACCTTTGCTACATCCGAATATTATGAATAACTGTAACTCAGATAAAATAAGCGGTAACACATTTCGCCTTGCAAGTCCAACTTGCATTTCCTAATTCGGTCTTTAATACCCGGGCCCACCACCCCTGAGGTGAAGTTGACCTTTGTTATTTGAACCAACTGTCAACAGGAATAGCACTCACTATGTGCAATCCAATATCACCCCAATAATATCAGGACCCGATATTCGGGTCACTACACATACAACCTTACTCTTTCGAGAAGCAAATAGCTCGATTCAGATGCGCTTGTATGCAGGAGTTATCACTTCAGACAGGTGGCTCCTACATACAATCCCTAATGACGGAACTCTTCGCCTTAATGGGAGACCATGGATGCCACTTATGTGATCCTCCACCTCATATTCAATCTCTAATTAATCATCATGAATCATGTTCACATAACTAATTATTCTAGTGGAAATACACATCTTTTCAAATAGAGTATTTAAATTGGATATAATTCATTTAATCATGTTAAATCAGTTATCAATCCAATTTAATCAACCAACAAACTTGATTGATACTTGAAGGATGGTATTATCTCAAAAATACGTATTATTTGAATTTTAATAATTAGAAAAATACATCATGATCTCTTCAAACATTATACCTTCCTTACCCGCTGTCATGGCCAATACTGACGGGAGTGGTACAGACCGCTCACGAAGCAACCTGCTATCCTAACACTCCCTGACTAGACACCATATCCGTCTCAGGTCAGGATAATGTGAATTGATCATTTTGTACTTGAGACGATTATCAATATTTTAATCAAGGTTATACCATATAATAATAATCAAAAACATTTTGAATAAAATTATAAGGAGAATTGCTAAATAAATCCCTGATCCTATTCAAGTAACCAAGTTTCGCATGTAGAGATTGTCCTAGAACTATTGTAGGATATCATAGGGCTTTCATGAAACATTCATTCAATGATGAATGACGTTTAATCAATTATTTCCATAAATAAATAATAATAATAATCAATTAATCATGGTAAATTCTCATTTTACTTGATTGACATTGAATTATAAACAAATTAAGAAAGAGATCTTGATGATCCAATCATCATCCGACTCATCTCCACTAAATATAGAATATCTAAGGTAAACAGAGTCAGAATAGCGCGAAATAAAATCATGTGGTTCGCTGATTTGATTCTTTACTTAATTAAAGTATTTATTTTATGTTTCATTATAGGATAACAGTAAGCAAAAATAGTTTTCTTACAGATCCGTGAATACATGCAAAACAATTTTCATAGCAGGAACTATTTGAATCAATTTCGTGCACTTTTAGTACCAATCAAAGGTTAATGTTTTTGGGACTTATTTAGACATTCTAAATACTTTTATCAACCAAAAAACACTCCAAAAAGTGAATAAATAGTATGTTTTCTTTCATCAAAAAATGATCTGATTCTTGCATCCAATGCAAAAAACAATGATTCCCGTGCAACAAAAACATAAACCATGATCGCCTAGGGGTTTGGATCACATCCAAGACTTGACCAAGGCTCGGATATCACTTGAAGGATATGGTAGAATCCTTAAGAGCATCACGGAAGTGTGAGGATCTCATCATTTACGATCGAGAGCGACTACTCGTACTACATGCTTGGTGCAGCGAAATTTAAAATTTTAATCGATGAAACCACATGATCCAAGAACACTTCTTGGATCTTTTCATCTAAACCACATACTAGATAAAGGAATACCTCCTGTAGCGTGGTTTTGATCGATTCTCTAAGGGAAGAGACCCCTTGTCTCAACTCCGATCCGTCGGATGAGACGTTTGCGAGCGCATAGATGGGTCATGTGCTTCTCGTAATCCAAGTAGTTGATCCAAGTGATGGATCTCCTGATCATGCCTCAAGAGATCAAACGTCTCCTTCATGAGCGAAGCACAATGGCGATGCGACGATGATGACAACCTTCTCTCGAGGGTTGGAGTGAACGGCCACTCAAGGGGGAGAGAGAGAGAGAGAGGTGGTGTGAGAATGAGAGAGAGAGAGAGCCATTGATGTTGTATCTTGAAGATCAAGGGGTGCCACTTCTTATATAGTATTTTGGGGGTCCATGGATCTCAATCCATGGACAACACAAAATCAATGATGAGATTGATTTGTGCTTCTTTCAATGGCCATGATTTTGTTATAAAAACACAACAACAATTAATTTAATTTAAGATAAATATATATTGATAAATCAATATAAATTAATTACAAATTAAATCAATTAATCTTGTAGGATAACGAGGAAGGAGAATTCCCTCATCCCTAAAAAGGAGGGGACAGACACCAAATCCCTTTAGGACTTGGTGGTCGTCCACCTCCTTGAATTGGACCTTCCAATTCATGAGATGACATTATATCATGAAATCTCCAAGATTTACAACAACACTTGTTGTAAATTATCTCATAAAAATAATTCATAATTATCTTGTGAATATGACAATCATGCCATGGGAAATATGTGAATCACATTCACAACCCAAAATAAAATGTAGATTATATTTTTAATTAATTATCCAATGTGAATCCAATTCGCATCAATAATTAATCAAAAAATATAAATCACAATAGGCTCTCTCTCTAATACATTATAAATCACATTTATAATATATATATATATATATATATATATATATATATATGAATAATTGGATAGTGCCATCCACGTCATTCTTATCCATAATAATTAAATCACATTTAATTATATCGGATCATCATTCTCATGCATTTAAATAATATGAATCAAATTCACATTATTCATGATAATTAAATCACATTTTATTATTCATTTCTCAATGCCTAGATATAATTCAACAATGGAATTATTCTTGAACTCTTTCAAGAATAATGCGCTTTCTGTGTAGATACTTGGAGAGAAGGACAGAGTGATTGTACGTTCCATGTATGGTGACTTGGATATTGAGATAACATCTCAAATGCAGAACCCATGGACCTCTCATAGATGCTTGATTAAATCAAGGCCATAAATCTAATTTTTCTCATTGCATCTGAATCTTATTCAAATCAATGTCCAACATTTCGACCAACATCAGATTACTTCTCTATTGAGAGGATTCACTAAAATCCATACATGTTTTGTCACTCCCTCAGAATGGAAGCGCCATGGTTATACAATTGTTTATGATCACATCACCCTCAAGTATTCCTAATACCTGTACATCCTGCATACTGGAAGACCTATAATAAACCCGAAGATATAGATCAATTTTCACTGTCATCTTCAGATTTCATTATCAAGTTTCTCATTCAATCATTGGGAGTTGGTATCGATCATATGCTTTCCAAAAGCATATATCATACCTACAAAGACCATGCAAGGAATTTGATCTGTCCTAATACCTCATGAGTGAGGTCATGTCTTCCGATTCACAAGTTAACATGTATGATACCTTTGAGAGATTGTATTATTCATATGTCCTCATATGCACACCAGCTCGCCAATGTATAGACCTTGATTAGGTCATCAACCTATTGGTCTGCCAAATGTACATACTCAGACATATAGCAATACATCTGTCTTTGATCAGAGGATGTGTGCTTATATCATGACAGTATAGACATAGGACTTTGGTTATCTCGATCTCGTTAAGTCAACTCTTTGACCTAACTAATCTGACACCTATGAATCTTTGTTCCCATGTAGAGGACCTACATCAAGAGATCGAACAGATATCAGCCTAATGAGAAAGGATTGCCATCTTCTACACGGGCTGGAGATCATCTTTTAACAATCATTTGATGGTGCTTGATGAGTCCTCAATCTAACTCCTTAGATATCCATCCAATCACCAGCCTCTATGATTCAACAATTGAATAAACAACTGTATGATCATTAAGATGGCCATGGTACATAACCCTAATTGTATAGAGGTACCTTATAGTGCATTCAATTATTTAATCTCTAATATGGAGTGAAAGAACCAATAACTTTCATTGATAAAAAATATTACAATGGCATTTGTAGGAATGGTTAGCCTCGGGCTCACATGGCTAACAGTTGCCCTAGTCAATGTCTGGGTTCGTGGGAAGCAATGTGACTCATCTATCCACCCACAGGAGACAAGTTTGCAGATCTGACATGATTCAGGAGGTTTCTTTTGTAGAAAATCACGCCCCAAAGGTAACCCTAATCTACCTCTCATTTTCAACATGAATATTATAAATCACAAGGGAGATTATTTCTTTTCTAATTTGATTTCTAGATGCACAAATCGTTCTTCTACATTCTCTAGTTCATGTGATGATCTAACATTGTTTTGGCAAACTATTTTCTAAATATTCCATGTTTTCGTGCGTAGTAAATAATTTTTTATTTGCTTCCTTCAAAAAGTCCAAATCGGGTTCTCACGAACCGTCTCGAATTATTGAAGATGTTGTATTCATGGATTCGATATAGGTGTCGGCGGGTTCCTGACTAAACCATCCATGAGTCGATATCTTGGATAGAAGTAGAATAGATAGGGATGGAATATTGTAATGAACATAGATGAGATGAAGAGGAACACAATAGAAGTCTCAAAATGAATAAGGTAATAAGAAATGAAAGCAGATGAAATGAAAAGGGCGCAATTCCCCAGGAATGGATCTTTGACCTAAATCTAAATTCACACAAACATAATGCAAAATGGATTCACCAACCCAACACAATGTGAAGCCATGAGAGTTTAGTTATTTTTGTCTT
This sequence comes from Ottelia alismoides, assembly GCA_037367405.1. Taxonomy (NCBI): domain Eukaryota; kingdom Viridiplantae; phylum Streptophyta; class Magnoliopsida; order Alismatales; family Hydrocharitaceae; genus Ottelia; species Ottelia alismoides. The sequence goes on along the minus strand of JAZKJV010011719.1, from coordinate 1,468,035 downwards.
TTCAATTTTATTTTTGTTTTTTAGGCAAATCTTATAACAAGTCCTTAGTGGGCTAGTCCTATAGGGGAGGGAGTACTGCCAGAAAAGTATCATGTACTTCCCATTTCCTTTGTAACATGTAGCATGCACCTTTTAAGAGAATCCTTGCTATTGGGTATGGATCGATAGAGGAGGAAGAAAATAGGTGAAACCAATACTTCCTCCTGGTGGGGTACTTAGACGTGGAATGATGAGATAGATACCCTCATGAGGGGATGGCCTAAGCTCAATACTTCAGACTAAGTCTACAAGCAGATGATGCCCTACTCGCCCACGTACGATAGAAGCGCCAATACTTTCTGAATCCAGTCAATAACAAGGTATTACTCATGCTAGTTTTTTAGCTCAATTTCCTAGGGTCACGCCTCACTCAGTCTGTATGGTACCTGAAAATAATGTTGGCTCTATGAACCTAATACAATGATGTCCATTATGAAGTTTAATTTTGGTCAAAGTTTATTAAATAGTCCCAAGTTTTTATTTTTGGTTTTCACTTTTTAGAGTATTTTTCAGAAATATTCACTTCAATTTTTTTGTATTTTCCTGAAATTCTAAGTGACACAAAAATAGAGAGAGATGTCGAAAAAGCCGTGCAAGTGGATACTAGGATGGAAATCTCACCCTTGTATCAAATGATGCATGCTCAGTAAGGAGATTCACAGTGCTTCCCAACGCTCTCCATGCAAGATGCAAGACATTGAATTTAAATCTACACTATATGGAATGCAAGCCGATAAAATCGACCTGGCTAGGAATTGATATTAGTGTGAAGAACCAATCTAGTTTGATTTAAGTCCAATGTAGAACTATAGGTACATGCAGATATTAGGTGTTTGGACCTAGATTACTTGATCAAGCAAGTCCTAAAAATCTAAGGGCTCATTCATATAAAATAAAGAAAATAAAGGTAGAAAACTCAAAACACAGAAAACAAAAAAACAAGAGGAAAATAGGGAGAACAAAAGGTAGAAAGTGAGAAAAGATGAGAAAAATCGAGCGGGTCCCTAAGTGAACAAACGCTGGATAAATAGCCCCCTGAGAGTTTGAGTGTCCAAAAGTCCAAGTACCTGTATTATTACAAATTAATAAATGGTCTTTCTTTCACCAAAAAGAAAATAAAAATTCTACGCTAAGCAGGCTGCTCTACTCTCTCTCTCTCTATGTGTGTGTGTGTGTCTTTCTTGCTCTCTCAAATCAGCCTACAAAGAAAAGGTTGATCTCCACATAGCTCGGGTGCACCAACCTCCTAAGAAGTTGCCTTCATCATGCGATCCCTCGCAAGGAATTCAACAAGGACAAGTGGTCAGAAGAAGACAAATAATTATTTATAAAAAGAAAATAAAAACAGATAAAATAGGCAAATGAATATGTACAATCCTATCCTACGTTGTTCCTTGGAAACAACGCCATTTCTCGAAGAGGTAGACGAGGATCCTAACGCCCGATATTGGAGGGTATGCGTCCGATAAGTCGGATATGGCAATCGTTGTATCGGTCGCTCTCACGGTACCCATATCTCAATCAACCAATTCAGACAAACAATCAACCCACAATGTAAGATAATGCAATGCAAAATGTGTGAGTTAAAAATTTTTGTATTTTAACTCTACAAAATATATGTGTAGAATGTACAGTATGTAGAGTGTTCAACCACATAAATAAATGGGGATAGTGTATTTATTATCTATTAATAAAAAAATAATAAGTATTTTTTACTTTTTGGCTTTTAAAATTTTTGTGGGTTTTTAATTATATATAAATTTTTATGATTTTTATGATTTTATATTATTAGAATTTTTATATTTTTAAATTTTAGTTTCTTTTCAATTTTTTATTTTCTTTTTCTTTTTAAAATATATAATCTATATATATATATATATTTATCTATATACGTAACAATATATATACAATATATAACATATATATAATGAACATAAAAGTATTGGAAATAAGAAAAGAGTAGTCCATTTTATTATTTTTTAAAGGTTTGAATTATATATACGTAATTAAAAATAATAATATTAATTATAAGTATATAAGTAAATATAAGTCTATATAGTATATAAAAGGTCTTATATTTTTAAACATATTTATATATATTCAAAAAATACACAATATAATATTTTATGCTATTATAACCTTTGCTCTTTAATTTTTCTGATAATTTTTTTTATTTTTAGGGATTTGTTATTTAAAATGTCAAACAACGATTTATAATAATAGTTCAAAGTGTTTGGGTTTTTTAAAAAATAGGTAATAGGTTCAAAAATTCCCAAAACATTTTGTAATATATATATTATATAATATAAATAAAACTATACAATAGAAAACTATTTTTTGGGTTTTTATGGAATTTTTAATGATTTTATAAATTTTTTAGAAGTTTTCAATTTTTAGAGTTTTTCTTTTGCATTTTTTGTGATTTTTGTTCTGGACTTGCAATGTATAGTAATATATATGCTCTAGTGTTTTTGAAATTTTTAAGATAAGTTTATAATATTTTTGGTATTTTCTTTTTATAAAGGAATATTTAGCTCCTAAATGATTTTCAATAAATGGAAAAATGTAGTAAAATGCTAAATAAAAATTATGGCATGAACAAGCATCAAATAAAGCATATACAACATTTTACAAAATTAATAAGGCACGAGAGATATTTAATAAAAATAGAAACAATTATAAGCCAGACAGGGGTATTTTTGCAAATAAAAAAGTCCAAGGTGTTCTATGCAAATAATCTTGAAATATTACACTTAATTGCATATTTTATATACTAACACATAATGACAAAAGTCGGCGGGGCTTGTATGCAATGTCTACCTTACGTGCGTCACCACGTGAGGCAACCTAGCATGGACCTTGATGCAATATTCAATAAGTCTGGCGGTCCAATGGAATATTTACAAAAATATTTGAACGTTATTTAATATTTATAGGACCTAATAAAAATTACAAAAAGTGCAGAGGGGTCATTGCAAATTACCCTTTTAAGTGGCTTAATCCGAGGGCTTAGTTGTGTCTACGTGTCTCGATCGGGTGGTAGATGGAAGCTTTGTTTCGCCACTTGAGGGGACGACCTAGATTAGATCTGGGCTACTCTTGTTGATCTAACCATCCTCAGGGTGCTTGGAAGAACACCCAAAGAATAGCTCCTTACAAGCTTCTATCTCCAATTTAGCATGTCTCTGTCCGTCAAATGCTCATTCGATGGTCACTTTACCTTCCTGAGCTAAATCTACGTCTGCAGGATAATTCGTATTATTCCACGCCCCATCGGAGGGGTCTTGGAGCTCTTAGGACCTGGATATCATGGTTGAGCTTTTTATTAGGGCTCCAAGGACTGTTAGCTCATGTATCTGGACAAAAATGCTTCCCAGGTCAAGGCAAAGATGCTCGGCAAGAAGATGAAGCTAAGGGAGAGGTGGATAAGCAGAATGAGGAGCTCTAGTGAAGTAGTGGAGGAGAGAGCTCATGCAATCTCCGATCCTTGCAGGATCAAAGGGGGAACAGGTGAAATCAGTGAAGAGTGGAAGGGGTCAGATGATGAGGCTAAAAATGGGTCGAGACACAGTCAAGGGATGAGAAATTTGGGGATGGAGCTTGAAGCTCCAGCATTTAAAACTCAAAATTAAACTAATCTAAGCCTTAATCGATCAAATTAAAGGTTATACTAAGAAATAGGAACTGAATTACACTAAAACTAAAAGGAAATCTGCTCTTACCTGCTTGGGGCAGGGAGTAGAAGAAGCATTGCTTGATCTACACTTTGGCGAGCTGGATCACACCTTCCACCCCTTCTTATCATCGCAAACACTTCAGCTAGACTCCTTATGTCACCAAGCTTCTTTAGAACTTGAGATAGGGGTTACAAGTGGGTAAATTGGGATGAAAATCAAATGAAGGCAAGGGGCATTATTTATAGATAGAGTAGAGGGGCCTTATTGACCTAGGGTTTTGGATCGATTAGGACTATGTACACATGGTAGAAGCATTAAGTGTGTATTGGGGATGATAAGGGATATGTTTGCATGAATAATCGGGTCAAGATGAGTGATTTAACATCAAAGAAAAAGGGAAGAAGAAGGGGGTCCCATCACTATGACAGGGTAGGTGGTCTGTAAAGAAGAGTTGACTGGAGGTCAACAAAGGAAGGCCCCTGATCGGTCCATGTGGACCCGTCAGGAAAATCAGAGAGTTAAATCCCTTATCAATTGGATATAAAATAATAATTAACTTTATTAATTATAGGTTAAGACATGAAAAGTGTTTGTTATTTTCTGTAGTATTTTATCACGATTTTTATTTAGTTTTACATGTTAATTTATTAGATGTTAATATTTACATGTATATTTATAGGTATATTTGCCTATATTTTGGGTCATTGATTTTTATTTTGTATTTTATTTTTTATTATTGTATTTGGATATTTTATATATTTACAACTCTTTTAGTTACATATTCACATATTTTTATTGTATTTTTTTGAGTTAATTTCCATGCTTCAATAAATAGGGATGTATATATTATAGGTATAGTTTATCTATATACTAGGATTCATGATTTATTTAATAAATTTTTAATGATTTTATTCTATGTTTATTATGGAAATGTGTTTTCTATAATATTCACAACTATATAAAAATATAAGAAATGTAAAATATAAAGAATGAATATATTGAATAGTATATACATGCATATAGTACAATAGGGACCCAAAAACCAACTTTTGCATCTCAACTCCAAATTAAATGAACCACCTTCATTAAATAGATAATTTAATTTTATGAACAATAAATGTGAGTTTGTTCAAATTTGTTTCTTTATGGAAGAGATACTGGTCTGTAAAATTTTTTTGCAGTTTTTTATTCTGAGTATCCTAAGCACACTGTGCATTATTTTTTAGTGAAATAAATTTTGCAGATTGTTTACATTTTATATATAACTTTCATATCTAAGGTTTTTTATATGATATATAAATAATAAAAAATAAAATAGGACTCAAAATGCATTTATTGATGAATAAAAAATAGGGTTTTGAGATGTATTTTGTACAATTGATCTACCCTATCTCCCCTTGCTTTATTACTTATCGACCAAGTCATCATAATGAGTGGGTCTCAGGGTCTAGGGTCATTCACTGTCTTTGACACTTCATTCTTTTTTCTTTTCTTTCTTTTAATATTTTATTTAGGAATTATATACAAGAGTTTATGCAGTATTTGTAGTCAATTATTATATGTTAATTTGTACAAAATAATGTTATATACATGCATTTATCTATGGATTTAAGGACAAAATGAAAGAGTAAATGTGATGAAATGGATATTCATCATAACCCCGGGCTTGTACATAGGTACTTCTCCACAATATGAGTGGGTGATGATGTAGCCTTAAGGTTAGAGCCCAAAATCTTGGACATGTGTCCTAATTCTCCAAATCTAACTCTTGTGGGTTTGATAGCAGCAAGCTCTCACCTCTGACCATAGTGGACATTTTGTCACTACGTCTTTTAAATCTTCATAAAAAATAAAAAAATAAAAATAAAAACTTGGATGAAGGAGTTGAAATAAATCCCCTATATTTTTCACTTCCACGCAGGATCGGTGATGTTCGAGAACAATCAGTTTATGAGGTCTTGAGATTTTTAGGTTAACCAGCCTTAGCCATTAGGGTCTTAGACTTAATCATCCACATTTAACTAGGTTTCTACATTTACATGCTATATTGCATGCTTAGTCTCCTACATTAAGAATATGATCATCACATCACATGCACGACTGCGGTTTCGATGAGATGAGCTGACATTTCACTTGAGGGACTGAGATGAGGGATTTGAGTCTGGATTGGATCTAATGATGCTCGAGGATGGGATAAGATCATTGATGGCTTCATGAAACCTGAGTGTCAGCATTTTTAGCGAGTATGAGTATAGATACGACTTGGGACTTAGTCAATTTTGAAATAATGTTCTTCACGCTTATAGTATCCTGTATCTAGGGCGATTTCTTTGGATTGCATTTGCATATAGCATAGGTTTCAATTCTGTTATTCATCCCGCATGGAGAGAGCTGGGAAGCAGTATAAGTCTTCTTACTTGGCATGCATCATCGTTTTCCGACTTGCATGGCTTTTCCGACCTTCTATGTTTTTGCCAACCTAGGGTGCTTAATGGAAATTGAAACCTCGATAGGCACGTGCATTGAAAATATCCAAAAAAATGATAACAAAAATAAAATCGAGACTGCTAACTCCATTTGAACCTAAAAATAAATGTAATGGATCCCTTGTCTTGGGGAGAGCATCCCCTTCATTGTCTGAGCATTTTATTTCTACGTACACGCTAAGGATTAGTGCCCCAATTCCAAAGACTAATTCTGGTGTACAATTTTCTATGATCACCTAACTCTAAAATCGAAAAGATAAAAGACCATATCTCGATCTTCACTATGTTGAGTAGGTGAATTGGGGGTTTGCTTTGTGTATTGATTATGACTTGGATTCCATTTGCACGTTACCTTTGAGTTATCGGTCCTGTCCGTGTGAGTCATGCATTTTCATATTTGAAGTCTCTCTACCCCTCTTATACATGTATCTCTTCATTTTGCATTGAGTCGTGATATTGGCGCGTATGCTCAATCAGCTTATCCATTCCATTGTGTTTCCCTTCTTACCCACCCTCCTCGTGTCCCCCGTATCATCTCTTCATTTACCCGGGATTGCTGCGCTTTTAGCGAAGGCCCGCTTCGAGGATTCGTGACTTACATTGATTATTGGAGTAAGTCGTGCATGATGTTGAGGATGCTGAGATTGATTTGGTGGATTTGTCTTTCATACGTGCATAGGAGCTTATTGAGGATTTTTGATGATGCACGTTGATTAGGTATAATTCTGTATTGAGGATTTAGATCTCACACACTGGATTGAAAATGTGATGTGCTTCAGTGATTTGAGGATGATATCATAATGTTTCTACTGATCTAACTATTTTGAGGTTTCGTCTGTCTTTGCTTTCTAGGATGGATAGACTATCTTGATATATGCTTCATGGTGACGATGATTGGAATCCACATGATCTCTCATCTTCGTGATTGATCCGTCCCCGATCTCCTGATTCTATTATCCACCTATGGCACTTTGAGGATTCCTGATTATCTTTTGTGCCATCACAACCAGATTTGATTGACCCAAGGGATGATTTGTGAATGACCTGATTATTTGCTCCCTCACATGATCTTATGCCCTCCGGATGATTGAATGATTGAATGCTTTCGAGGACCTGAGATGACTTGCTAGCAATCCCAAGATTTCATTGACTTAGCTTACATGACTCCCCGAGGACTATCTGCGGGAGCATGTGACACACTCTTTACGATCAGTTTCACTCACTGCCTGTACTGCCACTCTGTTGGGGTACGAAACCATATCGTCTAATATGACTATTTGGCCTCTCTGTCTGATTGTGTTACCGGTATGCCAGTACACGAGGCCATTCAAAGACTTATCTGAGTCTGCTCTCCTTGACGGTCCTCGCAAGGATGAGCTTCAATTTTCTGATTATTCATTGCCTAGTTCATAGTGCTCTCCGAGGGTTATCTGCGAGAGACTATGGTACCTCGCCTGATCTTGCGGTCTCTTCTTCTGGTAGACGGTCTGTCATCTACGGAGGCCTTTCTTATTGACTCCTTTGAGTCCTCTCTCTCCTTGGCGACCCTCGCAAGGATGAGATCTGATCTGACTAGTCCTTGATTAGCTTACATTGCTCCCCGAGGACTATCTGCGGGAAAATACAACACTTTCTTTACGCTCGGTTTCCCTTTTAGACTGTGTCTCCTAATACCGGGAACACGAAGCCGAGTCGTTTGGTATGCTTTCGGTCCCAATTGCTTTGATATTTACCTGATCTGCTGGATCTTGGGACCCGCCTGACTTGACTCCTTTGAGTCAACTCTCCTTGACGGTCCTCGCAAGGATAGGCCATCCTTCTCTGATTATTCGTTGCTTAGTTTGCAGTACGTTCCCTGAGGGTTATCTGCGGGATGCTGCCACACTTTCTTGATTTGTCGGTCTCTTCTACTGTAGCCGATCTGTCGCCTACCGAGACTGTTTCTATGATCCGTCTGATGGATCAATCTCCTTTGAGTCTGCTCACCTTGACGATTCTCGCAAGGGTGAGCTTCTGTTATGATTATTCATTGACTACCATGTACTACTCCCCGAGGGTTATCTGCGGGAGTGTACATCATATTCTAGGTACCCAGCTTCACTTCTGGTGCCTCCTTCCTGTTGGAGCACGAAGTCGGGTCTGCAGATTTTGGTACTCGGTCTCCTCCGTGGTTGTGCCTCCTTTTTGTGGAGCACGAAGCCGAGCCTTCTTATTATTCTCTGATCCTGCTCACTTTAAGGACCGTCGTAGGGTTGAGCCATATCTTGTGTTCGGTGTAGTCCTTTGACTTTCTGACTCTCTGACTACCGGACATCACACAGTCTCATGTCCTTCAATTTTCATATCTTTTTTAGACCTTGATTGACTTGGAGGAGTATGTACTGCTCTTTCTTCCTCCAAGTCTTACGGTATCGGCTCCGCTCACTCATTCACTCCTTATGAGCCAATCATCAGATTTACGCTATCGGTCCCTGCTTTACTTTCCGATCTGTTTGTCCCCCATAGCTGAGACCCACTTGATTGCAGATCGGGGTGTATTTTCATCTTTTGACTACGTCCTTGTTCTCACAGGGAGACGACAACGAGATCATGGTAGTCACTTACCAGATACCGTCATGTACCTCACACCATGTGTTAGTTGTATATAGGTGTTTTGTCTTCTATTCATTCTTTCTCCCGAATGTTATGTGTGCCCCAGATCTATCGCCATATCATTGTGTCTACACTTAGGATGTACATTGTCCTAAGTATAGGTGTTTCGTCCTATGAGACACATATCATTATGTCCTAACGAGGAAAGAACAACACATGAGTTATGTCTTCTCTTTCTCTTCTCGACCTATGAGGACATATCTCATGCTAAGTATATGGGGGTCGTATATACTCTATAAATACTTCAGCCATAACTCATACTTCCATAATAAATATGGCTAAATATACTGTATATATGAACACATAATCCATTAATAAACAACAGTCATTCCACAAATTATTTTTGTATTTACTGATTGATAAATCAGGTTAAAAATATTTTTGCAAAATGATTTGAAAAATGATGTGAACCGTTTGGACAACTTTTTGTGAAATGTTTTCAACCTCTGTAAAACATTTTGATTGCAGAAATTCTTTCTTTGTGTGAAATAAAAGTTTGGAAACCGATTTGCAAATGATTTTGAAAATGTTTGTAAAAATATTTTGAAAAATGTATATGTACCGTGCGAAATTTTTTTGCAAAATGACTTTCAAATGATTGTAAAAGTTTGCAAAATTATTTTGTACTATAGTTTTCAAAATTTATTGTCAAATAAATTTGAGGAATGAATGTATCATGGAAATAAGAATAAAATGTGTATATAAATTCTTTATCAATTGTATAAATATACCCTAAATAACTCACTTTATTAAAACATGTAATATCTTTAAAATTCTTAAATCTTGTAAAATAAAGCGGTACGGCCGTGTAAATAGTTGTACATACTTTTTGTGTGCCAAAATTTTTGTTATTTGCAAAAAAGCTTTGTGTAAAAAGATTCTATGATTTTTAAATTCTTTGTGAAAAATTGCATCATTCATTGTCTATAGCATTTGCATAGCATTCATATTTTTCTTAATTGAGCTTGATGATTGAACTAGTCCAATAAAATCAAAGATTGGAGCTTGGTTGGACCTTACCGCACCTAACTACACTGGAACCTTATGGGAACTAGGTTTAAGGTACTTCAGGACTATTCAGACTTAATTTTTTGAGAAATCAGGGTTGGGTTCAAGTCACCTCAACTGACTAAATAGAACTTTTCGAGACACACGCATGATTCTTGTCGACCGTGACCTAACTTGGACACTTGCACGTTTCACTTGGCTCAACTCAGTTGGAGTGGTGAGGGGATTAGATTTGCCAGTCTAAGACGCACATGGGTGGAAACATTCGTCCTCGTCTAGGAGGGAAGAGCACCCCAACCTGGTCCAGTTTCAATGAAGTCGAATGACAGGAGAGTGTGGGTCGCAATAAGGCTTCAAAAGAGGGATAGTCTTCTGGCTCAAGAGGAAAAGTCCTTATGTAAATGCTGTTGTAAATAGTATGTTGAAAAAAAAAAGAAAGAACTCCAAAAAAGTGGACATGCTTGTAAATAAAAAAAATAAAGTGCCTGTCGGAGTATGTATATGTGTTGTATAGAAAATAAGCAAGCTTGAGCATCAAAGTTATACCATGTGAGCCTGCAGCTGGATGAATTGACTACACTGGTCTTGCATCCCAGGATAAGTAGCTACACTGGCTATCGTCCATTCTCTTATGCCCCTCCTCCTCTTGAGTCGGATGCAACTTGAATTTAGAAGGGAAGACCCCGCTCCTCGACGACAGAGGGCTGGATTGGGGAATCATTGGGTTGTCATTCTGGAGAAGGCAGTCTCTTGGTCATTTCAGTTGGGGAGAGCCACTATCACTTACACTGTACAAGTCAGCTTCATAGTCATAAGGGTTTGCGTATGATGTGGGCTAGTTCTGACCTGTCTATTGAGGTGATTTAAACCAAGTTCTGTGACTCTTGAAGGCTGTTGTGTTTTAAATTTGGTTTCCAACCAGGTTCCACACACATTTTCACACCAAGGTCTAACCTGAGCTCCAAACATTGATTTTGTACAGATAAGTTTAAAAATCATGATCAATTAAGTTTATTCTTTAAATTCTTTCTTCTTTCTTTTTCTTTTCTTCTTATTCTTTGTTCTTTTTGTACTTATTGCATAAGTATTTGCTAGGGACTAGCAAAGGCAAGTATAGGGGGGTGATGAATCTCCATTTCATCACCTTTATTCTATCATTTTGGCCTTGAAAACCCTAGCTAATGCATGTAATTAGCAATAATTTGTCTATAATAGCATTCATTATTCATTGCATTTATTGTACATAAAATAAGGTTTTTAATGCCAAAATTATAGAATAAAGAGAAGAAAAAAGAATAAAATATTGAAAATATTTTATGACCCAAACCTCGAGACCAAGGCTAGAATGGAATTGGTCGACAAGGAATAAAGTAGGGGGAGATAAGGGCCAAAAATACAATAAATACCGCATTTATTCATGCATTAATTATGCATTTTTGACACCTATTTTATTCTTCATTATTTATTCATCAAATAAAGAAACTTTGTACATAAAAGTTGTAGATAATAATGTAAACAAAAATACAAAATTGAGTTTATACAAAAATATTATATAGTGTACAGTTTATACCCAGAATAAAAAGCCAGAAACCAAACTTCACATACCCATATCGTCCAAATAAAAACTCAAAATCTATTAAAATTACCTCTAATTGTATATAACTTTTCATGATCTATTTAATGGTGGTTGTTTTATATTTTTTAAAGTTACTGTGCAAAAGATAGGTTTTGGGCCCCTATTGTACATAATACCAATTAAAATATTCATTATATTCACTATTCATTATTTTTACAAATTTATATTTTTAGAATCTTGTGAATAATATACATAATACATGTACATATTGAAATTAAAAGAAAACCAAAAAGAAAACCTCAAATAAAATAAGTCTATGAAATTACATAGGCAAAATACCTATGTATTACTTATATATAAATAAAAAGGGGGTTTCATTCTTTTATTCATTTATATTTTTATTAAATTGTAAATATCATCTATATTCCATTAAAACTGTATATCCAAAATAAAACCCAATAAAATTCATTAAAAAAATAAAATGTGTACAAAATACAGGTAAAATACCTATAAGTATACCTACATACTATATACACCTATTTATTTAAATATGCAATTAAACTCATAAAAATCAAATAAAAATATGTTTATACTCACAAAAAGAAGTTATAAATATATAAAATAAGAAAATGAAATAATAAAATAAAATGGATAAAATAAAAATAAAACTACATAAAACATAGGTAAATATACCTATAAATACACTCATAAAAATAAATTACTAATAAATAAAGCCAAAAAATAAATAAAAATCATATTAAAATACTACTTAAAAAATAAACATTTTTTATTTTATACTCAAAAAATAATAAAATCATTTACTATTTTAAATTAATTATTTTCGAATAAAATTCTCTATTTTGTCCTCCAGCGGCTGACGTGGACCAATAGGCACGCGGCCTTCGTTGACCTCTGGTCAACTGTCCCATCTGCAGCTCTGACCCGCCAGACCTGCTGATTCCTCGATTTTCTTACATTTTTCATGGGCGTATCGTCCATCGATTGCACTCGATCCTTCACAAGATTTGTCCGCCGTTCATTGTACAATCACGCCAGATCTTGTAATGTCTTGTGCATCCTTTCGATTCTTCCCTACAACCTAGTCAATAAGGGTGCACCCTATGTCTTTAGATAACTCAGCTCTCCCTCCTCTGCAAATTTGGTTTGTTTTCACCCTCTTCCCTTCCTCGTATTCGGTCCTGGAGGCTTCCTCGTGACAGGGGGACGCCTTCGGCACCTTGAATCGGTCGGAGGAGTCGAGAGCAGCACCCACGACGGAGCTTCGGCGACACCACGCTCCTTGGCTAAAACCCAGGTCGAGCCTCTTTTTTTTACTGTCATTAGCTTAGAATTAGTCATAGGTTTCGATTCTTGCATTTTATTTCGTATTTTAATCAGTCAATTAGCGTAGTTAGCTAGATTCGTAGTTCGTCGGAGCTCCGCTCCAGCGAATTGTTTCACTGTGTACCCGACGAGTTCTGACCACCACTACACCCCCATTTCGTTCCTCATTGCCTTCTCCATCTCCCAGCCACTTCCTACCAACCAGAGTCCCCTTGGCTCCGCGAATCGAGGCTCCTCCACCACCCTTCGCTGGAGCTTACTCGCCCATCACCATCCCCGTGCTAACAGCTTCAAACCCTAGGTCGAGGCTGATGCCCTCGAGCCGTGTGATCTTTCTAGATAGGTTAGGCACCTTGAAATGCGCCAGGAGACATAATCGAAGCCGACGGAGGTACCTGGAGCCCATTTCTTCCCTGAGCTCGTGGTGATGCTCCAGCGTACCTCCGACCGATCCAAGACCTCCAGCCGCTAGAGCATCCTTCCAGGAAGGCAGAGGGACCTTTTGGAGCAGCAAAGGCAGGCAGGGAAGCGAGATCTCGTCGGGAGAAGCTCATCCAGGCGACCCTTCTTCCCCGTTCTTCCAGCTGTGTTCCCTGTCGTTGGATGAAGGAGACGTCCCAGGTCGAAGCACAGCCGTTGGATGATGCATCGTTTCAGCCATCGGATCATCTCGGATGATTTAATCTCGTGCGTCCAGCAGCGAACCGGTACCAAGCATTCGATGAGTGACACGCGGACAAGTGAAAGACCATCAGCCGTCCGATCCAGCACCTAAAGGGGTAAATTGCACTTTTAGCCCCTTTAACTTTTGTATATATTATTTAGTTCTGTAAAATAAATGTAACGTTATAAATAATTGGGTTATTTGCATAAAACCCCCTGTATTAATTGTATATTATATTTTAGTCCTTCACAGCCGAGTCACGTGTTGTCCCATGTGACTTGAGGAAATTTTGCATAGAGACCTCTGGAGTTATTGAAAATTGCGTTTTGGTCCCTCCCGAGTCTGGATCTCGTGTTGTCCCACGTGATGCGTTGTGAATTTGCACTTAAGCCATGGCGGTTTTGTATATTGTAAAAAGGTTCTTAAATATTAAATAAATGTTTATTCTGTTGGGATTTTTGCACAGAACACCTTTCTTTATTTTCAATTGCAAAAATGCCCCTACCAGGCTGTTTTATTTTTATGTCTTTTATCTATTTATTAAAAATAGCTATGTAGCTCCTAAAAATATAAAAAAATATGGATAAATGCTTTATACAGAGTACTTTCCCAACCATGTTTTTATTACACATTTTGCATTTTATCTAATTTTTAAAATTAAAATGGAGTATAAATAAACCCTATCCAAATCATAAAATACCAAAAAAATATGAAATGTCTTTGAAAAATTCCAAAAAAAAATATATGCTGTGATTTTAGTGTGTTTTAACTTCAATCCAAAAATCATAAAAAAATACAAAAGAAAACCCCTAAAAATTAGAAAACTCTAAAAATCTTCACAAAAATCTCAAAAATTCTATAAAAATCCTAAAAATCTAATTTTTGTCTCTGAATTTTCTTTGAATAATTACTTTCATTTAAAATTAATTTTAGGAATTTTGGAACCTAATTGATATTTTTCATCCTCAAGTTAGTTTCAGTCTTTTATTTCCTTCACTATTTTCAATATTTTTACTTTAAAAATACCAAAAAATTTTAGAAAATTTTAGAAAAATCAGAAAAACATTAGAAAAATATAAAAAGTCCAAAAATATTTTATTTCTTGAATTTTTCTTATTTTTACTTACTTTTATAAATACCTTATCCTTCTCTTTTCTTTTATTGTGTATATATTATATTAAAAAAAGAAAATAAAAAAATATAAAATATAAAAAGAAAATATAAAAACAGAAATTAAAAATCAAAATACAAAAATATAAAAATTAAAAATAATATAAAAAATAGTATAAAAACCCACAAAAACAATAACATGGATGAGACAAGAATTAAATAATTTTGTGCATATTTCTGCCCCCAACCGTTTGTTCCCAGTGTTAGACCTCTACTTGTGCTTACACCTATACACATTTACATGTAGAGTTATAATAAATGTTAGCTCCATACTTTTGAGATTTAATTGCTTTATTCTTTGTTGTGGGTTAATTTCTGATTAATTGGGATTCTGTTTGAGGTCACCTCAACGACTGTCGATCTGCCTTGTGGAAAGACACGACCTCAGCCCAATCCCTTATTATCAGGAGCCATCTCTTGGTCTGAGTCTAAGGAAATGATTTCTGGATTGGGATCCAGGACTGAGGCTAGCTTCTATCGGTAATATGAAAGAATCCCAATCAATCCATTTGATATTGAATTCCAGCTGTCGAGATGAGCCTGAGATTTGGGTCAATCACAGATGATTGTGAATGGAGTAAAAGATGTAAACTGTAATCAACCTCCATTCACAACAGACGAAAGGGGGACAAGAGTGGTCCTGATTTATTGGGTGATAAAGGATGATGGAAAGAAAACGAAGAGTTTGGAGATCGGTTGGCAAGGTTCGGACTGGGTTCTCAGGAATCACCTCGAATTATTGATGACATCTAGTCCATGGAATGTATGTAGGTATCGGTAGAGTCCCAACTAAACCATCCATGGATCGATATCATGGAGCAAGAGAAGATTGATGCAGGAAGAAAGATACAGTGGTCAACGAGGAATAAAAAGGAGTGTAAAATAGTAGAAAGGTTCGAAATGAGTAGGGGAGGTCATAGACAAGACACATATGACAAAATTTACAGCACGGGACTTGATCTTTGAACCTTAATCTAGATCCATAAAAATGCAATACAAAATTGGGTTCACCAACTCAATACCATGTGAAGCCATAAAGGATAAGCTATTTATTATCTTTTCATTTTTAGAGTTCTAATTTCAGGCATATCTTGTAACAAGTCCTTAGCACACTAACTCTATAGGAGAGAGAGTACTGCCAGAAAAGTATCCCGTACTTGTCCTCCTCCTTTGTAACATGTAGTCTACACTTTTTAAGGTCCTTGTAACCCTTCCTAGATTCCTACTCAGCCAAATAAATAGAGGGAGGAAATTGATCGGCGAAACCACTATTTCAAACCCCGCTCGCAATGGAATCACCTGTGAGCGTGCAAGGACCTACTCGGATGCGAACCGATGAGACAGGCACCCTCGTGAAGGCGTTGCCTAAGCTAAGTACTTCGGATTAAGTCGATGTTCCACACAAGGCGGGAACACCATCGCTGATAAGGTCCTACTCGGTCACGTACGATAGAAGAACCATTACTTAAGAAATCCAAGTGATACACAAGGAAGTTACAGACTGGGTTTTTGGCTCTAATTCTTAGCGGGTCGTGCCTCGCTCATGGGAGGGGTTTTGATCCCCTCATAAGGTACCTGAAAACAATGATGGCTTTATTAACCCAAGGCAATGAAGTCCATTACATATTTAAATTAAGATCAAAGTTTATTTAACAGTCCCCTTGTTTTAATTTTTTTGGGATTTTCACTTTTTTGGATATTTTGCATACAAGCACCTAAAGATTTTGTAGATTTTCATTTAATTCCTAGGTCCTCGAAATCAGAGGGAGATAGCGAAAAAGTCATGCAAGTCAATTCGATGATGGAAACCTCACCATTGAATCTAATGATGCATGCTGAGTTAGAGGACTTACAGTGCTTCCCATCTCTTTCCATGTGGTATGCAAAGCATAATTTTGAAACCTAGCTACGTAGTGGTGTGCAATCGATAAAATCGCCCTAAATAGTAGTTGTTATTAGACGTGAAGAATCATATGTTAATTATTCAAAAGAGAGACCAAAAGTTCGATCTTTGATGCCACTTGGTGCCCGCCACAACGGGTCCTGTCAGCACTGTATGTGACCTCTCTCGCCACGCAATATCAATTCCAAATAACGAACATTTATTTATTTGACTAGATACAATCGTAAGAGACTATAGGAGAATGCAATTCTTATTAAGGATGTGGACCTAATTACCGATTCAAGGAACCTACAAGCTAAGGGCTCATGCACACAAAACAAATAAAAATAAGGCGGAAAACTCAAAACATCAGAAAATAAAGTAAAAGAAAGTAGTGAAAACACAGGAAAACTACAATGAGGCCCCTAGGTGGACAGACACCCGAGAAATAGATCTCGTTGTAAAGAATAGTGCCCAAGTATTTAATTATTACAAATGAATGAATAAATCTCTCTCACCAATAAATAAATCTAATCTAAATCTATGTGAAGTAGCCTCTCCTATCTACATTTGCCGCCTCACCAACTGGTCAAAGCCTGAAGAATAGTCTCCACCAAGCTTGGTTGCATCAGCCTCCTAAGAAGCTGTCCTCGCGTAGCGGACCCTCTCAATAAATTCAACAAGAGAGGTATATTAGCACCTATAATCATGTATCATGATATATACAGTAAGGTATATACAAGTAAAAGGCAACAACTGAATGAACTAATAAATATGCACAAATAAATGAATCAATAATTGAATCAATAAATGAATTAATGAACAAATGAATATAGACACCTCGATACAAAATAGGCTACACATATTGCTCCCGGGCAATGACATCATTTGATGAAGAGGATTCTTGACCCTCCCTGCCTTGTGAGATCGTGTGATCCTCGAGAAATCCTCTTCATCAAAGACATGCATCAAGATGCCAGTTAGATATCATCCTTTAGAGAAGGATTTCCATCTCCTTCTCAGGCTAGAGATCATTTCTTAACAATCATTTGATGGTGCTTGATGAGTCTTCAATCTAACTCTTTAGATATCATCCAAGCACCAGCCTCTATGATACAATATTTGAATCAATAGATGTATTATCACTAGGATGCCCATGGTACATATACATAACCCTAATTGTACAGAAGGAGCTATTAAAAAAATTAGTTATTCTTTATTTCATATTAGAGAATGATTCACAATAACATTTATTGAATAATGGCTCGTTGTGGGCTCGTATGTTTAATAGATTGGTAGTCTGAGTTAGTGAACTTTAAAAAATGAATGGGATTGATATCCATTGTAATAATATGATCAGTTCATCGTTGATAAATACTAGATATACTAAAATATATATGACTCTAAATCTTAAGTTTCATTTTGAATGAGAATCAAATCCTAAAAGTATCAAAGCATGATCCTTGATCATTTAAATATCTCTTATGATCTATGAATATCCAGACTTATGATTGTCCATTGAATCTGAATCATATCATGATGTTATATCATGGATGTGATTCTCCTATGTTTTATGGATAGTTGGAATAGATCCCATATCAAATTGGTTTAATATCATATAAACCTACCATGATTGGATGAGTTATTCATTTTTATCATATCATTTCACCGTGATTATCCTTAGGTGATATATGAATAAATGTGAGACAAGTTAGCACAATGAGGTGGTGATGTGGACTATATTCCTTTGTGGGTTAACTTAATAATCATGTATGGTAGTGAAAATAGTTAAATCATCTAATATAAGTATAATCTAGTTGAGAATTATGATTTCACATTCATTAGGTTTCCAAAGAGGAGAATGGACCTAAATGTGGTTTTGGGGATATTGAATGGAAGGTGAGTACACATATGAAGTGTTTGAGGAGCTTGGAAGTATAAGCACTAAAATAATTATAAATAAGTATGTATAATAATTGTGAGATTGTTAAAAACTTAGTTAGGATGATCACACTTCCAAATGCATGCCTACGGAGGCACCACAACCCTAAAGTTTTAAATATTTTAGAGTCATAGTGTGAAACCCGACATGAGTCAAGACCATAGACTTACAACAATAGTAAAATGGATTAATGGAGCACATGTAGTGTTGGGAACTTAGTTAGTATGCACGTACCTCAATGCATGCCTATAGAGGCACCCTAAACCTAAGGTACCTAGTACCTTGGAGTCATAACCTGAGGCCTGATATGGGTCAAGATCACAGACTATCCATGTTGCTAAATTTAGATAATTAAATGGATACACCATGAGTGGTTAGGTGTCAGCATCCTAGAGGATCCACTAAATGGGTTGTACAGTAACTTGATAATGTGTGAGGTGACTTAAGGGGGCTAAGTTGAACCATATGGATACTTATACTATAATTGTCCCGTGTATGTGATGATATAATATGGGATGAATTGTGATTTGATATTGTATGGAATGATTATGAGATTCAACACTATTTTCGATACCTGGAGGAAGAAAGGAATCACACGTTCCCTCTACTACTTGGGAGTGAGATTTAAATGACTAATGTGTAAGATCTTATGCCTTGACCTACTCACTACGCCATCGTGGATCTTCGCAATGGGTAGTGGATTTGTATGGTTCTATGATGGTTATCGTGTGAGTGCTAATTTCCTCATTTGTCTGACTTAGCCATGTAAGAGGTTGAATATATTAATAGTAAAACAAGGTTAATGGAAAATGTTCGAACTATTGGGGTTGTCGCGATGAGATGAGTATATGAAATAAATGACAGTATAAATATTTGTTTCCATGTGATATTCTTATTTGAGTTAGCATATCGAAGAGTGGTGAAGCTCTCGTGGTCCCGGTGTATCCTAGATGGAGAGTTATTTCTAGTACGTTGGTCTATCAGCGTGTCGCGACCATGTCAGTTAATCGTAGTGCTATGGGTACTGTCGGTGAGTCTGCATCCCTACTACGACACTCGTCAAATACTTGTACTTCATCATATGGGTGTATCCAGTGCGGTCCTATTTGTCCATGATGTAATTGTTCCTAGGTATAACCCTTTTGGCAGGTGAGCATGGGTAAATGGTTTGAAGTGTTGAGGTTTGGTTATTTAAGTTGGTTGCTCCAATACACAATGTGTGGCTATTGAGGTTTTTTATATGAGTATTGAAACTCAGCAATTATAGATGTCAGTTGTCGGTATTGACTCTTACATATGTATATGTCTAATAACATCCTCGTAATACTTAGATCATCATAGAAATAATGAGGTAACAATATGACCATTTAGAACGTAAAAACTTAATAATACAAATGGAGAATTTTATAAAACATTAAATGATGACTCTTTGAAAATGGGTAGGCTTTGTGAGCATACATAAAGAAGCGTGTATTAGTAAAAAAATATCATATGAGAAAGAGAATAAATGAGTGCAAACATCTATTTTGTTTCTCATTTAGTTTAACTTCATGAAAGATGAATGTTGATAAGAGTTGATAGCCAGATCTTTTAGCATCCTTTACCATTGTGAACTCTTATCAATAAACGTTGAGCTTGGGTTGTTTTCTAGTGGTTCTCATGCACATGGATCATGCACTGGATTTCTATCTGTGAGTGTTGTGTTGCAGTGTGAGTCGAGTTACACTTTTTGAGAGTGTTTCATCGTGGGCAGTTTACCCTCGCTGCTTTTCTGTACAATTTACAACTTTTACCTTACACTATTTAGTTGTTTATCTCCTTACTGGGCAACTTTTCTCATAATGTACCCATTTTGTGTGGATCCAAAGTACATGCGTATTGATAGAGCTGTATAGTTTGTACGTGTAGTTTACTTTTATATAGCATCCATATTTTTATATTTTTCAGTCACATAAATTTCATTAGGTTGAGGATTCTGTTATAAATTGTTTATATATAAATTGCTAGGAACCATGAATAATATTTCTCTTATATCATTTTATTTCAATAGTTTCATTCTTTAGACGCATTCCGAATGATAATTATGATGCATGAATGTGGTTATTGTTTAGTATATGGATGCTAGGGGTAGGGGTGCCTCAGTATATGTTTTCAAAACTCAGCCCGAAAATCTATTTGAGGCAAGACATATTTCTTGTCGAACTCATTCTTATGCGAATTGTTCTGCCATCGATGGAATACTAGAAGAACTCTATGATGTCCCTAATAGCACATCTTCTTACTCTCGCATAGATGAGGATGTTTAGTGTGTTTGATACAAATAAGGCATGCATATTTCCCATCGTACTCCTATTAGATAAGTTGCATATATAGGAAAGTCATTGATTGTCCACAATAATGCACCAGACATTTGAAAATTTGTGCTTCAAACATCTCCACACCATTATGACACTATATCATCAGCTCATAGATAAGCAGTTGCAAGTATACATTGATCGCATTTCCCAATGCTTTTGGTATGGGAATCA
This sequence comes from Ottelia alismoides, assembly GCA_037367405.1. Lineage (NCBI taxonomy): Eukaryota > Viridiplantae > Streptophyta > Magnoliopsida > Alismatales > Hydrocharitaceae > Ottelia > Ottelia alismoides. The sequence goes on along the minus strand of JAZKJV010011719.1, from coordinate 1,447,067 downwards.
ATAGGGCCAACATCATAAAGCTTTAATTCATGCACATCCTCGGAGGTAGGTTGTAGGTCATAACAATCACTTGCCAAATAGAATATGATGGAAATATATTTTTGAAAGGATTAAAACCATCACTATCAAGAACCAATTGAACATTTTTTCTATCCTTTGCAAAAGAGGGAAATATAGAAACAAAGGATTTCCATTGAGCATAGTTTACAGGATGACGTATAAGTCCATCTGAGAAGTGATTCCTCTCATGCCAACTCATCCATTTTGCTCTTCTAGTCGATATGAATAATCTTTGCAACCTGGGAATAAGAGGAAAATAGTGCAATACCTTACTCAGTATTTATTTCATGCAAGAGTTATCGACATTCACTTCGATATCTAGATGCTCCATGTTGTGGGCAAGTATCCATGTTATAAGCATTCTGAACAAAAATGCAATCATTGGGACATGCATCAATCTTTTGAGAATCAAGCCCTAACTTGCGAAACTCATTCTTCTCATCCCACCAATTATTCGGGAATCCGTTCTTTGCTTCCAACAACTAGTGTATTAAATCAAGAATATCATCCATGCAAAAAGTTGTCGCTCTACGTCTCGTCTTTATCCTGAATAATTCCAATAAAAACTTTGATCTTGGCATCTTGGTCCCATGTTTGGTTGGCTCCTCCACATCTTTCAGAAGTGTGAAAAATTGACCACTATCCTTAATGAGTTCAACAAGGTCCGGATAATGATGCATAACATCCCCGCTCGAATACTAACTAATTCGGTTGGGCAACCTCTTCAGACTATAAATCAAATTCATCGAATATGAGGTCCCCAAAAGATCCCCATCATAAATAGACCAATTGATGTAAAAGTCCCACCATCCATTTAAAATTACATGCTCGAAAATGGTCAGACTTTCTCTCAAGTTCTTGTTCAAGCACTTCTTACATGGACAAGGAATCCTATCACAGTTTGGACCTTTCTGAAAGATCTTCTGATCCTCATGAAATGCCCATTTTAACCAGTTTAGCACACCGGATTTTTATACAGGATAGTCAGTCCCTCGCTTCGTTAACCAAGACTTATCCATCCATAATACCGTGATATTTATAAAATATATATGTTAGCTCCATAAATCATGCTCATCAGAGCATATTTGATAATTAATGTTCACTACATCATTACAAAATGCAAAGTCATATGTCTATCCAGATGACCATGCTCATCATTACTTCCATTATATTCTCTCCCCTTTCTTCAGCTCCCCCAACCTCAATCTAATACCCTTTGTCACATGTCGTTGGTCTAAATTTATTAGACTAGATCTAAAGATGAGAAGAGAACTATTATCTTAATATTTTACTTGAGCCCATCCATAAAGACGTAAACCACACTATAAGGTGATTGTTGTTACATGCAAAAGTTTACATTGAATAAATTTCAGCAGCATAATTTTGCCCCCATTGAATATATCAAATAAATCAATCATGATTAGCTCTTAAAATTATCACCGAGATAACAATAATAAAGTTGATTATAATTTAATTGGTACACCGATGAGGAATGGAGTTATGCTACCAAAAAGTATGCACAAATGCAAACCTTTGCATGTAACAACGATCACCTTTATAGTGTGGTTTACATCTTTATGGACCCCCTTAGTCTGAGACCTCTAGACTAAGGAAAGCTAATGTATATGTAAGAGTATATGAATACCTTGTATCCCCATTTGTACGTGCTACAAATGGATCTGCAAGATGTTCATAAAAAATTTAATAGTATATGTTGACATAGTATTTACATGTATTTGGTTGGTTTACGAGAGGGACATGGATCTATGTGATCCTAAGATTGTGTCTAATTATAATATAAGTATATACTCCTTATTGAAAATGTCTCTACAAATAAAGCAGTCTTACACCTGCACGCATCAAAATCTACGAAAATTGGACCAAGATATCTCATCCTAAAGTACGTCTGATAGTTCTGTGAAAAAAAACACAATTGGAAGTGTGATGAAATCCCCCAATGTGTTGCAAATGAATCCCAATATGCAGGGACATTGTGTGTGATTTTGTTTTATGTGGTTTTAAATGAAATTAATTTTTAACGTTATTGACTTTCTAACTACATGTTAATGTGTTCATATTATCAAATTAATTAAAATTTAATGTGAGAAATTATCACAATGTTTCTTTTTAATGTAACATATCTGATATACATATGTTCGCACATACACGTATACATACACCCATGTCCATATATACATCGATACATAAATATATACATTTACAAACATACACACATATACATACATACATACATACATACATACATAAGCACATGCATAGTTATGTATACGTACATACATATGTACCTATTTGACTACATGTCCTAAACAAACCTACCTATATGTATATTGAATAACATATGCAACCAAATACATAAATTCATTGATTAAGGATTCATATGACTTGTTGGATGACTTCTATTATGAATAAGGAGTAATATAAATGTGAACACTCATGTATGATATGAATATACATACACAAGATTTATAATACAAATAGATAATTAACTCCCCATATAGCATCTTTTAGACATGGCTTGAATTATCCTGGGGCGAGGCCGTTGTAGGGACCAAATTTTATAAATGAGATATGATACCATCGTGATTTTTATAGATTGCACATAATGAAAGGTACAACATACAAAATAAGATATGATATTCAATCAAAGGCATATAAAACAAGAAATCCGATTCTCTCTTATCCACCATTAAAGGTAAATCATATAAAGAAAAAGTTAGTAAAAGACATGTATTAATCCTAAATCCTTATTTAACACATTTTCCAACTCAAATGAACAACATATACAATATGAAGATGATTATTAAACAAAATAACATTATATTGAACATGAATTTGATAAAAATTCACAAGCACAAATGAAATGAAATGTATACAACATATCGTTTTCCTAAATAAAATTTGGAGTTGGAGTCCATGGTGACATGGGAGGAGGAGGATCGGTGCAAGGTGGAGGTCGAGGAGGGTGACATCGATCAGTGTCAGGGGGTTCCAAAGAGAGGGGGAGGGAGGGAGGGATCGGGTGGGGGAGGGGGTGAGGAGAGGGTGGAGGAGGAGGAGGTGGTGGCAGAGGCCTATGGCGGTGGGTTCCAAGGAGAGAAGGAGGAGGGAGGGGTCATGTGGTGGAGGGAATGCAGATGGAGGAGAGGGTTAGGGGTGAAGGAGGATCAGTGTGAGGAGAAGGTCGGGAAGGATGATCGACATCGATCGAGGGCAGGGGGTGAGGAGGAGGTGTGCATTGGATGGAAGAGAATTTTGTTTGTGAAAGTAGAGCAAATGTATTCATAGTGATCAACATGATCGACATGTTGTGTTTTTACGACATGTTCGTATTCACAACAGATGTCAGGCTACCAAAAATGTTGGTGTTCATTATGTTTACCATTGTAAATATCTGAGTATGGCATGACCTGATCCGACCGCCACTAATGTCCCAACGTAAATACTTGATTTTCCACTAGTGTTAGTGGCTTTACCTAGGGTTAACGAGCTAGTTTTATAAATATCGGGATCAATTAGTTAACTTCGTGCAATGCATGAATTTTTATCAGTTTTTATGTGAAATTAAAGATGAGACATAATGAATGTTATGGCATGAAATGCAAAAACAAACAACACACAATGCTCCTATTGTTAATGTTTAATATCAAGCTCAAAGCAGCTCTTGGCGGAGCTGCGAAGTAGTGAGTGGAGCCCCAAATCTCACCAACAAGGAGAGCGATCATCGATCGACCTACGACTCCTCAAATGTCACTAGAGGAGGAAGGGCTCTCTCTCTCTCTCTCATGCATAATGGTGTATAGGTTGGAAGTGAGATGGTGAGCATGGTTTTGTTGGCTACGGTGTGCGAGTGGGTGGCGGTTTAGGAAAGAGTGGGAGCAAGCGATGGTGCTTAGTGAGTCAATGATGAGTGGTTGGCATGAAGGAGGGACGATCTGGGTGTCATTTGGCACCATACGCATGGGGGTGGATACATATTGTGACGAAGAGAACTGGATGAAGGCGACATGAGATCATGGGAGAGAGGGGGCGGTCACAGGTGGAAGAAGAATATTGATCGTTGGATCTTGATATCCAATCGAGCCTAGTTTAAAGGCGAGTCAATTACAATGGTGCATGTTGGATCAAGTGATCCAACGGTGCTTGTAGAGGTAGAATGGAGTGAATGCACACCGTTGGATCATGGGATCTAATAACACATGAGAAGGCACATAGGGATGAAGGGATAGGTCGCGTAGCGCATCTAGAGGCAGCCACAGGACCCAATAATAAAATTCAAAAAAAAGAAGAATAAAAAAGAAATAGTTAATGGACTCAAAATAAAAAATGATGAACATGAAGTTGTTCATCTCAATGAGGTCAACATCTTTCATGAAGTCCAAAAATATAAGGGTCCTCATTTGTACAAACTTATAATTTTTGTAAGTATTTAATGTATATTGTATATCGATTTCTATTGTTTAATATATTTATATATTTTTAATAAAGATACTATTTACATAAAGACAAATGTCCACACTAAACTAATTTTAGGAATTTTTAATATGTTTAAAACAAAGAAGAATATATAAATTTCGTACAATATATGCATGAACCAAATTATAGTTGGGATTTTTACATCCATAACCCTTAGTAATTTTGTAATAACATTCACAACTCTGCATAATCACGAATTATGCTCAGGATCCTGAATAAGTGTGTTGTCTTACATCTATAACCTTCCGTTACTTTACTTCATTAACTCAGCCAATGATTGAGTTAATCTAACAAATCAATGATCTAACGGTTGGGATTAACCTAAATAAAAAAATATCCCACCTCTTTCTTTTAAGGTAGCACCTGCAGCCCTCGTGAAGGACAACGGCTGACAGGATTGCACGCGATGGGAAAGGGGATGGTAGAGGACGACGTCAGGGGCTTGGCGATAGTAGAGGGTAGCGACGGACCTGCAGACGGGCTGGTGCAGAGGAGCGGTGGAGCGCAGCAGCAGAAATCAGGCTTGGTGAGCGAGGCATGAGAGGCATGATCCGGGTGAGGTGGGGGAGAGGGGGAGCGGTGCTCGGGCTCCGTATTTCAAGTTCGATCGATGGGGGAGGGCCTTGCATATGTGGTTTGTTGCAGAGGTGGTCTCGTGGTGGGGTTTGCGGGGGCAGGGCAGAGGTGGTCTCGGCAACGGGAGCGCTCTCAAACGGGGTAGGGATGGGGGTTGCTGGGTTTGCAAAGGTGGTCTCGGCAATGGGGGCGCTCTCGACGGGGGTGGGGATGGGGGGTGGTGGGTTTTTAGAGGTGGTCTCAGTGACACGGAGGGGGAGGTGGGGGGCTTGCACGAAGGATTGGACGCAATATCTGATTTATTCCCTAGTGTTGAGGATTGGGTTCTTAGGAGAATTTCTTGGACCAAGACCTTGGGTGATGTTTTGACTCTACTCTCGTGAATGCAGTCAACACTAAATGTCATACCCTTGGTTTATATGTATATCAGAGAGAGTCTGGAAAAGTAGAGGAATTGGATGCCTATTGATTAAGGTTGGGTTGAGCTCTAAGATTTTGGATCTCTAAAATTGAGAGGACTTGAATAGATCAGATATTGTACGCACATGCACAAGGGGGTTAATCCAGCTCATTCATTTTTTGATGCTCGGGGACGAGCATAGTTTAAGTATAGAGGGTTGATGAAACCATGTTTCATGCTCTTAATTCGCTTAAATTAACCCCATGGCTTAGACTAAGTGTTAATAAAAACCAGACTAATCCTTGTAATTATCTAACCACTTGAATAAATTAAAAATACAAAAAAATAAAAAAAATAAAAATCGTAGTGTTTTTACCATTAAAAACGCTCACAAAAATATTTCTCACTTTGTTTGACCTCATCTCTATTTTTGGTCAACTTGAAACTTGTAGATCTCATCGAGATGTACAACTTTCATGTTTTGAGTTTTTCCAAATTCTATCATTTCCCCCTAATTTTATACTTTCTTTGTTGCAATAATCTGATTGGGCCACGTGGCACCTTCTGGTTGCGCCACGCGGCCCATCTCTACGTATGCCACGCTCCCTCCTCCCTCTGTCGTCCAATGGATCTCCTTCTCCCAAGATCGCCTCTATCCATTTTTGTCCTTATCTCAACCCTCTGATCAATGCCCTCACCGCATCTCCGTCGTCCATCAGTGCCTCCTTCTCAGCTCGCCACGTGTCCAAACCTTAGCCACCTGATCCATCCCCAACGCCTTCATCCCAACGGCTCCTCTCTGCTGGATCATCAACCATCCGATCAAATCCAGATCAAATCTCATCCACCCGCTAGCGCTCGCATCTCCCGTCGCCACGTAGAGACTCCTACGCCCCACGATTAAGCCTCGCAGATCTGATCTGGACCACTTCTTCACGCCCATCTCTTGGTTGTTGGATCGCGATATCCAATGGTCGAGACTTTTCCATCAACCTCCAGCTGCTCTACTCTCACACATCAGCCCATTCCCCCTTCCATTTTTAACCATAACCTCATGTCGCCCTCTTCCTTCGAAACGACCACCCCCATGTAGCCCGGTCTTCCATCATCTTCGCGCCATACTTAGCTAACCACGACCCCCTCCTTTCTGCTCCATATAACACCCGCAACCCACGACCACTACCACCTTCAGCCTACCCATCTCCCTATAAATAGGTCACCTCCGCCCCAAATCAACTCCGTCCACTTTCACGAGGGGTGAGGCCCATCCCTCCTCCTCCCCCCTGTGACAGGGGGAGGGGCTAGGATAGAACGAAGACGGCCTTCGTCTCCGGTGAGACCCATGGTCCTCCGACCATGTTGCGGTCACCTTCGTGCACCACCAAGCTCTGACGACGGTCGACCTCGATGTGCGATGACCCTGAGCCTCTCCATGAGGGTCAAGCCCAGGCCTTGCATCTGCCATTCGCCAGGTAAGCTCCTTCAATCTTCTTTTTATTTTCTTCTATTTTTCTTCTAATTAATTAGGAGATTTTTGACTCCATCATCCTTCACTGATCACCCAGTTAGCTCTGCCTCGCATCCACCATTTTCGCGCTCACCTTCGATCACTCTCCCTATCCTCCATAACCCCAGACCATTCCGACCCCCCTCCTCCAAGCTCGTCGGAGAAGATCGTCGGCCGCCACTTTCTTCATCCCATTTATCACCTCACTCCACCTCACACACGTAATGTTTGGCATGCTTCATCTATGAAATTAACCATGCAGGTGCCCGAGTCTTCAGTAGCCGGAGTCTTTGCTGGAGCTTCTTCTCCAAGCTTCATCTCCGGCATACTGGATTTGCCCTCCTCCTCCAAGACGACCAGCGGCCCCACCAATCTTCAGCGATGACATTCCACAATCTAGGAGTTGTCGAAGACCTTCACTAAGCCCCAGCGACGGAGGCAGAGTTGCATCCGCTTTGCCGGAGGTATGATTCCTCCACCAGCCAGATAAGCGGGAAGAAGTACAAGTATCGTTGGATGCACCTCCCCGGTTATCATCCAACGATCCACCTTCGACCACATCAGAACCTCAGCAAGCAGCAGTACTCGCCCGATCTTCATGATCGGTTGATTCTTATGAAGCCACGTCGATGCCTTCTTCAGCAGCAGCGACTGACTGATTTTTCTTGATCAGACGGTCCTTGGACGTCCACGTGTTAGTGTTGCAACTACTCCTGAACCTCAGCGCCCGACCCATAGGCTTGGGACTACCGAGCCTCGTCCGAGCCAGAGCCCAACGTCGATCCTACTTCGAGCCTGCATCGAACCTTCAGCGCCATCGATCCTAGCCAAGGTAGTCATGAGCCTCCCCCGAGCCTCAGAGTCATCCTTGTTGGAAATGCGAGCCCACGACGAGCCATTATGCAATAAATGTTATTACAAATATCATTCCCTGATCTGAAATGAAGAATAAATAATTTGCATAATAGGTCCCTTAGTACAATTAGGGTTATGTACCGTGGCCATCTTGATGATCATACAGCTGTTGATTCAATTATTGAATCATAGAGGCTGGTTCTTAGATGAATATCAAATGAGTTATATTGAGGACTCATCAAGCACCGTCAAATGATTATTAAAAGATGATCTCCAGCCTGAGTAGGAGATGGAAATCCTTTCTCAGTTAGGCTGATATGTGACCGACCTCTTGATGCAAGTCCTCTGCATAGGAATAGAGATTCGGAGGTGTCAGATTAGTTAGGTCAAAGAGTTGACTTAACGAGATCGAGATAACCAAAGTCCTATGTCTTATGTTTTCATGATATAGGCATGCATCCTCTGACCGGAGAAAGATGTGTTACTATATGTCTGAGTATGTACATTTGGCAGACCATTAGTTGATGACCTAATCAAGGTATATACACTGGCATGCTGGGGTGCATGTAAGGGCATATGAGTAATACGATCTCTCAAAGGGATCATACAGGTTCACTACTGAACCGGAAGACATGAGCTTAATCATGAGATATTGGGAAGAATCAAATTTTGTGCGCACGGTCGTCTCGCTTTGGAAGCTTGACTGAATTTTTAGCTTTGATATATACTTTTGGAAAGTATATGATCACGACCTAAGCATGATATATGCTTTTGGAAAGTATATGATCGATACCAACTCCCAATGATCAAAATGAGAAACTTACTGATAAAACCCTGAAGTAGACAGTATAAAGTTGATCTAATACTTTGGGTTTATTCTGAGTCTTCCAGTATTCAAGATCTACAACTTTCATGTTTTGAGTTTTTTCAAATTCGATCAAATAAGCCCTCAAAAATTAAAAATACTCTCTGAATAACCTGATTGGGCCACGTGGCCCAATCTGGGTGAGCCACGTGGCCCGCTTCCCTTGCCCCTTCCGCCTGCGTTCTGAGCCATTGGATCTGCTCCTGATCCAACGATCCAGTTCTCTCCACGTACGCCCCTTGGCCTCGGCCGTCTGATCATCCGCGCACTTCATCTTTACCGTCCGCTACCGCCTCTCGTACAACCTGCCACGTGGCAGCACCCGAGCCCTTTGATCACTTCACCCCGGACTTCATCGATGCCGCTCAAGCCGCCCTCTCTCCTCAGCCGATCGATCACGCCCGTGATCCCATCTAAGCCGTTCGCTGCCGCCTTGCGCATAGCTCGCCACGTGGCGCTTCCATCCACCACTGATCATACCGTCCCCTGATCCGATCCACACCGTCACTTAACGCCCAATTATCAACCGTTGGATCTCCAGATCCAACGGTTGAGCTGCATCGTCAACCTCCCGTCTTCCTCTCTCCCACGATCTTCACTCGCACAGACCTCGCTCCCCCTTCCATTTTTCCCGTCTTCACCTTCCACCATCTCCACTAGCCAATAGCCCCACGTCCTTCCTCAATCAACCACGACCCTCGCCCGCGACTAAGTCATCCATAACTCCCTTCCAGTCGTCCCATGATCGCCTCGCAAACCACGACACCACTATCACCTCCGCCGAGTCACCCCTTCAAATAAGCCGCTCCTCCCGACATTGCAACCGGTCCACCTTTACGAGGAAGGGAGCCCAGCCCTCCTCCGCCTCCCCGTGACAGGGGGAGGCGGTGTGATCGAGCGATGACGACTCCAATCCCGGTGAGACCCTCCGCCTTTGACGGCGGAGCTGCGGCGCCTCTTGGCGACCGCCCGAGCTGCACCAGGTGGCTGAAGGTGTTCAGCGAAGACCCGGAGCTCCATTTGAGCTCCAGCCCAAGCCTCCGCTCCGCCCAATCTCCAGGTAACCTTCTCTCTTCCTCCTTTGACTTTTTCTTCTTTTTCTCTATTTTAATTAGGCTCCTCCGGCCAACTTCTCCCTCCATCGTTCCCCCCATTAGCTCCGCCTCCGATCCCCCTACATCGCGACACCCTCCGATCACCTCTTCCCTTCTTCCAGACCCTAGTCACCCTCCGGCCATCTCCTCCGCCCTCACGGCGGAGGAGCTTCGAGCTCTCCATCTTCTCCGCCCCGATGAGCTTCCACCTCACTTCACGCACACACGCACATCTTTTGCCTTGCTTCAGCTATATGTACTAACAATGCAGGTCTTCAAACTCGCACTGGTCGGAGCTTCGCCGGATCTATCTTCGTCACAGCCGCATGAAATTCCGAGCCCCGATGATCAATGCTAGCAGCTCCTGGACCTTCCCCGAGCTTCGAGCTTCTCCGACGTCTATCTAAGGAGCTCTAGGGAGGTCGACAGCAGCCGAGGAAGCGCGGCGGAGGAGGAGCACCTTCGCCGGAGCTCTAACTCCGCCGCCCGCCTTCGGCCGAGGGCGGAGGTACAGTGACCGTTAGATGGTCCTCGCCCAGCGACCATCTAACGGTTCCGATGCCGACACGTCACCAGCCAGAGCCTTCTCTAGACGCCGTTGGATGCACACCATCTAAGGGCCCCGAGCTAGCCACGCGTCGTCACCAGAGTGCAGCCAAGCCTAATGACCGAGCCTCCAGGCTTGGATACTTCCATGCCTTCTCCGAGCCTGCAGTGAACCCCGAGCCACGCCGAAGCAACCCGGGCCTCCTCCAAACCTCCGATCGACCCGAGCCTGGGGAAGCGCGTGTCTGGCACGTGCTCCTTGGGTAATTTGCAAGGAAGCCCAGCCGCCTTCTTCAATTTGCAAACAGGTCCCGATCACGTGCAGCAGGCGTGCACAGTGGGTATTTTACAGGGAAGGTCCATTTACTTTACGTATTTACATTTTAGTCCCTCCCTAGACCTGTTTGTAGTTATCTTTTCATGTTTTTCTTTCATTTATGCCCTTATCTTTGAACTTGCATATCTTGAGCTACATAGCTCCAATCAAGTTGATTTCAGTTTCGTTTTGAAGCTCTTCTCGTCCTCTTCGCTATGGCATGGTTAAATTTCAGATTTGATACTATGAACTGTGATGTATTATTTTATTATCTAAATGTCTTGATCTCTTTATTTACCATGCCCACTTGTTTAATGATGCTTCTTAATGTTAACTCAGTTTAACTTGCATATTTTTTTATGGCTCAAGTGACTATGATTTTTGGGGCATATCATTCGCTTTGCATGATCACTTATTTGCATTATAAAATTTGATAAAAAAATGCATGTTTTATGTTCTAATGCATTGTCTTGTTTTGTCTTTGCATATTTTGACCTATATTCTTTATTTCAACATTTGATTAAACAAACTTAAATCCGATAAATACGAGAGAGGCTCGTGTCCCTGAGTTCGACCTTGGTTTCTTGCCAAGTAAAAATAAATTTTCGATCACCTCATTTTGATTTATGGCATATATTTACATGAGGTGATCTCTTTGACGGCTCGCAAAATCGGCCCTTTAATAATGTGTTTTTAGCACATGGAATCATCATCGTAGTCGGGCTCCAGCCCAAGCCTCCGCTCCGCCCAATCTCCAGGTAACCTTCTCTCTTCCTCCTTTGACTTTTTCTTCTTTTTCTCTGTTTTAATTAGGCTCCTCCGGCCAACTTCGCCCTCCATCGTTCCCCCCATTAGCTCCGCCTCCGATCCCCCTACATCGCGACACCCTCCGATCACCTCTTCCCTTCTTCCAGACCCTAGTCACCCTCCGGCCATCTCCTCCGCCCTCACGGCGGAGGAGCTTCGAGCTCTCCATCTTCTCCGCCCCGATGAGCTTCCACCTCACTTCACGCACACACGCACGTCTTTTGTCTTGCTTCGGCTATATGTACTAACAATGCAGGTCTTCAAACTCGTACTGGTCGGAGCTTCGTCGGATCTATCTTTGTCACAGCCGCCTGCAAATTCCGAGCCCCGATGATCAACGCCAGCAGCTCCTGGACCTTCCCCGAGCTTCGAGCTTCTCCGACATCTATCTAAGGAGCTCTGGGGAGGTCGACAGCAGCCAAGGAAGCGCGGCGGAGGAGGAGCACCTTCGCCGGAGCTCTAACTCCGCCGCCCGCCTTCGGCCGAGGGCGGAGGTACAGTGACTGTTAGATGGTCCTCGCCCAGTGACCATCTAACGGTTCCGATGCCGACACGTCACCAGCCAAAGCCTTCTCCAGACGCCGTTGGATGCACACCATCTAAGGGCCCCGAGCTAGCCACGCATCGTCACCAGAGTGCAGCCAAGCCTAATGACCGAGCCTCCAGGCTTGGATACTTCCATGCCTTCTCCGAGCCTGCAGTGAACCCCGAGCCACGCCGAAGCAACCCAGGCCTCCTCCGAACCTCCGATCGACCCGAGCCTGGGGAAGCGCGTGTCTGGCACGTGCTCCTTGGGTAATTTGCAAGGAAGCCCAGCCGCCTTCTTCAATTTGCAAACAGGTCCCGATCACGTGCAGCGGGCGTGCACAATGGGTATTTTAAAGGGAAGGTCCATTTACTTTACGTATTTACATTTTAGTCCCTCCCTGGACCTGTTTGTAGTTATCTTTTCATGTTTTTATTTCATTTATGCCCTTATCTTTGAACTTGCATATCTTGAGCTACATAGCTCCAATCAAGTTGATTTCAGTTTCGTTTTGAAGCTCTTCTCGTCCTCTTCGCTATGGCATGGTTAAATTTCAGATTTGATACTATGAACTGTGATGTATTATTTTATTATCTAAGTGTCTTGATCTCTTTATTTACCATGCCCACTTGTTTAATGATGCTTCTTAATGCTAACTCAGTTTAACTTGCATTTTTTTATGGCTCAAGTGACTATGATTTTTGGGGCATATCATTCGCTTTGCATGATCACTTATTTGCATTATAAAATTTGATAAAAAAATGCATGTTTTATGTTTTAATGCATTGTCTTGTTTTGTCTTTGCATATTTTGACCTATATTCTTTATTTCAACATTTGATTAAACAAACTTAAATCCGATAAATACGAGAGAGGCTCGTGTCCCTGAGTTCGACCTTGGTTTCTTGCCAAGTAAAAATAAATTTTCGATCACCTCATTTTGATTTATGGCATATATTTACATGAGGTGATCTCTTTGACGACCGGAATCGGCCCGACTACGATGATGATTCCATGTGCTAAAAACACATTAATAAAGGGTCGATTTTGCGAGTCGTCAAATGGCGCCGTTGCCGGGGACACGGCTCATTTCTTTTATTTTTTGGATTTTTGTGTGTTTAATTTAGTATTCCTTTTTATAGGTCAATTAACCGCAAATTTTGCATATAAAAATTTTTCTTTCCTTTTGATATCTAATCATTGCTTTTGTGGCAGGGCCCTTGATGGATCAAGGAGGCGAGGAGCAGGAAGTTCCCCGCTGCGAGGAGCCGCAGGAGCATGCTTGGAGCAAAGGAGGAAGAAAAGAAAAAAATGTGTTTTGTTTTTTTTTTTGAAAAAGATAGGTGAATAAGAAAAGACTTTTTTTTTGAAAAGTTTTTTTTTTAGTAAAAGAGGTTTTTTTTTTTGAAAAGTTTTTTTAAGCAAATAAAGAAAAACAGTTTTTTTTTTAGGAATTTTTTTTACTTTTATTTTTTTTAGGACTTTTTTTTACTTTTTCTTTTTGTACCCACCCCATAATTATTGTATAATATATACAAAAAATACGTGAAAGTACGAGGTATGGGTAAAGATGATGAACCTCAGTTTCATCATCTTTATTTCCCATAATTAACCCCCTTGCTTAAAAGTTTGTCAATAAATTCCTGTTAATGTCTAATAATTAACAGAGTCCTAAATAAATTAAAAATCACAAAAAAAGGGCAAAACAAAAATCTGTGGTATTTTTAGACTCAAAAATACCCTCAAAAATATTTCGGGCCCTTGTTTGATCTCTTTTCGAGTTTTGGTCAACATGAAACTTGTAGATCTCGTCAAGATCTACAACTTTCATGTTTTGAGTTTTTTCAAATTCGATCAAATAAGCCCTCAAAAATTTAAAATACTCTCTGAATAACCTGATTGGGCCACGTGGCCCAATCTGGGTGAGCCACGTGGCCCGCTTCCCTTGCCCCTTCCGCCTGCGTTCTGAGCCATTGGATCTGCTCCTGATCCAACGGTCCAGTTCTCTCCACGTACGCCCCTTGGCCTCGGCCGTCTGATCATCCCCGCACTTCATCTTTACCGTCCGCTACCGCCTCTCGTACAGCCTGCCACGTGGCAGCACCCGAGCCCTTTGATCACTTCACCCCGGACTTCATCGATGCCACTCAAGCCGCCCTCTCTCCTCAGCCGATCGATCACGCCCGTGATCCCATCTAAGCCGTTCGCTGCCGCCTTGCGCATAGCTCGCCACGTGGCGCTTCCATCCGCCACTGATCATACCGTCCCCTGATCCGATCCACACCGTCACTTAACGCCCAATTATCAACCGTTGGATCTCCAGATCCAACGGTTGAGTTGCATCGTCAACCTCCCGTCTTCCTCTCTCCCACTATCTTCACTCGCACAGACCTCGCTCCCCCTTCCATTTTTCCCGTCTTCACCTTCCACCATCTCCACTCGCCAATAGCCCCACGTCCTTCCTCCATCAACCATGACCCTCGCCCGCGACTAAGTCATCCATAACTCCCTTCCAGTCGTCCCATGATCGCCTCGCAAACCACGACACCACTATCACCTCCGTCGAGTCACCCCTTCAAATAATCCGCTCCTCCCGACATTGCAACCGGTCCACCTTTACGAGGAAGGGAGCCCAGCCCTCCTCCGCCTCCCCGTGACAGGGGGAGGCGGTGTGATCGAGCGATGACGACTCCAATCCCGGTGAGACCCTCCGCCTTCGACGGCGGAGCTGCGGCGCCTCTTGGCGACCAACCGAGCTGCACCAGGTGGCTGAAGGTGTTCAGCGAAGACCCGGAGCTCCATTTGAGCTCCAGCCCAAGCCTCCGCTCCGCCCAATCTCCAGGTAACCTTCTCTCTTCCTCCTTTGACTTTTTCTTCTTTTTCTCTGTTTTAATTAGGCTCCTCCGGCCAACTTCGCCCTCCATCGTTCCCCCCATTAGCTCTGCCTCCGATCCCCCTACACCGCGACACCCTCCGATCACCTCTTCCCTTCTTCCAGACCCTAGTCACCCTCCGGCCATCTCCTCCGCCCTCACGGCGGAGGAGCTTCGAGCTCTCCATCTTCTCCGCCCCGATGAGCTTCCACCTCACTTCACGCACACACGCACGTCTTTTGCCTTGCTTCGGCTATATGTACTAACAATGCAGGTCTTCAAACTCGCACTGGTCGGAGCTTCGCCGGATCTATCTTCGTCACAGCCGCCTGCAAATTCCGAGCCCCGATGATCAACGCCAGCAGCTCCTGGACCTTCCCCAAGCTTCGAGCTTCTCCGACGTCTATCTAAGGAGCTCTAGGGAGGACGACAGCAGCCGAGGAAGCGCGGCGGAGGAGGAGCACCTTCGCCGGAGCTCTAACTCCGCCGCCCGCCTTCGGCCGAGGGCGGAGGTACAGTGACCGTTAGATGGTCCTCGCCCAGCGACCATCTAACGGTTCCGATGCCGACACGTCACCAGCCAGAGCCTTCTCCAGACGTCGTTGGATGCACACCATCTAAGGGCCCCGAGCTAGCCACGCGTCGTCACCAGAGTGCAGCCAAGCCTAATGACCGAGCCTTCAGGTTTGGATACTTCCATGCCTTCTCCGAGCCTGCAGTGAACCCCGAGCCACGCCGAAGCAACCCGGGCCTCCTCCGAACCTCCGATCGACCCGAGCCTGGGGAAGCGCGTGTCTGGCACGTGCTCCTTGGGTAATTTGCAAGGAAGCCCAGCCGCCTTCTTCAATTTGCAAACAGGTCCCGATCACGTGCAGCGGGCGTGCACAGTGGGTATTTTACAGGGAAGGTCCATTTACTTTACGTATTTACATTTTAGTCCCTCCCTGGAGCTGTTTGTAGTTATCTTTTCATGTTTTTCTTTCATTTATGCCCTTATCTTTGAACTTGCATATCTTGAGCTACATAGCTCCAATCAAGTTGATTTCAGTTTCGTTTTGAAGCTCTTCTCGTCCTCTTCGCTATGGCATGGTTAAATTTCAGATTTGATACTATGAACTGTGATGTATTATTTTATTATCTAAATGTCTTGATCTCTTTATTTACCATGCCCACTTGTTTAATGATGCTTCTTAATGCTAACTCAGTTTAACTTGCATTTTTTTTTATGGCTCAAGTGACTATGATTTTTGGGGCATATCATTCGCTTTGCATGATCACTTATTTGCATTATAAAATTTGATAAAAAAATGCATGTTTTATGTTTTAATGCATTGTCTTGTTTTGTCTTTGCATATTTTGACCTATATTCTTTATTTCAACATTTGATTAAACAAACTTAAATCCGATAAATACGAGAGAGGCTCGTGTCCCTGAGTTCGACCTTGGTTTCTTGCCAAGTAAAAATAAATTTTCGATCACCTCATTTTGATTTATGGCATATATTTACATGAGGTGATCTCTTTGACGACCGGAATCGGCCCGACTACGATGATGATTCCATGTGCTAAAAACACATTATTAAAGGGCCGATTTTGCGAGTCGTCAAATGTGTCTCTCATTTTTGTTGCATTTTATTTTTAATAATTCGTCGTTTACAGCGGTCTTCGATCGAAGACTCGCGATTGTAATCGAACGACCGTGGTTGTGTGGGGATCGTCCCCACTTGAGTGTCGACCTAGGATAGGCACGCGGCTCTCCGAGCTCTTTTTAATTTTTCCATAGTTTCTACGTGCTTGATCGTAGGTAGGACACACGAATTTATAGACGTACTTAATCTCGCATCACTTAGCTAAAATTAATGAAGATAAATCACCGCTAATAGATGCATGATTAGGTGCGGCTTTTTCGACTTGCATACATGTTGGATTGGATTTTCAAAACGGCCCCAATTTTTTCGCGGTTTTTATCGTCAAATCACTGCATGATTTCTCGCTTAGCCTAGATCGCGTTTTTCTTCATCGAATACATGTTTTTCTCGGCTTTCATTTTTCTAGATTGATCACCTAGGATAAATGGAAAATGGAATGAACGGTAGACGATGATTTTCTGATTGATGTGCTAACCTTAATTCAGTGACAATTTAAAATAAAATTGGGACTGTTAATTGCAAGTCAACCTAAAATGAAGTAAAATTCGGTTTTGGGAGAGCAACACCCGCGCATACGCCTTGATTTTCATTTTCTTCGCGTAAATATCAAAGGCTTTATCACCAATAAAACATACAAGATAATTGACCAACCTTGGTTGGTTTCATGTGTGAGTTGGTGAAATTAAGGGTTTGCTTGCTTGATTGAGCCGTATATTTTGCGACACACAACCCCAAAACCGTAGTCACTCCATTTCATCTACAAGATTCAAAACCGCTCACTTGTATATCCATCCCTCTTCTTCGTTCACCTTGGGTTCTTTCTAACATCAACCATCATCTTCGTACTTAGGCTAATCTCAGCCTAAGTATAGGGGGGGACCCAAATCCCCGTGATTTTCTCTACTCTTCCTTTCTTGCCTTTATACTTAGGTTATTTCTAACCTAAGTATAGGGGGAGCCCCTCTTAGCTCCCGTATATTCTTCTAATTTAAATGGACCTATGTACTTGTAACATCTAGTGCTATGAGGACATAGCAAAGTTTAAGTATAGGGGTGTATACCGTATATACCGTATATTTACTTTAGCTATAATCTGAAAAATTTGAAAAATTAAAAACTTTTTGGCTAAGGTAAAATTCATTGGACTAAGAGAACTCAAAGGATTTCGCGGTTTTTCGATATTATGTTACGCTATTTTTATAAAAATATTTTCGAAAATGATTTTTGAAAATGTTTTAAAAACTTTTTATTTTTGTGTGACATGATTTTGAAAAATTTCCTTCTCTTTTCAAGGAAAGTTGAGTCTAACTTGTGTTTTAACTCTCTTATTAAAATCCATAAAAATCAGAAAACTCCTAAAAATCCTTTAAGAGTCATTGGTCACTACTAAACCCAATTAAGTCAGACGCATTCAGTGAGGGTTCGCCCTTAGCAGATTGGATGGTTTAGAGGACATCGCGCAAGGCCCCGTCCTCAAGCAACGGGCTTCGGCCTGTACTTACATCCATACTGACTGAATCGCGGATGCTCAATTGAGCTTAGAAAGTTCTAATATCTCTTGAAGTTAAAAAAAAAGAAAAAAAAGAAAAAAAAAAGTCTTGTCTTGAATGAAGAAGTTGGATTAATCCTCTACACTTTCACTTTCACCCAGGATCTGAATTGGTCAAGAAGACTTAGCTTTTAGAAGTCTTTGAGATTTTAGGTTAACCAGCCTTAGCCATCAGGGTCTTAGACTTAATCATCCACATTCTCCTAAGTTTCTAGATTTGCATGCTATATTCCATGCTTAGTCTCAGACAAAAGAATATGATCAGCACATCACATGCACGACTGCGGTTTTTGATGAGATGAGTTGATTTTTCACCTAAGGGATTGGGATGAGGAAGTCGAGTTTGGATTTGATCTAATGATGCTCGAGGATGGGATAAAATCTTTGGAGGCTTCATGAAACCTGAGTGTCAGCAATATTAGCCAGTATGAGAACTTGATTCTTATACTAATCTCTTGACATTAACCTAAGTGCCTGGGTGTGAAAAAAATAAATAAAAAATGTCGATCAGTGTGCGCCAACTCTTGGTAAAAGCAGTGGAGCTAGCCACCAATTATACAAGTCAATGAAATTCAAAGAAAAGCTCTCATTCCACCAAAGCCAAATATCAAAGAGCTTCCACCAAAGGCGAGCGCTCCCAACCATTTCAAAGTGTCCACTTGGACCACCGCTATTAGGACCAAGAGTCGGGCTTGCACCAAAAAAGGGCTCTGCATCGTAAATGCTACAAGTCTGGGTGTCGAAGGTACGATAGGTACTCAAAAGAGACACACCCCGGTGTACTCCCAGGAAAACAAGTGCAGATGACTCCAACTTCTCTTGACGGACGCACTGATCAACACCAAAAAAATGTGTTGCGTAAAAAGTCACTAGAGAGAATCCTTGTTCCAATGAGAGGGAGAGAAGAATTGACACAATCCCATGCCCTCCATTTCTGGCCTGCCATCCACATTTTCTATGTCTGACAACTAAAGAGACGGTGGACTGAATGCAAGATTTGATTTATTCCCTAGTGCTGAGGATTGGATCCTTAGGAGATTTTCTCGGACCAAGATTTTGGGTGAAGACTTGACTCTACTCTCGAAATTGCAGTCAACACTAAACTCATATCCTTTAGTTTATATGTACATCAGAGAGAGTCTAGAGAAATAGAGGAATTGGAAGCCTCTTGATTAAGGCTGGGTTGAACTCTAGAATTTTGGATCTCTGAAGCCGAGTCGACTTGATCAGATTGGATCCGGTATTCACATGCACAAGGGGGTTAATCCAACTTAGTCATTCTTTTTGATGCTCGAGGACGAGCATAGTTTAAGTATAGGGGGGTGATGAACCTCAGTTTCATCATCTTTATTTCCCATAATTAACCCCCTTGCTTAAAAGTTTGTCAATAAATTCCTGTTAATGTCTAATAATTAACAGAGTCCTAAATAAATTAAAAATCACAAAAAAAGGACAAAACAAAAATCTGTGGTATTTTTAGACTCAAAAATACCCTCAAAAATATTTCGGGCCCTTGTTTGATCTCTTTTCGAGTTTTGGTCAACATGAAACTTGTAGATCTCGTCAA
The DNA here is from genome assembly GCA_037367405.1 of Ottelia alismoides. NCBI lineage: Eukaryota > Viridiplantae > Streptophyta > Magnoliopsida > Alismatales > Hydrocharitaceae > Ottelia > Ottelia alismoides. The sequence continues at coordinate 1,427,385 of JAZKJV010011719.1, read as the reverse complement.
GATCTACAACTTTCATGTTTTGAGTTTTTTCAAATTCGATCAAATAAGCCCTCAAAAATTAAAAATACTCTCTGAATAACCTGATTGGGCCACGTGGCCCAATCTGGGTGAGCCACGTGGCCCGCTTCTCTTGCCCCTTCCGCCTGCGTTCTGAGCCGTTGGATCTGCTCCTAATCCAACGGTCCAGTTCTCTCCACGTACGCCCCTTGGCCTCGGCCGTCTGATCATCCCCACACTTCATCTTTACCGTCCGCTACCGCCTCTCGTACAGCCTGCCACGTGGCAGCACCCGAGCCCTTTGATCACTTCACCCCGGACTTCATCGATGCCGCTCAAGCCGCCCTCTCTCCTCAGCCGATCGATCATGCCCGTGATCCCATCTAAGCCGTTCGCTGCCGCCTTGCGCATAGCTCGCCACGTGGCGCTTCCATCCGCCACTGATCATACCGTCCCCTGATCCGATCCACACCGTCACTTAACGCCCAATTATCAACCGTTGGATCTCCAGATCCAACGGTTGAGCTGTATCGTCAACCTCCCGTCTTCCTCTCTCCCACGATCTTCACTCGCACAGACCTCGCTCCCCCTTCCATTTTTCCCGTCTTCACCTTCCACCATCTCCACTCGCCAATAGCCCCACGTCCTTCCTACATCAACCACGACCCTCGCTCGCGACTAAGTCATCCATAACTCACTTCCAGTCGTCCCATGATCGCCTCGCAAACCACGACACCACTATCACCTCCGCCGAGTCACCCCTTCAAATAAGCCGCTCCTCCCGACATTGCAACCGGTCCACCTTTACGAGAAAGGGAGCCCAGCCCTCCTCCGCCTCCCCGTGACAGGGGAGGCGGTGTGATCGAGCGATGACGACTCCAATCCCGGTGAGACCCTCCGCCTTCGACGGCGGAGCTGCGGCACCTCTTGGCGACCGCCCGAGCTGCACCAGGTGGCTGAAGGTGTTCAACGAAGACCCGGAGCTCCATTTGAGCTCCAGCCCAAGCCTCCGCTCCGCCCAATCTCCAGGTAACCTTCTCTCTTCCTCCTTTGACTTTTTCTTCTTTTTCTCTGTTTTAATTAGGCTCCTCCGGCCAACTTCGCCCTCCATCGTTCCCCCCATTAGCTCCGCCTCCGATCCCCCTACATCGCGACACCCTCCGATCACCTCTTCCCTTCTTCCAGACCCTAGTCACCCTCCGGCCATCTCCTCCGCCCTCACGGCGGAGGAGCTTCGAGCTCTCCATCTTCTCCGCCCCGATGAGCTTCCACCTCACTTCACGCACACACGCACGTCTTTTGCCTTGCTTCGGCTATATGTACTAACGATGCAGGTCTTCAAACTCGCACTGGTCGGAGCTTCGCCGGATCTATCTTCGTCACAGCCGCCTGCGAATTCCGAGCCCCGATGATCAACGCCAGCAGCTCCTGGACCTTCCCCGAGCTTCGAGCTTCTCCGACGTCTATCTAAGGAGCTCTGGGGAGGTCGACAGCAGCCGAGGAAGCGCGGCGGAGGAGGAGCACCTTCGCCGGAGCTCTAACTCCGCCGCCCGCCTTCGGCCGAGGGCGGAGGTACAGTGACCGTTAGATGGTCCTCGCCCAGCGACCATCTAACGGTTCTGATGCCGACACGTCACCAGCCAGAGCCTTCTCCAGACGCCGTTGGATGCACACCATCTAAGGGCCCCGAGCTAGCCACGCGTCGTCACCAGAGTGCAGCCAAGCCTAATGACCGAGCCTCCAGGCTTGGATACTTCCATGCCTTCTCCGAGCCTGCAGTGAACCCCGAGCCACGCCGAAGCAACCCGGGCCTCCTCCGAACCTCCGATCGACCCGAGCCTGGGGAAGCGCGTGTCTGGCACGTGCTCCTTGGGTAATTTGCAAGGAAGCCCAGCCGCCTTCTTCAATTTGCAAACAGGTCCCGATCACGTGCAGCGGGCGTGCACAATGGGTATTTTACAGGGAAGGTCCATTTACTTTACGTATTTACATTTTAGTCCCTCCCTGGACCTGTTTGTAGTTATCTTTTCATGTTTTTCTTTCATTTATGCCCTTATCTTTGAACTTGCATATCTTGAGCTACATAGCTCCAATCAAGTTGATTTCAGTTTCGTTTTGAAGCTCTTCTCGTCCTCTTCGCTATGGCATGGTTAAATTTCAGATTTGATACTATGAACTGTGATGTATTATTTTATTATCTAAATGTCTTGATCTCTTTATTTACCATGCCCACTTGTTTAATGATGCTTCTTAATGCTAACTCAGTTTAACTTGCATTTTTTTTATGGCTCAAGTGACTATGATTTTTGGGGCATATCATTCGCTTTGCATGATCACTTATTTGCATTATAAAATTTGATAAAAAAATGCATATTTTATGTTTTAATGCATTGTCTTGTTTTGTCTTTGCATATTTTGACCTATATTCTTTATTTCAACATTTGATTAAACAAACTTAAATCCGATAAATACGAGAGAGGCTCGTGTCCCTGAGTTCGACCTTGGTTTCTTGCCAAGTAAAAATAAATTTTCGATCACCTCATTTTGATTTATGGCATATATTTACATGAGGTGATCTCTTTGACGACCGGAATCGGCCCGACTACGATGATGATTCCAAGTGCTAAAAACACATTATTAAAGGGCCGATTTTGCGAGTCGTCAACGATATCTCAAAGGGATCATACAGGTTCACTACTGAACCGGAAGACATGAGCTTACTCATGAGATATTGGGAAGAATCAAATTCCGTGCGCACGGTCGTCTCGCTTTGGAAGCTTGTCTGAATTTGTAAGTTTGATATATACTTTTGGAAAGTATATGATCAAGACCTAGGTATGATATATGCTTTTGGAAAGTATATGATCGATACCTACTCCCAATGATCAAAATGAGAAACTTACTGATAAAACCCTGAAGTAGACAGTATAAAGTTGATCTAATACTTTGGGTTTATTCTGAGTCTTCCAGTATGCAGGATGTACAGGTATTGAGAATACCTGAGGGTGATGTGATCATAAACGATTGTATAACCATGAGGCTTCCATTCCTAGGGAGTGATGAAATGAGTCTGGATTTTAGTGACTCCTCTTAGTAGAGAAGTAATCTGATCTTAGTCCAAATATTGGACATTGATCTGAATGTGATTCAGATTCAATGAGAAGATTAGATTTGCGGTCTTGATTTAATCAAGCATCTATGGGAGGCCCGAGATCTGGATTTGAGATGTGATCTCAATATCCAAGTCGCTATACGTGGAACAATACAATCGCCCTGTCCTTATCTCCAAGTATTCGCGGAGAAAGCGCATTATCCTTGAAGGAGTTCATGGATAATTCTATTGTTGATATATGTATCCGAGCATTGAGAAAATGGATAATTAAATGTGATTTAATTATCATGAATAATATGAATTTGATTCATATTATAAGGAGAGTTATCTAAATGTGATTTGATTATCAAAGATGTGAATAATGTGAATGTGATTCATATTATTTGAGCACATGAGAATAAGTTATCCAATGTAATTAAATGTGATTCTATTATAGTAGATAAGAATAATGTGGATAGTAATATCCAATTGTTCATAATATATTATAAATATGATTTATAATTATTAGAGAGAGCTAATTATAATTTATATTTGTTGATTAATTATTAATGTGTATTGGATACACATTGTGTAATTAATTGAAAATGTAAATTATATTTTGTTTTGGGTTGTGAATGTGATTCACAAATTTCCAATGGCAAGATTGCAATATTCCCAAAATTAATTGTGAATTATTTTTGGTGAATAAATCCCAACAAAAGTTGTTGGAAATAAATAATGAGATATTTCCAAGGAGATATGCAATCTCATGAAATATCATGAGATTGCCTCCATATGGAATATGGTGGGCGGCACGCATGTCCTAAGTGGAATGGGTGGCCGTCCACCTTGATTATACATGGGAGATGTAATCTCCATGTATATTCTCTCCTTATTTGTTGATGTAATTTAGGATTGATTTATATTTGATTTTATCAAATAAATTTTAATCTAAATTAAATCACAAGTTGTTGGCTTTTACCGACGACAACCTTGACCATTGGATTGACATAAATCAATCCCATCCATTGATTTTATATGTCCCATGGATTGAGATCCATGGATCCCAAAACCCTATAAATAGAGAGGCATACCTATGCTCTCTAGTACATGCTTTTGGAAGCACATCTCTCTCTCTCTTTCTCTCTACACGCCTACTCTCTCTCTCTCCCTCTCATGGTCGTCCACCATGGATGCCCTAGAGAGGTTCTCCATCGCCACAGCATCATCGTTATGTTGCCCGATCGTCTGCTCGTAGATCTCTGTCTCCTTCGGTGGGCCTCACTCGTGAAGAAGATGTCGAGTCTCGTGTGTTGAGATCAGGAGATCCACCGCTTGGATCATCAACATGGATTGCGAGAAGTATGCGATTCATCCCCGCGCTCGCGAGCGTCTCCTCCATCGGATCAGACTTGAGATAAGAGGTCTCTTCGTTTAGAGACTCGATCGCAACCACGCTTCAAGATGTAATCCTATTACTTATTTGTGGTTTAGACGAAACGATCCGAGAAGTGTTCTTGGATCATGTGGTTTCGTCGCAAGAAATTTTTTTTAAATTCCGCTGCATCGAGCACTAGTGCGACTAGTCGCTCCTCGTCGTATTCGATACGACGTTCATGCTTCTGTGATGCGCTTGAGGATTTATACCACCTAGGAACATGTGCTCCTCACATGCGGTCTAGGTAAAAATTGCAGGGAGGCCCTCGGACATTTTCACAATTGCATTCAGGTCCAGATATCACGTGCAGACCACGTGCGCCTGGGGTATTTTGCACTTATACCCTCGTGGGTTTTCATAATTACAAAAATACCCCCGTACATGTGGGTTTTTTTACAGGGAAGGTCCCACACTTTATTTTATTTGCATTGTAGTCCCTCTCAGGGATGTGTTTGCTATTTATCTTTTATGTTTTCTAGCATTTATGCTCGTAGCTTCACTTTTGCATATCTTGAGCATCCTAGCTCCGATAGAGTCGATTTCAGTGGCGTTTTGAAGCCCCTTTCATTGTCTTCTTGATGGCATGTTTAGACTTCTGATTATACACTCTAATTTTGTATGATTAAAGTCATTAACATAGTGTTTTTTGTCGAATGACTATTCATGCCTTATATCATTACATTGATGAAATTTGCTTCATTATTCGAATATAAACTCGACTACACCCAATTGCTCAAATATTTTATAATTAGGGCATAATTGCATTGCATTTACTTGCATTTCTTCGCATGTTTAAAATCAAGTGAAAAAATGCATGTTTCATGTTTATTTAGGAATTGTGTTTTCATGCATTCTTTGACCTACAATTCATTACTCCAACACTTAGTTAAATTGATTAGAGTCCAAATAATACGAAAGAGGCTCGTGTCCCTGAGTTTGACCTTGGGATTGACCAAGTAAAATATAAATTCGACCATTTGATTTGATTATTAATTTAATTAGATGGTCTTTGGTCGACCTGATTCGACCCGACTGCAATGACATCAGAAGTGTTAATTCAAAACTATTAAAGGGCTGAATCCCAGATTTGTCATATATATACACCCCCATATACTTAGCATGTGCTATGTCCTCAAAGCACAATAAGCGAGGGATATACATAACTCGTGCTAAGCATAGGAGAGCTAAAATAACAAAAAGTATAGAAGCCGATCCTCCCCCCTATACTTAGGCCCTGGTCAGCCTAAGTTTAGAAGAAGATCAAAAATGACCGGTCGAGGTCAAGAGGAGAAATGAATGAGTATATACACATGGCGGGCATCGATCCCCAATATACTTAGGCTCTAGTCAGTCTAAGTATAGGACATGAGTAAGTGTAAGAACCAATGTGATCTGAAGAATATACAGAGAAGGGAGAATGTGCAAGAGTGAATGAATGTTCTAAGTTGCTGAATATTTATGTTGGATCTTCATGAAGAGTAAAATGATGTATCTGCTTTGTGCTCACTCTACATGAAGTTGATGACCTTGACTTAGACTAACTGCTCTTAAGAATCTACAAAATGCTTCAACAGTTGTCCATTCACCACATGGGATTGTACACCATATGTGAGATCAACTATCTCTACACTTCCATTCCCGTGCACTTTCTTAACAACAAAGGGACTCATCCACTTAGATTTGAGCTTCTCATGGAACATCTTCAACCTGGCATTAAACAACCATACCTTTTGCCCTGGGACAAAGTCTTTGCACCTAATGTGTTGATCATGCCATCTATTTACTTTATCCTTATAAATCAAACTGTTGTCATATGCCATGTTTCGGATTTCCACGAGCTCTTTCAAGTTCAAGTCTCTACAAAGCTTCCCTAGGTGACAACTTCAATTAATCTGCTTAATTGCCCATTCAGATTTGTGAATCAACTCTGCAGGCAAATGGCATGGCTTGCCGTAGATCCTTCTGAATGGTGAAGTACCCAATGGTGTGTTGTAGGTTGTCCTATAAGCTCACAGAACTTGGTTCAAGAGCTGGGACCAGTTCTTCCTGTGTGGACGAACGAACTTCTACAAAATACTCTTAACCTCTCTGTTTGAAACCTCTGCCATGCCATTGGAGTGTGGGTGGTAAGGACTAGTAACTCTGTGCTCAAATATGTAGTCCTTAGCTAAAGATCTCACATCTCGGTTCACAAAATGGCTACAACCAACAGATATCAAAACTCTTGGCACCCCAAACCTAGCAATAATATGGTCTCTCACAAACTTACAGACAGTCTTGCTATCCGTGGTTTGGGTAGGGGCCTCCACCCACCTAGATAGATAGTCAACTGCTAACAAGATGTACTCATGTCCTTGGCTGTTGTGAAAGGGACCCATAAAATCTATGCCCGATGCATCAAAAACATCACAAATAATCACTGGCTACATGGGAATCTCATCTCTCTGTCCAACTGTCCCTCCCATCCTTTGACAAATTGGGCATGATCATACAAAATCAATAGCATCTCTGAATAATGTCGGTCAATACAATCCACATTGAAATACCTTGTGAGCGGTTCTCTTCCACAAATGGTGACCTCCATCCTCAAGCGAATGACAATATGTAAGGACACTCTAGTACTCCTCCTGAGGAATACACCTTCTCCAAACATAATCCGGTCCTTCGAAGAAAAGGAAAGGATCGTCCCAGTGGTATCTCCTTGAATCCAACTTCAGTCGGTCAATGTTGCTCCTAGTCCAATCATCGGGAACCTGCTTGGAGACAAGATAGTTTACAATGTTGGTTCACCATGGGAGTGAGACAATAACACAAATTGACTCATCTGGGAAGGTCTCTCTAATCCGCTATAATCAGGAAAGTCCTTAAGTCCAATCCGAGAAAGATGATAAACCACAACATTCTTCAATCTAGGTTTATCTTTTATCTCTAAATCAAACTCTTAGAGGAGAAAAATCCACCTAAGAAGACGCGTCTTCCTGTCTTTCTTTTCCATTAAGTATCGAATAGTTGTGTGATCAGTGTAGATTGTCACCTTGGAGCCTCGAGAGCCCATACTACAATGAGCATTTCCTTTTCAGTCACGGCGTAATTCTTTTGTGTAGGGTCTAAAACTTTTCTCGCGTAGTGGATCGCAAATGGGATCTCATCTCGCCGTTGTCCTAACACAGCTCCTATAGCAAAATCTGAAGCGTCAATCATGATCTCAAAGGGGAGAGACTGGTCAGGAGTTTGTAGGATAGGCGAGGAACAAATCTTCCTCTTCAAGTGCTCAAAGGCCTCCAGACACATGTGATCTATAACGAACTCTGTGTCTTTTCCTACGAGCTTAGTCAGTGGGCAGGCAATCTTCAAAAAATCCTGAATAAATCTCCTATAGAATCCAACATGCCCTAGAAAAGATCGTACAAACTTCACGTTGGTAGGTGGATCGAGTTTCTTGATCACCTCCACCTTGACAGGGTCAACCTCCATTCCCTTTTGGAGATGACATGCCCCAACATTATGCCCTCCGTCACTATAAAGTGACTCTTCTCCTAGGAGAGTACCAGATTCACCTCTCTACACCTCTTGAGGACTCGGTCCAAGTGCGCTAAACATGTATCAAAGGAATCATCGTGAACCAAGAAGTCATCTATGAACACTTCCAGGAAATCTCCCACCATCTCGACAAATATGGTGATCATGCACCACTAAAAAGTGCCCAGGGCATTGCAGATCCCGAATGGCATGTGTCTAAACGTGTAAGAGCTGAATGGACATGTGAATATGGTCTTTTCCTGGTCCTCAAGGGCTATGGCTACCTGGTTGTAGCTGAGTACCCATCAAGAAAACAGAAGAACTCTTTCCCTGCGAGTCTCTCCAAAATCTGATCAATAAAAGGAAAGAGAAAGTGGTCTTTCTTAGTCGTGGCATTCAACCGCCTATAATTGACACAGATGCACCGTGACATGGGTACTCATGTCGCAATCTCTACCCCTCCTCGTTGGTGACCATCTGAATTCCCGACTTCTTCAGGATAACATGAAGCAGGGCCACCACTTGGAGTCAGAAATAGGGTATATAATCCCTACCTTGCACTATTTCTCAATCTCTTTCTTCATTACTTCCCGTAGATTGGGGTTAAGTCTCTTCTGGAACTCACGGGAAGGTCTCACATTGTCCTCAGTAAAAATATGGTACGAGTAGAGAGCGTGATTAATCCCCACGAGATCTGACAATATCCAGCCTATTGCTTTGCAGTTCCACTCTAAGACCTCTAACAACCTATACTCCCATTCTAAAGTCAATTCTTAGTTCATGATAACAGAATATCTCTCTTTGGGTCCCGCAAGAAAGGCATACTTGAGTGTAGGAGGTAGTGATTTCAGTTTTGGCAATGTGGTGTCATCAAGCAGATCTGGCAGAACTGAATCTGAAACTAGTTCTGTGTTGCATGAAGGTGGGCTCAACTATGTAGTACTCTCCACCAACTCAGAAGTATCAGGAGTCAGATCACCAAAGAAATGTGGTAATTTGGTCAAAGCCGCGTTCGACTCATAATATATGTCTCATGATCGTTCCGAAGGGGATGGAACTGACATATCCAGGTGGATCTCTACGTCATCACAAAAACAGGTAGATGCATCTCTAACAAGATAAGGCAACACCTGGAAAACTACATCATGCATTATATCCTTTCCAAATGAAAGGGTCTCGCTCTGTCCTGAAGGAACCTATATCCAAATCCCAATAGTGGTAATCATTCTGCAATCTGCCTCTGAGGATGAGTACTCTATTCTACTCTCTGAATTGGGTCACGGGCACTTGGTTTGATTCATCTCAAGGTTCACTTCTCCTCCTGAAGAACGGAACTTCATCATTCCCGTACCATAATCGAAAATTGCGCTTGCGGTCCTAAGAAGGGTCGTCCGAGAATGATATGAGATTCTCTCCAATGATTTGGGGTCTCCATGTCCAAGACTATGAAGTCAACCTGATAGTTCTACCCCTCAATCAAGATAACGACATTCTTCACTTCTCCCTTAGGTCTCTTCACTGAACGATCTGCGAACTGGAGTAAAGCTGTGGATTTACAAAGTGGTCCCAACTCCAATTTCTGATATAAAGCTAAGGGAAGTAAGTTGATTGTAGAACTGTTATCCAAGAGTGTGCGTGCAAATGCGATGTCGTCTATATGACTCTCCACATATTGAGAACCCATGTCTCTCTTTTTTTCTTGGCAATGTTTGATTCTTAAGACAATAGGTTGTGGCCACTAACAAGACACGTGTTTTCACATTTTGGTTCTCTTTCTTCCTGCTAACCCTAGTAGATGTGCATCTCACCTTAAGTTATTTGTAGAATGTGGGATGGTTAGCCACATACTCATCAAATGACACCTTTACAGTGATATTTTCTTTACAAAATCATGCCATATTGGGGTCATCTTTCTGAATCTTTTTGATGTGCTTTCCTGCCGTAAGAGAACATGGGAAAGGGACTGAATCTAGGGAAACAGAAGATGAAGAATCTGAGTCATGAACTGAAACATCATTCTTGGCATCAATGGAATCAGAGCTCATACATGAATCTTTTTGATGCTACATGGAATCGAAATCATAACTATCTACTATGGGTTGTGGAATAGAAGCTGAAGTGGTATCCATCATAACCGGAGATGCAAGGTCCTCCATAGAATCGGAAGTATATCCATGCTACCGATGTTGCATACATGCTCTCCTTCTCTTCTCAGCTCCCTGAGTAGATATCTTCAAATGGTGCTGATGGAGCTTCGAAATATGCTGCCACTCCTCCTCGTCCTCTGAAGACTCCTTTGGTAAAGCTCTAGAGATGCCCCTCCCTGTGTCCCTCGCCCAGTCAGGTACGGTCACAGTCCTTTTGCTTTTGAGTGACATGTGATTAGCCTCGTCACACGAAAGAATCTCATGTTCAGATCTAGGAGATATTGAATAGTATATCTGACCAAAGTGTTGCTGAGAACTAGATTGGTTCAGGCTATTTGGGGTAGCCTGAACTTGGGCTGGGATCGAGGTAGAGGGTGCAATCTGCTCATCTTGCCATCTAGATAGGCGATTGACATCCACCCATAAGTCGTGAATGTTATTCTTGTAGGAACGGAGCTCGTCGAGTATCTACTATTATATTTCCATAGGACCAGACGAAAAAGGAAGGGAATAAGACTAGGAAGAAAAACAGGAAGACAAGCCCTGCTGACCAGGGTACTGCCTCTGCTACTGCTGGTGCTGGGGTGTCAGCTGAAATTGTGAGCCCTGCTGACCCGCCTAGTAATGGCCCTGTCGGCCATATTGTTGGTACTGTTATCGCTTCTGTTGTGGTGGCTGGAATCTAGGGATCTATTGTGAAGGAGGTGGTCTGGAGGTGAATGCGGTGTTGTGAAAGGTCAGGGGATGCTGGTATGTCTATCGGTCCCCCGTACTTCCCTGCCTGGCAGGTTCCTGAGTATACCATACTCCATTCACCTCACAAACCGGTAAAACTTATTTAGAAATAGGACTTGAACTGGGCATAAGTTGCGACTATAACTCCCAAGTTCTTTACCCAGTAGTCGGCTTTGCCACCCAAGGAAAATGAAAGGGTTGTAAGCCTAATATAATCTTGGATAACATTAAGATGTCTAAGGTTAGCGCAGACGAGCTCGAAATCCCTTAGGAATGCATATGGCTCCTCAGAAGCATTCCCATCAAAGTGTGGCAACAGGTTCATAAATTGTGGCTTCAACTCAAAATCAACTGCGGGTTCTGTCGGACTCAAGTAGTTCTGAATTCTGTATTATCCAGGGTTGTATGCCGCATCCATTGGTGGTTCGACCCCAACATTGAGCTGTCCTAACTGAGCTCTGAGTAATGCTTGTTGCTGCTCAGATGCAGCTAATCTGGCTAGTACCATTCTCATCGGGTCTTCAGGGTGTTCTTCATTCTCTTCTTTCTTCTTTGGAGACATTTTACTTGAATCTTCATTAGGGCTTAAATTAGCAATGTGATCTTGATTAGAAGAGGATATAGGCATGAAGATATTCTCACTGAGGTGAAGGTCATCCTCGGTGAGGTGGGAGGAGAGAAAGGGGATGGTTTGAGAGTGGCCATCCTGAGAGTGAGTGATCATGGGCTCAAAAGACTCATGAGTCCAAGTTGGTCCAATTTGCGCTTGGACCTTTGAAGACGTACTTCTTGGAGGGTTCAACAAGAGATTCACAAAGTCCGAATAGATATCCCCCCAATTAGTCATCTTCGATGTCAAAAGAAATGATTATAAGATGATATTAAATGAGGCGCTAGTTCTACGGTGCACGTGAATGTGCGGAGAATACTCACATAATAAAAACGCAATTCAAACCCCCAAATTTCACCAACTCCTCATGTGATGGCAGTAAAGGTTCGATTGAATTATCTGGTTAGTTTTAGTTGGTGATAAATGCAATCTTTGAAAGATTAACAAGCTATTGGGTGCATGTACTTCCCTATAGATTATCCCGATTCTCACAAAAAACTCACTTTTAGCTAGTATAGGAGTAAGCGCAGACCGTATAAATATGGCTACCCATTTCTTGAGGGTAAAGCCTTATAAGGTGTCCTCTAAACCTCCCACTCTGCTAAGGAAATCTAGACCGCTTTACTGGCTACCCATATATCCTCACTGAAAAGTGGCTAATCATTTTGAACCAGTAGTCTATATGAAAATCCTGGCTTTGTCTCTATCCTAGTGTCATCTCTCTCTAACTTGTAAGAAAATCATACAATGAGGGCTTTATGCACCCGTAAAATAAGGTTCTTTTTATTCCAATTTTATTTAATCGACCTGCTCAACCCAATCCCAATTTTTTAGGTTGTCACTTGAAGTTTAATCTAAACACACAAACACATCTACCATTCAATCCCAATTTCCTTTTTAAATCCTAAGTTATAAAACAAGAGAGGAATCAGAAATGAGAATGCAAACGTGAAACGGTGATGCATGCTCAGAAGAAGGTATATACTTATAGTGACCCCCAGCACTCTCCATGCTTTATGCAAAAATGAATTTGTAAATTTACACTAAATGCATGCATATCGAGAAAACCACACCTAAACAATATACTATTAGAGGGGAAGAATTGAGTTAATTTTGAGCTAAGTAGTGTGTATCTATGTGCGTCTCATTATGAATCTTATTCGATGTGTGAATCTTCTAAGATATGTGTGGCCTAAATTAAGAAGGATACGAAAGAATTTGACTTTACACTACGGTGTGCCTATCCTTAATTTTGCCACTCAAGTCGAGCCCCGCCCTCACTGGAGAGTGAAATAGGTCTCGACACACCACAAAATAATGTCCAAGTATCTTTTTACATGCACGAGTTCCCAAACAATAGCCGCTCTAAATGAGAAAATCACTAAATTATTACAACACAATAATTACAAAAATTCACAAAAATAAAATGCTCTTGAAATAAATTAAATTTCCTAGCTCTTCAGCAGTGGGTACACGTCACATCCGTCGATTTCTTCGATGCACTCCAAGTTCACCGACCCTGACAAGGAAAATGAAATTTATATTAGAGAGATAAACAACAAATTATATACAAAAATGAGCAGAAAAATAATTGAGAGAAAAATAGATTAATTACAAGGTGGCTCGGGGGTCAGACTACCCGAGTGAGAGAAAACCTAAATCTAATTTTTAAAATAAAAACCTAAGCCATTTGCCTCCCAGACAACAGCGTCATCTGATGGGTCCGCTAAATATGTGATATAATTTGTACTTGTTGTAGTACAACTACTTAGCGAATCATGCAGAACCGAGAAAAGATCTTCGTGAAGAGGACTCAGGTTTAATTTATATCTCAGGAAAGTCCGAGGTCGAACACAAGGAGGCAAAGGAACAACTTCGGGTTAATTCAGGAAAATTAGGTCTAGGTTTCCAATGCGCATTATTTTTGTATTTTTTAATGCAAAAGAATGCGAATGCAAAATGCGGTTGAATTAAGTTAATAAGAAAGCACACAACTTAACCAAATTAATTTTAATATGAAATTAATTCAATTTAGCCAAATTATATTTTTTGTACAAACCTAATTCAGTGGTGAATGCAGAACACATTTTTTAGAATTTTATGAATCAAAATTCCACAATGAAAATTACACGCATTTATGGGTTTTCACGCAATTTTTCACATAAAAAGAATGCAAATATTATGAAAAATTTACTGGAAATTAAACATGATGAAATCAGGCTATAGTATTTTTTTGGAATTGTCTGACAAAATATGTTTTTCATGATTTTTTAATGAAAATTGATTGATAATTAGTACTTAATTCATAATAAATCTGTGGTGTCAATTTACCCCAGAGAGTGAATTATCTCAAAAAGATATTTTAACATGCAACTCAGGAGAGTTGGAATTTCACAAAAATAATATATGTGGATTTATTTAAAAATCATTTACAAAAATTACTCTATAATTTATTTAAGGCACAATAAAAATCCAATTAAGATAAAATTTGGATACTATTTAAAGCATCATTTCTGATTTTTGTGGAACTTTTGGAGTAATCATGAGTGAAATATGAATTTAAGAGATCAAATTGGGTAAAATATGAAACTTTTTAATAAAACAATTTTAATTAATTACCTAGAACTCACAAAAACCAAATAAATATCTAAGTGATAGCAAATTAATTACTCAACATCATGACAGTTTTCATTAAAAAAACGATGCAAAATAGATATCGAAATTAATATTCCAATATAGGGATATCCATGCCAATTCGAAAATAAAAAAACATACCAGAAAACTTTCTACATGGACAATTTTGCAATAATGAAAACATAAAATGAAAATAATACAATTTTTACAAAAATAAAAAAATAAATGGACCTTCTTCCTTCTTGCAGGCGACTAGGGCAGCACAATGCATGGGGCAGTGCATCCCGCACGGGCAATGGCGGACCTGCGGTGGTCAGCCGCTGGAAGCTGTGGGTGACGGCGGCGCACCATCATGTGTAGAGGAGTTGTGGTCGCGAGGAGAGAGCGCGGGGCGGTGGCGCACGTTGAAACCTACGGGCGGAGGAGAGCTACGCCTGCAGTGGTGGTCGAAGGCCACGCCATGCGGCCTGGAGGGTGCGAGGGCACGCGACGGTTGGTAAGAGAGCAGTGCACGGAGCGACGGCGGCCAGTGGTGGCTGGGGGGGGCGACCACTTGCTACATTTCTTTATTTTATTTTTTTGTTGTTGAGATGTGAATTTTTTTAATTTAAAATTTTTATATTTTTTAAATTTTCTTAGGCAGGAAATGAACAGATGAAAATATGATGGAATGATGAAGGTGGTATGATAAAAGAAATAGACAAATGAAGGTGACAAAGGGGTGGTGATGTGATAAAAATTGCAAAAATAAAAATGATATCAAAGATGAAAATAAAATTACCTACGATGGAAGCGGTCATCGACGAGCGATGAGCTCAAGTAGCGCGCGGAGGCGGCTGCGATGTTGGCCAAAATGCCAACGGATCTCATCGGAGAGGAGGTCGCACATCGCTCTACTTCATCGTTCACTGTCACCAAGACGGGTGGTCAAAGCTCTCAATTCTCTCTCGCATAAAGGTGGATCAAAAGCAAAATTGAGGAGAATGAGATGTATAAAAAGAGAAGAAAAAGGGAGGTTAGAAAAGATGGTGGAATGGTGAGGTTGAATGGGAAGTTAGACTAAATGGTGGAGTTGAATGGGAGGTTAGATGGAGAATTGGTGGTTAATGGGAGAAGATGGATGTTAGTATAGAGAATGGAAAATAAATAAAGGAAAAGAAAATAAAATAAAGTAGGCTACTAAAATACAATAAAATAAAGAGAAGAAAAAAAGAGTGGAGAATTTACAAAATAAGACAAATAATATGTACATGTTTTTTTACTTTTCTAATTTACATTTTTTGTATTTTTAATAGAAGATATTTACAACATAAAAATAATATAAAATACTAGAAATAAAATAAAACACAAAACTAATTTTTTGGAGTTTTTTGTAATTAAAAAAAGTAAATAAAAATTGAGAAAAGATAAAATATGTGCAATATATACAATGCACATCTAGGTCCTAAAACCAAAATTTTGCAAACGAGCTCCGATTTTGATGAAACCATTTTCATTACATAGATAATTTTCTAACATAAAATTTAAAGTGAGTTTGGTGAATTTGGAGTTCATACAAAGTGAGAATTTAGCCGGGAAGTTGTACTTTACAGTTTTTTCTCTTTGGGATCTAGAAGCATTGATTTGAGGAAAATTTATTTTATATTTGTATACTTTTATATATATATTTATAAACAAGTCAGAGAAAGAATTAGTCAAAAAGGAATTGAAATGAAATTATTAAAAATACATGAAGTTTTGGGCTATTTATAGGTGAAAAACTCCTTTATTTTACAGCTCTTTATTGTTAATTTATTTTGTACATTATATTATACAATAATTAGTGTATTTTATTTACAAGAGTCATTTTATTAATTTATTAATTTTGTGAATATTTATTTGAGATTTTACTTAGGGATTTTGCTAAGATTAATATATTGAGATGATGAATCGTGGATTCATCAATCATAAACGATTGTATAACCATGATGCTTCCATTCCAAGGGAGTAATGAAACAGGTCTGGATTTTGGTGACTCCTTTAAGTAGAGAAGTAATCTAATCATGGTTCAAATGTTTGATAGTGATCTGATTGTGATTCATATGTAATGAGAAGATTAGATTTACGGTCTTGATTTAATCAAGCATCTATGGGAGGTCCCCAAAGATCTGGATTTGAGATATGATCTCAATATCCACATCACTACATGTGGAACTTACAACCTCCCTGTCCTTATCACCAATGTTCCGTGGAGAAAGCGCATTATTCTTGAAGGAGTTCAAGAATAATTCCATTGTTAAATTATTTCCAAGCTTTGAGAAATGAATACTTAAATGTGAATTAATTATCGTGAACAATGCGAATTTGTTTCATATTATTTAGATGCATAGGAGTTATGATCCAATATAATTAAATGTGAGTTAATTATTACGGATATGAATAATTTGGATAGCACTATCCATAATATTCACATATATTATAAATATGATTTATATATATAAGAGAGAGCTATTTGTAAATATCATTTACGATTTAAATGGTGATATTTGATTCACATTGGACAATTAATTGGAAATGTGATTTACATTGTATTTTGGGTTGTGGATGTCATTCACAAATTTCCAACAACATGATGGCAATGTTCACAAAATAAATTGGATTCATTTCTATGATATTATTTACAAGAAATTTTGTTGTAAATTTTGGAGATATTCATGGAATATGAGATTCCATGAAATAGGAAAGGTGGAGTCACCTTCCATGTAATGAGGGTGGACGGCCACAATTCCTATAAGGAATATGGTGGTCGCCAACTCCTCTTATGGAAGGAGGCTTGCGTCCTTCCTATTTCTACAAGTAAATTGATTTAATTTAAATTAATATATATTGATTATTATTCAATATATATTAAATTAAATTAATTATTGTTGTATTTTTACAATAAAATCATGACCATTAAATGAAACACAAATCATTATGAACCATTAGATTTGTGTTGTCCATGGATTGAGATACATGGACTCTTAAAATGTTATAAAAGGAGAGACATACCTTGCTCTTCTTTACACACTCTCATAACATCTCTCTCTCATCTCACACCATCTCTCTCTCTCTCTAAGTAATAGTCCACTTGGAAACCCTAGAGAGACCGCCGTCGTCGCCACACCATTGTGTCACCACCTCGGTCGCTCGTGGATCTCTGTCTCCTTCAGTGCACATTGCTCGTAGAGAAGACGTTAAATCTCATAAGATGAGATCAGGATATTGGCCGCTTGGATCAACGCTTTGGATAGCGAGAAGCATGTGGTTCATCACCATCTAGTAAGCGTCTCTCCAGTCGGATCAGACTTGAGACATGAGATCTCTTATGTTGGATATTACGATGGCAACCATGCTTCAAGAGGTAATATTTAGACTTGTATTTGGTTTGATGAAACAATCCAAGAAGTGTTCTTGGATCATGTGGTTTGATTATTTAAAAAATTTTAAATTTTGCTGCACCAAGCAACTACTATGACTAGTCGCTCTGATCGTATATTATGTGATCTCCACGCTTCCATGATGAGCTTAAGGATCTTTCCATATTCTTTAAGTGGTATCGGATCCTTGGTTGAGGTCTTGGATATGATCTAAAACCCTAGGCAATCATGGTTCGTATTTTGGATGCGCGAGATATAATGTTTTTACATTGGATGTAAGATTCGAATCAATTTTTCATTAAATTAAAAACCTAATGTTTGTGCACTTTTTGGATGTATTTTTTGGTTAATAAAATATATTTAGAATATCTAAATATGTCTCAAAAATAGTAACCTTTAATTGGTACCAAAAGTGCATGAAAGTAATTTGAATAGTTCCCGCCATGGAAATTGTTTTGAATGATTTCACGGATCTATAAGAAAATTAATTTTATCTAATGTTTTCCCATCATGATATGTAAAATAAACACGTGTAATAAGTAGATAAACAAAATATCAAACCGCTATAATTTTATTTGTGTGATTCCGACACTGTTTGCCCTAGATATTCCATATTTAGTGGAGATAGTTTGGAAAATAATTAGATCATCAAACCTCTTTACTTAATGTGCTTTAATTCAATGAAAATCTTGGAAATTATGAATTTATCTTTATTAGATATTATGCCTAATAATTATTTAAAAAATTATTAATCACCATAGGCCATTGAATGAACATTTCATGAAAACCCAAGTTTATCTTACAATTGTTGTAGGACATTCTCTACATGCAAAACATTGTTACTTAAATACGATGGAGATATGTTTAGAAAATCTTCTTATAATATTAATAAAAAATATTTTGATAAATATTATGTTATAACTCCGGTTATGATACTGGATAACATCTCAAATACAATATGATCAAATCACATTATCGGACATGAGTCAGATATGGTGTCTAGTCGGGGATTGTTGGGGTAGCAGGTTGCTCCGTGAATGGTATGTCCCACATCATGTGTGTATTGGACATGACAGCGGGTCAAGAAAGGATACTTCTTGAAGAGATCATGGTGTATTTTTCAAATTATTAAAATTTGAATAATACGTATTTTGAGATTATACCATCCTTTTAAGTAATAATCAAATGTGTATATTGGTTGGGATTCATGTTCATTCGATCGACGAAGAGGTACTCTAGATTCTATCTGAGGCATTGGTTCATGCCCAATTGAGAGTTGTTTGATCATATCCAAGGGTTGCATCACATCCGTTCGTTGCTCAAGGATACGTGCGTGACATGTACACCCGATCTCAGTGATTTTGTGCTTTTCTCCATTTTTATTTATGATATTTGCATTTATATCCTTAATTGTAAATATTGAGTTGAAATGATTGCACATTGATTATGTGATTACTTTTAATTGCATTTTCATCCTTTTCATATGTGCTCAGCTTATTCGCTGCAAGATGTAGGAAGGAACTTCGGTTTGTGAGCATGTACTCAAAATGTTTGGGTACTTGTCTGAGATGGAAACTCTCGGGATAAAGATGGATGTAGAAATGCAGTCTAACTTCATTCTGCTATCATTACCCAAGTCCTTCAATAACTTTGTGGTAACGTACCACATGATTAAAATGGTATTAACTATTGCTGAACTCTTGGCTTCATTAAAGTCTGCAGAAGATGTATGAAGAAAGATAATCCCACTAGTAGTGTGATTGTTGCACAGGTCAAAGGGAAGCGTAGTCAGAAGCAAGGATCTCAGAAGGGCCCGACCCAGAAGAGAAAGAAGAAGAGTCAAGGTTTCGGCTCATCATCTACTGCTTCTGCACTAGTGACAACAAAGAAGACTGATGTGTGTCATCACTGCAAGAAGCCGGGGCACTGGTAGTGTAACTGCCCAGATTACCTGAAGTTTGCTGACAAAGGTAAAGCCCCAACAGGTATGGATTCTACTTTCATCATTTAAACTACTTTCTTGTGGGACGAAAAGGTATTTGGGTGATTGTTGAGCGCTAAATTTCATGATTTTATTTAAACGAATTATTGACAATGAAAATGTGGTTGACGCAACCCAAAGAAGGGCTAAGAAAAAATTAATATTTTTTATTCATAGCTCAAGAAACAAACAAAAAAGTAATGTAAGCAAAAGAACTATGAGTGCTATTTATTTACCTGAATAGCATACAGGATCGAACTTAGGGAGGCTACATAAATACCAAGGTTTATTAAATCAATGAAAGAATCAATGAAATAAAGAAGGAGATTTATGCACAGTACGCTTGGTTTTGTATTTTGTATTTTTATTGAATTTAAATTTTATATTTTATTTGATTTTCTGATATTATATTTTTAATTTTTTAATTTTTCAAAATAATTTTAAAATAGTTAAAATAAGAGAAATCAATAAAGAGAATAATGAAAGAATCTAGTTTTGGGATTTTACAAATATACAAAAATTATAATAAAATTATTTTTTGTTTTCTAACAATTTTTCAATGCTTTTGTGTTTTTTCCAGAATTATCCAAAATTTTAAGGTTTTTTTAAAATAAAACAGGAACTAAAGCAAATATAACACAAAGAGTTTTAAAATAATAAATAAAATCAAAAATAGGTGAAATATACACAGAATGAAAGACAATTTTTTGTAATTTCCAGAATGGTAATTTTTTTGAAATTTCTGTGAAGTTTTATGTTTTTTATGTTTTTGAGAGTTTTATGTTTTTTTACTTTTATGGGGAATAAAAATTCCAAAATGGTAAAGAAATTAAAAGATATGAAAATTAACAACCATGCAGTTTTTTGAATTTATCACACATGTTTTATATTTTTTATTGATTTTCAAATGCAAATAGGGAATTTTTATGGAGTTTACAAATTTCTAAAAATGATAAAAAAAATAATGAAAATGTAACATAAACATTTTGGATGCAAGATACGAACGCCGAACTCGATTTTTGTAGGATTTTTAAAGGTACTTTGCTAATTTTCATTTTATTTTTAACATGCAAAATAAATACAGACGCACATGGACCAAAGTGTAATTATTTGAAGTTTATAGATTAAATTATAACACATATAAAATTATGGGGGAAATTATGCAAAATTTCCAAAAGAAGCATATGTAGGAACATGATGTGCGATGGATTGGACCTATATGTAATTAAAATAAAAGCATGGACCAATAAATAATGCAGAACTTGCATGCTTTTATTGTAATTTTAACAAAACTCACATGCCAATCATGCTTTGAATTTCAAGTAGGACAAAAATGCAATTAACATAAATGCAAGGGGCAAAAGTGCAAATATTCAATACATTACATTCAAACACATATCCTTATAGAAATTATTTGCAAAATGAAAAACATGCAAGGGCTTGGAGGAAATTGTATCCTTTAAATAAGTGGCGAATCGAACGGCTAGATGGAAATGAAGTTCAGATCTGACGGCCGAGGTTGACGCTCATGTGGATGGATAGGATTTGATCTGGGGTCTTCAATCCACATCTGACTTTTGGAGCTCAATCGACGGTCCAGATCTAATCTGGGTGCCATGTTTTTTGATCGAATGGCTGTGAGATGCTCTGGAAGAACTAGGAGGCGCCTGAGATTTACCAAACTTGATTGGCCTGGATCGCTCTTATCTTGGTTATGATGCACTTCCAATAGCTCTCAGATGAAAGCTTCTTAGATTACGTGCCTGATGCGGTACTTGGATCATCGTGAAATCACTTGATCATCGATCTGGAGGGTGTTGAACTTCACTGCTCCAAGAACATAATCCTAGTCTTAAATCTTGTGATATACGTTAGATATGGATCTCCTTCGACATGTAGATGAAAGCATGCTCATGGACGAAGCTCCGACACTCATTACAACTTGAAATCAAATTAAAATGAAGGTTAATGAGGTGATTAAGAACCTATGTTGCAAAGGAGGTGGGTGTAATGATTTAGACCTAATCATTGGATCATATCAAGGGAACGTGCATGGAAGAAGAAGGAGAAACGAGTGGTGAATCAGGTGAGGTAATCGACGGTCGGAGATAACTCAAGGATCAATAGGAATAGGGATCAAAGCTTAGTGCTCTAATCTATGAAATTATAAGAAACCACCCAAATATAAACAGGAATCAAGGAAACAAAACATAGAACTAAACTAAGGAATAGCTTACGAAGAGAATTACCTAAGGGTTGGGCCTCAATAGAATCAGGAAGGACCTAGAAGCTTGATGCAGCGGAGCTCCTCTTGGAACTCAACTCTCCAGCGTACAGTCGTGATTCTACTCCAAATCACCGCACTCCTGGTTGAGGTGATGCTCACATGTCACTTGGGCGTCTCCTTGGATCAGTCTTCAGTGGAACAATTGTGAAAAACTGGACCAAACTGCATGACGTAGGCTTAAGATGTATATATAGACATATGACTCCAACATCTTTTGAAATTCAAAATACACGTGATCGAAGGCATGACCGATGGATCTAAGGTATTGGTAATTGAGAGGAATGAATGAGCTAGAATTATAGAGAGAAAAACGGGGGAAGTTAGTGAACAACGCACGAGGGAAAATGGGCGAAGGAGCGATGGTGCGTGAGAAGTGCAAGAATTGCAAGTGGACTGGACAGTTGATCCAGGTCAACAAACCCAGCCAACCAATCAAGGAGCTTGCAGAATAAGACAAAATAGACAAAACAACAAAAAAAATCAATAAAATTGTTAAATAAATGAATTAAAATACAACATGAATCTAAATAATTAAATAATGTAAATTAAAATATGTTAAGGATAAAATAAAGTTAATTTAGATGATTTTTAAACAATTAAATAAGGTATATATAAGGGTAAAAATAAATAGAAGGTGATATTTATAGGTATGTATACTTATATATACAAGCTTTTTATTTTTAATTAATTAATTATACAAATATATACATAATTTAATATTTTATTAATTTAAAATATTTTACAAGAGTTTTAATGGTATTTTTATTTGATTTTTAGGAATTACTTTATTAGGTTAAATAAATAAGTATATGTACAGTATATACATAGTGGTACCTCGACAATACAGACATGATTTTATTTTTGTTTATTTTTGATTTTGTATTTTTCTATTTGTATTTTATATAAGTTCAATACAATATTTACGATTAATTAAAAATATAATATTTATAAAGTTGTACAAGAAAATAAATAAATAAAGAAAGAATATAGTATACATAGGTATATTATACAATAGTACCCCGATTAGCCACATTTCTCATCTTAGCTCTGATTTTTATGAAATCAGCTCCATTTTAAAGATTATTTAATTTGGAGTACAATGAAAGTGAGTTTGATGAATTTGGAGTTTTGGTGGAGAAGATATTGATTTTGCAAGTTGAGCTTTGTGGCTTTTTGAGAGTGTTGTAATTTACATAGTATACAATGATTTTTATTGCAATTATTTGTATTATTTACAAAAAAAATTTATTCATCATTTTCAAGAAGAAATTATTTTATTTAAAAAGAATTTGGTGATAAATAAAATAAGGAAAAGAAGTTGTATTCTAGACATTAGTATACAGATAATGAACATATACAAATGAAGATTGATTTTCAGTGTCTAGGCCTTATCTCTCCCTACTTTATTCCTTGTTGATCGGGTCAAGTCTTGACCTTTTCTCTTGTTGATCAGGTCAAGTCTTGACCTTTTCTCGTGATTTGAGTCAGCTTGTATCTATTACATATATACAGTCTTTTTTTCTTTATTTTTTCTTTTATTTATTTATTGATTTATTTATTTTAGGTTAAAATATTATAAATATACAATGTTTACACAAGAATTAAGTTTAGTAAAAGAATGGGTTTATTGATATTTACATGTGTTTTATAAGGGATTTTAAGCTAAAATAAATGAATAAAGATGATGAAATGCAGATTCATCACACCCCCTATGTTTTACCTTTGCTAATCCCTTAGCAAAAACTTATTGGAAGAATAAGCGACTAAAAGAAAAAGAATAAAAAAAATAAAGAACATAGAACAATATTGAGTATTAAACTTATCTTCATAAAATCAAAGTATGGAGATTGGTCAGACCTTTGGATTATTAGTTTGCGCAGAACCTTGGTGGGAAACGGACTTGACACTCAACAACCTCTAGAAACCACACAACACTTGCTCAAGTCTTCTCAATAGCCAGGTCAAAATAAATCAACACATATGCAAACCCTTATGACTATAAATCTCTCTCGTACAGTGTAAGTGACATGTAGCTCTCCTAGGCTGAAGCGGTAAAAGTCAGTCTTCTCTAACATCATGACCCTAATTCCCCTATCTAATAACTCTTTCCTCGAGAAGCAAGTATTCCCTTCTAAGTTCAAGTGCAACCATCTCAAGAAGAGGAGCTAGAGAGAAGAATGGACGGTAGCCAGCGTAGCTACCTATCCTGGATGCATGACCAGAATAGCCAAGTCATCTAGCTGCAGGCTCATAAATATCTGACTTGGAAGCTCAAGCTTGCCTATTTGACTGTACAAATGTACATACTCCAGTAGGCATTTTATTTTCAATCTGGCATTGTCCAATATTTTGGAGTTTTTTATTTTTGTACTTTTTTTAATACATACAAGGTGCAGCGTGTACATAAGGAAATTTTCCTCTTGAGCCAGTGGACTATACCTCTTTTGAAGCTTTATTGCAACCCACAATATTATGTCTTTAGACCTCATTGCTGTTGGAACGGGTTGGGGTACAATGGCCACAAATGTGTGACTTCCAATGTTTCCATTGACTTGTGTCTCATACCGACAAATCCAGACCTCTACCTCTTCAACTGTGGTGAGCAAAGTGTAAGTGCAGGTGTGCAAGATAGGTCATTATCGACAAGAATCATGTGTGTGCTACGAAGTACTCTACTTAGGCAGTCAAGGCGATAATGAACTAAGTCTTGTGGTTCCCAAAGAATTAATTCTATTAATCTTAAGAATCTCAATTCTGTTTCCTATAAGGTTCCTCTGAAACTAAGTGGATTAAGGTCCAACCAAGTTCCATTCTTCGACTTTATTCCAGACTAGTTTAAATGTCAATACCATTTTGAAAAATACGCATGCAAATGCAAGAAATATATACAAAACACACACATTTTTTTGAAAGAAAAAGAAAATGAAAGGACAATCTTTTGAAAAAGTTTTCCAAAGGATTTTGCATTTTTTATGGATTTTAAACACACTTTTTAATAAGAAAAAAGGGTTTGTAAAATGAACATATACAAGTATTCACACAAGGATTATCCAAATTTTATACAAAATTTTAAAAGAATATTTTATGTATAAGTTTTAGATATAAGTCGTATAAAAGAATTTTATATACAACAAAGAATTTTATTTACAAGAGGATAAGTGATTGAGGATTTTATACGTTTGTGGATTTTACGGATATATATACATCCCATAATTTATATCCCACATGACAAAATAATTTTACAAAACTTTTACAAACCTTTTTTCAAAACATTTTACAAAATATTTTTCAAATAATTTTAAAAATATTTTTCAAAGACTTTTAAAAGGTTTTGCAAATTTTTTTGCAAACTATTTTTCAAATATTTTTACAAATCATTTTACAAACAATTTTACAATCAGGTTTTTGCAAGCTTTTTGCCTTCAAAAATTTTACAAACAATTTTTACAATATACCTAGTTTTGATACGGAAAATGATTTACAAACATTTTACAAACGAAATATTTTTACAAATACTTTTGAAAGATTTGAACAAAAGTAGTTTTGCAAGCATTTTTACAAACATTTTACAAACATTTTCATAAAATTGGTTTACAAAATATTTTACAAATAATTTTTGCAAACATTGTTACAAAATATTTTTGCAAATCATTTTTCAAAAAAAAATAGCAATATTATTAATAAAAGTACGAGTTACAATATATATGACACCCCCCATACTTAGCTCAAACTATGTCTTGTTACTGACCAAAGAGCTACAAAGGAAGACATAACTTATGCTAAGTATAGAAAAGTGAAAAGAATCTTATATGACAATGACTCAACGAATGGATGAAAATAATAGAAGTCAGTGGTCCCCCCTATACTTAGGATCAAATAATCCTAAGTATATAAGAATGTACAAACGGGGAAAACCGAGGAAAAGAATCAAACTCAACAACTCGACTCATCATCCCCTATACTGAGGATAAAAGAACCCTAAGTATAGAAAAAGAATATCAACAAGTTGAAGGACAAGCAAGGTAACATAAGAAATAAAAGAAAATAAAAACACAAAAGAGACGGAATAAATAAAATCACTCCCCCTATACCTAGGGTAAAAGATCCCTATGTATAAGCAACAACAGGAACGATGAAATAAAACGAAAATGGAACAACTCAAATAATTCACCTCCTCGGTACTTAGGATAGAGTACATCTTAAGTATAGCACACACACATGGAAAAGAGGTGAATGATAAAAAGGAAAGAAGAAGGAATAAAGTGAAAGGATATATACAAGAGAAAACCAGTTCATGTATCAGATGTAGAAGATGCCAAAAAGTCATCATCCGATAACACAGATATGGAATCAACCACTGACATGAATGTATCATGATCTAGATATGACTTCAGCACCTGTCCGTTCACAACAAATGGTTGTGCGTCAGATGACATCCTAGATATGACAATACTACCATTGTCACACACAGCTCTCACAACGAACGGTCATGACCACTTGCTTTGAAGGCAACTTCAATTTAGCATCAAACAAACAAACATTCTGATCAATGGAGAAAGTCTTCATTCTAATATGTCTGTCATGATAATGCTTGACTTTCTCCTTATACTTGAGTGAGTTCTCGTATGCAAAATCTCAGAATTTGAGTATTCTGTTCAGGTCTAACTTCCTACTCTGGCATGTCTCAACATAATACAAATTGCATACACAGAGTGCCCATAAAGATTTGTCAATTATTTCAACTGGCAGGTGGCAAGGCTTTCCATACACCAATCTATAGGGAGACATACCCAATGGAGACTTGTATGCCTTCTGACAAGCCCATAGAACTGAGTCAAGCCTCTGGGACCAGTTCTTCCTATCTGGACATACAAGATTTTGCAATATCATCTTTGTTTCCCTATTTGAAATCTCAGTCAAGGCATTAGTCCATGGGTGGTAAGGAGACACTACTCTATGCTCAATGGCATACTCCTTCACAAGCTTCTTTACTTCTCTATTAATGAAATGGCTTCCCCAATCTAAAATAAGTATCTTGGGAATCCCAAACAGGGCAATAATGTGGTCCTTGAGAAAGGAACAAATTGTATGACTATCAGCGGTTATGGTGGGGGTAGCCTCCACCCATCGCCTAACATAATCCATGACAAGCAGGATGTACTGAAATCCCTGACTTATAGGAAATGGGTCCGTGAAGTCTATGACCCAAGCATCAGAAACATCTGAAATCTGTATATGTCTCAGGGGCATGGTATCTTTGGAAAAAATGGTTCCTGCCATCTTCTGACAGTCAGTATAACTTCGAACATATTCTCTATCATCCTTAAATAAAGTTTGCCACCATAGGCCGCTTTGTAAAACGTTTGTTGTCGTGCACTTCACCGAATGATGCCCACCAGACTTTAATTTTGACAATGCTCAAGCACGCTGGTGTATTCCTCTTGAGGAATGCACCTTCTCCAGATACAATCCGTACCCTCACGGAACAGGTATGGATCCTCCCACTGGTAAAAATGTATCTCTGGCATGAATATGTCTACCTTGTGCTTCGACCAATCTTGTGGAACTTTCTTGGAGACAAGATAGTTCACAATCTCAGCATACCATGGGAGTGAGTCCGCAGATAAAATGGTCTCATTTGGAAAGGTCTCTGATATGGGAAGTATACTCTGCTCAGAAGTCTTTGCATTTGTGATTAAGTAAAGGTGATATGCCACAACATTCTTTACTCTAGGTTTATCTCTAATATCTAATCAAACTCCTGGAGAAGAAGGATCCATTTGATAAGGCATGGTTTGGCATTCTTCTTTGCATGTAGGCATCATATGGCAGTGTGATCCTTATATACAATTACGTGTGAACTAAGG
The DNA here is from genome assembly GCA_037367405.1 of Ottelia alismoides. Classification (NCBI taxonomy): domain Eukaryota; kingdom Viridiplantae; phylum Streptophyta; class Magnoliopsida; order Alismatales; family Hydrocharitaceae; genus Ottelia; species Ottelia alismoides. Next base: position 1,399,681 of record JAZKJV010011719.1, on the reverse strand, counting down.
AGGTAGGATCTGAACTTCTCTAATGCAAGCACCACTACCAACATCTCCTTCTTTGTGACAGTCTAATTACGTTGAGCCACATCTAGAGTTTTGCTATCATAGTGTATAGGAAACAATATCCCATTCCTTCTCTACCCTAACACAGCTCCAACTGCAAAATTTGATGCGTCCGTCATGTTCTCAAAGGGGAGAGACCAATCAAGTGGTTGTAGGACAGGAGCACTAGTAACCATGTCTTTCATCCGATTGAATGCAAGGAGGTTTCTCATCCACAACAAACACACTCTCCTTACATAGAAGCTCAGTCAAAGGTCTGACAATCTTGCTGAATTCCTTAATAAATCACCAATAAAATCCAACGTGTCCCATAAATGACCTCAACTGCTTCAAATTCTGCGATGGCTCTAGCTTGGAGATCACATCAATCTTAGCAGGGTCAACCTCCATACCATGTTTGGAGATGATGTGGCCCAATACAATCCCATTAGTCACCATAAAGTAACTCTTCTCCTATGAGAGCAGTAGGTTTACCTCTCAGCAACATTGAAGTACTCGGTATAAATGAGCAAGATATGTGTCAAAGCTATCCCCATAGACCCAGAAATCATCCATGAAGACCGCTGGAAGTCGGCAAAAATGACCAACATACACCTTTGGAATCTAGCGGGGGCGTTACACAATCCAAAGGGCATTTGTCTATAGGAGTAGGTGCCAAACAGACAAGTGAAAGTAGTTTTTCCCTGATCCTTAGGAGTGATAGAAACCTGGTTATATCCCGAGTACCCATCCAATAAACAAAAGAACTCTTTCCCCACCAACCTCTCAATAATCTGATCAATAAAGGGTAGTGGAAAGCGATCTTTCTTGGTAGTTGAATTCAGGTGCTGGTAATCTACACAGACATGCCATGAAGTAGGTGCACGAGTCAAAATCTCCTCACCACAGTCATTCTTTATGATAGTAACCTCGTATTTCTTTGGGACCACATGTAAAGGACTGACCCACTTGGAATCTGGTATGGGATAAATAAAGTCGGCATCAGACCATTTCTTGGTCTCTTTCATGACAACATCCCGAAGATTAGGATTAAGACAATGCAACTCATGGGAGGGTTTGCTGCCATCATCTAAGAAGATATGATGCGAGCACAGAGCTGGAATAATCCCATAGAGATCCGAAATATTCCATCCAATGACCTGGCGGTTTCTCTCAAGAACCTATAGCATGCGAGATTCTTTTTCGTCGATCAATTGCGGGCTGAGGATGATCGATAACATTTAGGGGGACGCACAAGGAAGGCATACTTCAACGTTGAGGGTAAAGCCCTAAACTCGGTTGGGGTTTGAATTGGCTCTACAACAACCTCTGCAACTGCACTGGTAGATGGTATATGATCACTACTCTGTGAATTGTCCACCATGGCTACTGTATGCTCAGCAAGTAAAATCTCAGAAAGATCTGCACAAATGATCTTTGCTCAGAAAGGAATGTCTCACCAGGATGTTCAGAATCCTCAAAGAAATTCTCGAAAATCACATTAGGAGGTATCTCATCAGTAATCTCAGAAAAGGAATGTGTCTCATGAACAGAATGTACCTCCAATATCTCATATTGATCCTCAGAAATTAGCTCAAACTACCCATCAATAAATGACTCGGTATGATCAATAAGGGAACTCAATGCGACTGTGCTTTCTAGAAGATCCTTCTGAGAAAGGAACTCTTGGTGCCCTAGAAATCAGTAAACAGGTCTGTCTCTCGAAACTCAGTGAGAAATTCACAGTCCTTAAGATTTGGTGTAACAAGATCTCTCTCATCTGATGCTATTGGTGGCAGTGATGGCCTAGATCATGGATTATTTTAATTTTCACCTTGTCACTACGAGAATGAAAGATGATCTCTCTAGTACAATAATCAACTACCGCTTCGGTTGTTCGAAGGAATGACCAACCTAGTATGATTAGAGTATAGAGTAACAGTGTAGAGGTATCCATATCCATGAAAAAAAATTAACTGGGTATCTCATTCCATGCACCATTACAATAACGTCCTCTAAAATGCCTCTCATCCTCTTGATCGATCTATCAGCAAAGTGAAGGATCATTCTGGTGGATTTAAAAGTCCCCAACCCAAATTTCATGAGTAGCGAGGATGGCATGAGATTAATGGAGGATCTGATATACAGAATAGTATGATCAAACTATTGATCAAAAATGTGGCAACGAATGTGAAGTGCTCCCTTATCTTTCTTTTTGGGTGGGAGGTTGCTAATGGCATGAACTGTGGCCATGGTCAAGATGTGCTTCTCTGTTTTCTTTTGTCTATTTTTCTTGGGTTGATGCTTTTGAGTACATGCTTCTATCATTCATTTTTTCACCGTAGGCATGTACTCCATGGCCTTAAGGAGTGGCATCTCTAAAAAGATGTTATGCAAGATCTCTACCACTCCATGATTAGATAGGGTTGTTTTTAATTTTTTATTTTTTTTATTTTATTCAAAATTGAAGGAAATGCACAGAATCAGAAGAAACATTCAACAGCTCATTTCTCTTATTCAACACAGAGTCATCGTATACATTTGGACAACCAGAATCAGACTATACAATGTTATCCAAAATAGGAGTAGAAGAAATAAACTCGGAAACAGGATGGGCTACTGCTGCTGATGTAGAAGGAAATTCCATAATGGGTGTGTGCTTCTTCTTTCCTGACTGCGAACTGCATTTTTCTTTATTATCTTTTTGGTTTTTTCTGAATGAAGAAGGTGAAGGTGGTGGTGGTAATGAAGACGAAGATGGTGAAACTCTAGGATCCAGTTCTGCTATATTGGATCGATGCTCTACTAGTGAAGAAGATGATGTAGAAGGTGGGGCTCTCTTAGTGGCTCGATCTCCCAATCCCAATGCATGTGAAGTTGGTTGCAATCTCATGTCGCTCCTGGAATGAATGGAATCATATACGCATGTAAAATCAAGGGTTATACCTATCTCGAGGGTGGATAGATCATGGGCTACCTTCTCCTTGTGTCTGAAGTTGTTGGGATTGGTTTTGATCTATGCTGGAATCAATGTCTTTGTGGTAGTCAGGTCGTCGATCATCTGAGTCAGATCATTCATGTTCTTCATCAACATGGCAAGCTAATCAAGTGCGGGATTCACCGAAGATGCCTCTGGATGCTCAATGATAGGTTGTCATTGAGACTGGCATTGAGGAGGTTGTTGGTATCCATATAGTGGCTGGTAATGAGGAGGAAGAGGTGAATATTGTCCATACAATGCAGACTGCTGCTGGAAGTAAGGCTGGTAAGTGTGCGTAGGCTGCATCTGCTGTTGGTCATGTCTCATGTTTCGAAAGTGTGGTCGAGATTGAAAGTGAGGCTGGAACTGCAAGTGTTGGTACTGCTATTGTCTACCTCCCTGAAACTGGTGGGCGGGTCTCTGACCCTGCTAGGAACCCAACTGACCTTGCCTAGATAGACGTGGTTGGTTGCTGCTGACCTGGTCAGGGGTATGCACATAGTAAACATGTTGAACTATGGACGGTCATCTGGTACTCTGTTGTGTTGAAATGGAAGTAGTCTTCTCTCGAGTAGAGATATCGCCTGCTTCACTTACACTCTGACACACACTGATGGTACTCACAAGAAGATCCATATGCTTAGTTATCTCATCCAGCTTATCTAGGTTCTTTGTCCTATGTTCGATCACTTGGAGCTTCTCTAGCTCCTTGGATCGTTTCTCAATTATGTCCACTTTGGATAGGTGATTTCCTATGATGGTTAGATCCGCATTGTCCATCCTATCCACATCATGTGATGCCTTCATGTTGGCAACCTTGTGGGGTACTGAAGAAGAGGTAATGGGATTCTTCTGAAAAGCACATGAAGAAGAAAGACCTCCTGAGCTCTCTGTTATCTCCTCAAAGATCTGATATAGGACATCCTCAGCCTTGTTGAAGAGAATCCCCTCACAAGAGACATTTACCAGCTTTTGGCTCTCAATGCTCAAATCCACAAAGAAGTTCTGCACAACTCTTGTCTTTGGAATATTGTGATGGGGGCACTTCTCCATCAAGTCTTTAAATCTTTCCCATACATCGTGAATAGGCTCATGGGACATCAGTGAGAACTTGGTAATCAATGATCGCATTTGGTTGAGATGTCCAAGTGGGTAATACTTGCTTAATAAAGCGGACCTCAACCCTTCCCAAGTCGTGAAAACCCTTCCCAAGTGGTTGATCCAATATAGTGCCTTGTCTATGAGACTAAACGGGAAGGTTGTCATCATCACTACCTCGAATGGAACATTCGAGTAGTGTATAGTGCCACAAATGCGATCAAACTATTAGAGGTGTACATATGGTTCTTCCTTTATGTGTCTGTGGAATATTGGCAGAAGTGGTAAAATAGTGGGCATAAGCTCAAAATGCCCATGAATCGCATGGATTTTAATCCATGAGTTGGTCTATCCTGCCCTTGGATTATAGACATCCTTCAATGTAAGCTTAGACACTAGATCAAGTAGTGGATCATCTTCCCCATTCCCACCTCCTCTAGAGTTTCTATCCTCCTCTCTCCTATCTTGTTTGTCATTCCTCAGCTCGATGATCATATCTATCAATCAGGCTTGCATGTCAGCATGTTTAGTCAATTGTGCTTGAATGGTCTGTATGAAGGCTAACATGCTGCTATTGATCTCACTCTGCTCAGCCATGGAACCTTTGCCCTTAGGTGGCATCAAGCACACTGTCTCGCTTTCTGCAAGTGTACATGGCACTGGATTAGTCCTTAAGAATGAGGGAATCTCAAATTATAGTTCAAGATTAGAATCAATCTCGACAATTGATAAATCGATGATGTGAATGGTGATGTGGAAAAGGGGGAGTACTTAGGAATTGAGTCTTTCCGAATAGAAGCTAACCAATTCAGTGTGTGAAATGAGTTCGTGAAGTCTGAAGGAGAAAAGTTCCAATCCGATATCTTCGATTTCAAGAGAAAAGATGTGAGAACACGAAGGTCAACACAAGAAGAGAATGAGAAAAGGCACGTAGGGTGCGGAAGGATCTCTAGCACTAGCAAACAAACACAATACAAACATCTGATTGACCAATTGGACACAAATGGAGAATGTAAGATCTCGGTCTTTTACCTTTTCAATTTTAAATTTAGTGATCTACAAGAAATTGCTTACTAACAAGTACACAAGGTGAGTCGCCGCTATCTCCCAGCGTACATCCTCAAACTTTCCTAAATAGTGGTACCATTTTCTCGAGATGCCGAGTTCAATATCAGGCCCACAGGGAGATAGGAGGCTTAGCACACCAAAATGACTTTCTATGGTTGGAGGCAAGTACTTAAAGTTGCAATCATACATCGAAATTTGATGTACATGTACTTAAAGCTCAAGTCCATGGATTTGGGCTCTATCCCTACGACTGTGTCCTCTCCCACTCTATTTGGAGGTAAGTACCTATAAACAATAAGGGGGTTACTCTCCCTAAAACAATGATTTTGTCCTTATGTTCAGTTTTAGGGTCAAGTTTTCTTTAGCAGACCTGATTTTATACAGTTGTCACTTTTTTGGATTTTTTTCAAATAAATCGTCTACCGAATTTCCAATTCCTTTTTATATTATGTGAGTGAAATGGGGAAGGAATTCAGAAAAGCCAATACGCGGGAAAATCAATGATGCATGTAGGAGATAAAGGATGTGTACCTTTCGCCAGCACTCTACATGCAGGGTGATCCACTCATAAAATAAAAGATAGAACTTAAACTAACCTAAATGATGCATGAGAATCTCCTAGTAGTAACTTCTATTAACAGACAAGAACATGTTAATTTGACTAAGTCCAAGCTACACTCTATTATATGGGTATAGAAATTCTTGTTTAGGGTCTTTAGACCTAATCATTTACCTGGCTCAAGCAAGGTAATAAAACCTACTTCTAAGGGCTCAAGCACACAGAACCGTGAGAAAACAAAGAAAAAGAAGGTGATGAAAACAAAACTTGTGAGGTCCTTCAGGTGCACCAGCACTTAGTGAAACAGACCCCGCACACACAAGGTATATAATGTCCTTTTAGAAAATTAAAAAAGAGGCAAGGACCAAATAATTAATTATAAATTTTATAGGAATAATGAATGAATAAAGATGCTAAATAAAATATAAAATGTATGTGCAAAAATGTTCCAAGTGACTGGTCTCCTTCAAATCTTCTGGTCCTCCTCTTTCACTCTCTTGTAACTTGATGAAGAAACATGTCACCTCCGCTTCACTCGGGTGCACCGGCTCTCATAACAAAGCCGTCATCCCTTGTCGTTCCCTCGCAAGAAAGAGGAAATACAAGAGGAAATACAAGATGATGTAAGAAACATTGTTATGCAAATATGAACAAAAACAATATGAAATAAATAAAGGAAATATAGACAAGAAAAGTGATAAGAGCAAGTGGAAATGGACCTCAAATGAATCCCTGAGTCTGATATTGGGGAGCTTTCTGTGTCCGACAAATCGGATCCTGCAAGCATTGTTTAAGCTCCCTCACAACAAGCGGTATTCAATGTGAGTGCTCACTCCTCAACAAGATGCAGATCCACAATATATATACGTAAAAATATAGAAAAAATAAATGAAAGAAATAAATGACAAAAATATAGACAAAGAATATGTGATAGCAGTATAAACAATGAAATAAATGTCAGAAAAATAACGAGGAAGTAAGAGAAAGAAAAAACAAGTATAAACAACAAAGAATAACAAGAGAAAAATCTAAATACCCTCATCGTGCCTCTCCGACAATGGTGACATTTGTTGAGAGCTATTCGGGTTTATTTAAATGAATTATTCATAATGGAAATGTGGTCGTCGTAACCCAAAGTAGCATCAAGCAAAAATTAATTTTTTTTATTCACAGATAAAGCAAAAAACAAGAAAAATATTGAAAGCACAAGAACTATGAGTGCTATTTATTTACATGTATAGCATACGTGATCGAACTCAGGGAGGCTACAAAAATCCCGAGGGTTATTAAATAAATGAAAGAATCAATGAAATAAAGAAGAAGATTCTATGCACACTACTCTTGGTTTTGTGATTTTTATTTTTGAATTTTTTATAGAATTAAAATTTTATATTTTTTTGGTTTTCTAATTTTATATTCTTTTAAAACTTTAAATTTTCCAAAATAATTTTAAATTAATTAAAACAATATAATTCAATAAAGACAATACAGAAAGAGTCGAATTTTGGGATTTTTACAAAGTGATAAAAATAAGCAGAAATTTGAAATAAATTATCTTTGGTTTTCTGACATTTTTTCAATATTTTTATGATATTTCCAAAATATTCCAATTTTTAAGATTAAAAAAATTCAAAAATAGAATCTAAAGAAAATAGAACACAAAATGAATGTTTTTAGAGTTTTAAAATAGCAAATAAAATCAAAAATAAATGGAATATACACATAATTAAAGAAGAAATTTTGTATTTTCTAGAAGGATATTTATATTTTTTTGAATTTTCTATGAATTTGTTTGATTTTTTATGTTTTTGAGTGTTTTATGATTTTTTATTTCTATGAGGAATAAAAATGCAAAATGGTACATAAATTAAAAGATATGAAAATGAACAATACAGAATTTTTCTAGAATTTTTCGTGAAGTTTTTATATTTTTTAATTTTAAAATGCTAACATGAAATTTTTATGGAGTTTTTGAATTTTTAAAAATGATAAAAATAGTGAAAATGCAACATTAAAATTATGGATGCAAGATATGCCTAACAGACGCCTAATATGATTTTTGTATGATTTTTAAAGGTATTTAGCTAATTTTTAATTTTTTTTAACATGCAAAATAAATACAAACACATAGGGACCAAAATGCAATTATTTAAAGTTTGCAAACAGAATTATAACACATATAAAATTAATGGGGGATAATTTAAAAAATTTCCAAAAAGAACCATGCGTAGGCAGGTGATGTGCGGTGGATTGGACCTTGATGTAATTAAAATAAATCTAGGAACCAACCAATAACATAGAACATACATGCTTTTATTGCAATTTTCGCAAAACTCACGTGCCAAGCACGCTCTGAATTCGACAAAAAATGCAATTAAAATAAATGCAAGGTGCAAGCATGTAATATTCAATACATTACATTCAAACACGTGTCCTGATAGAACTTATTTACAAAATAGAAAACATGCAAGGGCTCGGAGGAAATTGTACCCTTTAAATACGTTGCGGAATCGAACGGCTGGATGGCGATGAAGCTCGGATCTGATGGTCGAGGTTGATGCACATGTGGATAGATAGGATATAATCTGGTAGCGTCAATCCACTTCTCAATTTTGGGACTCAAATGACGGTCCAGATCTAATCTGGTGCCTTGTTCTTGATCGAAGGGTTGCGAGATGCTCTGGAAGAACTGGGAAGTGTTTGATTTTCGCCGAACTTGATTGGCCCGGATCACTCTTATCTTGCTTTGCTCCATTTCCAATAGGTATCATATGAAAGCTTCTTATATTACGCACCTGATGCGCATCTTGGATCGTTGTGAAATCACTAGATCATCGATCTAGAGGGTGTTGAACTTCACTACTCCAAGAACCTGATCCCAGTCCTAAATCTTGTGCTATACATTAGATCTGGATCTCCTTCGACCTTCAGATGAACGCATGCTCGGGGACGAAGCTCCGGCACTCATTATTGCTTGAAATCAAATTGAAACTAAGGTAAATGGGGTGATTCAGACCCTGTGTGTGCGAAGGAGGTGGGTCTAATGATTTAGACCTATTCCTTGGTTAATATCAAGGGAACAAGCATGGAAGAAGATGGAGAAATGAGTGGCAAATCAGATGAGGTTATCGGTAGTCGGAGATTACTCAAGGATTGATCGGAACAGGGATTGGAGCTTCATGCTCCATTCTTTGATATTATAAGAAATCACCCAAATCTAACTAGGAAACAATGAAACAAAACATAGGACTAAACTAAGGAATAGAATACGAAGAGAGATATGTAGGGTTTAGGCATCAACAGAATCAGGAAGGACCTGGAAGCTTAACACAGTGGAGCTCCATTGGGAACTCAACTCTTTGATGTATAGTTGTGATTCTACTCCAAATCACCGCACTCCTGGCTAAGGTGACGCTCACCTGTCACTTGGGTGTCTCCTGGGATCAGTCTCGGGCGGAAAAATGGTGAAAAATCGGACCAAACTACCGACGGAGGCTTAAGATGTATATATAGACATACGACTCTAGCATCTTTTGAAATTCGAAATGCACGTGATTCAAGGCATGATCGATGGATCTAAGGCGTTGGCGATTGAGGAATGAATGAGCTAGAATTACAGAGAGAGAAGTGAGGGAAGTTAGTGAAAAACGCATGGGGGAAAATGGGCGAAGGAGCGATAGTGCACGAGAAGTGCGGGAATTGCAGGTGGACTGGACAGTTGACCCGAGTCAACGAACCTGGGTTAACACATCAGGGAGCTTGTTGAATAAGACTGAATAGAAAAAATGACAAAAAAACAAAAAAAATGTTAAATAAATGAATTAAAAATAGAAAATGAATTTAAATAATTAAATAATGTAAATAAAAAATGTTAAGGATAAAATAAAGTTAATTTGGGTGATTCTTAATTAATTAAATAAGGTATATACAAGGTTAAAATAAATACAATGTATTATTTATAGGTATATATACCTATATATACATGATTTTTATTTTTAATTAATTAATTATACAAATATATACATAGATTAATATTTTATTAATTACAATATTTTACAGGGGTTTTAATGGTATTTTTATTTGATTTTTAGGGGTTAATTTATTAGGTAAAATAAGTATGTATATGTACAGTATATACATAGTGGTACCTAGACAATACATACATGATTTTATTTTTGTTGATTTTTGATTATGTGATTATTATCTATATTTTATATAAGTCAAAAAAAATATTTACAATTAATTAAAAATACTATATTTACAAATATATACAAGAAAATAAATAATTAAATAAAGTATATAGTATACATAGGTATAATATATAATAGTACCCGAATTAGCCACATTTCACACCTTAACTCTAATTTTTATGAAATCACTTACATTTTAAAGATTGTTTAATTTGGAGTACAATGAAAGTGAGTTTAATGAATGTGGAGTTTTGTGGAGAAGATATTGATCTTGCAAGTTGAGATTTGTGGCTTTTGAGAGTGTTGTAATTTACAATATACAATGATTTTGTTGCAATTATTTTTATTATTTACAAAAGAATTTTATTCATAATTTTCAAGAAGAAACCATTTTTATTTAAAAAGAATTTGGTGATAAATAAAATAAGGAAAATAAGGTGTATTATAGACATTAGTATACCGATGATGAACATATAGAGATGAAGATTAATTTTTGGTATCTAGGCCTTATCTCCCCCCTACTTTATTCATTGTTGTTTAGGTCAAGTCTTGACCTTCTTTCGGGGTCTAAGTCAGCCTGTATCTATTACATATATATAGTCTATATTTTCTTTATTTTCCCTTTATTTATTTATTTATTTTAGTTTAAAATAGTGATAAATATACAATATTTACACAAGAATTAGGGTTAGTAAAAGAATGGATTTATTGATATTTATAAGTGTTCTTAAGGGATTTTAAGCTAAAATAAATGAATAAAGATGATGAAATGCATATTCATTAGTCATCAATTATGGTTCTTCTATTCATGTATGCAATTTGTTGCATCTATTTCAGGAAACTAGAAATCTTGATGAAGGGGAGATAGTCATCCATATGGGATCTAATGCAATTGTTGCAGCAATCACCACCGGAACTGCAGACTATCATTATCTAGTGGAAGAGTCCTAGTACATAAAGAATGTTTTTATGTTCTACATGTCAGAAGAAAGTTAATATATGTATCTAAATTAGTTAGAATTGGATATTCATTTCTGTTCTGTAATAAACTTGTCATAAATTTTTATGATAACTATATTGCGGATGGTGTTATTACTTCTGGTGGAGTCTATGAATTGTGCATTGATGAAAATGTCATGAATGTTAATACCACTAATAAAATTCCTAAAAGAATTAGGGAGGATGGAATTCATTTAAATGTGATTTGGAATCAAAGGCTTGGTCACTTATCTGTTGATAAGATGAATAGATTGATAAAAAATGGACCCTTAGATTTTCTACATGTTCAATCTTTGCCTACCTACAAACATTGCATTCGAGGTAAAATGATTGGGATGCCTTTATGTAACAAGGTTACAAAATACGAAGGTATTCTTGACCTAATATACAGTGATAGATGTGGTCCCTTTAGTACTGTGACCCAAAATGTATATCGATAATATTTAACGTTTATTGATGACCATTCGCGATAAGGGTTTATCTTCGTATTGTGTCATAAATCTGAAACCTTTGAAAAGTTCAAAGAGTTCATGGCTTTGGTTGAGAACCAAACCAATAGGAAGATTAAACGGATTTGATCAGACCTAGGTGACGAGTACCTCTCAGATGAATTCAAGGAATATCTTAAAGAAAAAGGAATTGTCTCCAATCTCACTCCTCTTGGAATTCCCCAACTTAATGGTGTTGCTGAAAGACACTATGGGACCATCGTTTAAATGGTATGTTCAATGATGAGTAAAGCACATTTACCACTTACTTTTTGGGGATACATAGCAGAGACTGCAATATATTTCCTAAATAAGATTCCTAGTAAGTTTGTACCTAAAACTCCTCGTGTTTTGGTATGAAACCAAACTCAGTGTTAAACACTTGAGAGTTTGGGGTTGCTTGGTCCATGCAAAGAACGTGGATGCAAGTAAGTTAGAATCCTGCACTCATGAGTTATACTTCATTGGGTATGTTAAGGATGGTATCGAATACCAACTTTATGACCAAGAGGCTCAGAAGGTCTTCATCTCTAGAGATGTAAATTTCTAGAGTATGAATTCCTTAAGAGTCAAAACAAAAATGAAGTGAAGGAGCTCATTGAAACCCTTGAGTATTCTGAGCTTTTCTGAACCAAAAACTGAAGTAGTAAATGAAGATGAAACTCACGTACCTCTTTGAAGGAGTTCGAGGGTGGTTGCACCACTTGAAAGGTACGGATTTCATGTGTCAAGTGAAACTAACAATGATCCAACTTCATTTGATGAAGCACTCACGGATCATGACCTAGATAAATGGATGCTAGCAATGAAGTCAGAAATTGACTCCATGCATAAGAATGGTGTATGGACCCTAATGGATCCACCTAGAGGGGTAAAATCCATTGGGTGTAAATGGATCTGATGGGAAAATAGAGACTTTCAAAGCATGGATCATAGCCACGGGCTACATACAGAGAGAAGGCATCGACTACGATGAGACATTCTCTCATGTGGCTATGATTAGGTCCATCAGGGAATTGCTAGGTACAGTTGTGTATCTTGACTATGACATCTGACAGATGGACGTCAAGACAGCTTTCCTTAATGGATACCTCGAAGAGGATATCTATATGGAGCAGCCCCAGGGCTTCATAACTGAGGAAGGCAACATATGCAAGCAGAAGAAATCCATCTATGGGCTCAAACAAGATTCTAGTAGCTGGAACATCAGATTGGATGAAACCATAAAGACTTGCGATTTTGTACATAATCCTGATGAACCGTGTGTATACAAGAAGTTCAGTGGGAGTGCCATTATGTTCATCGTGCTTTACATATATGACATCATTATCATTGGGAATGATATAGGGATGATGACCATGGTTAATATTTGGATATCCCATACCTTCAAGATGAAAGATCTTGGAGAAGCCTCTTACATCTAGGGTTTAAAGTTGTTCAAAAATTGAGAAAAGAGGATCTTGAGATTATCACAACATGGGAACGTTAAGAAAAACTTGGAGCATTTCCATATGGAGTACTCCAAGAAAGGCTTCCTTCCCTTAATATATAGTATCCACCTGTCTAAAGGGATGGCTCCTCAAAGTGTTGAGTAAAAGAAAGCCATGGCTGGATGCCCCTACCCATCAGTTGTGGGAAGCTTAATGTATGCCACGATGTGTACAAGGCCAGATATCTTCCATGCAGTCGGAGTCGTAAGCCGTAACTAATCTCGCTATGGAGAGCAACACCGGAATGTAATGAAGAACATCTTCAGGTATCTAAGACAGACGTAAGATTTCATCTTGGTCTATGGAGATGGTGATATCCAAATCTTAGGATACACAGATTCAGACTTCCAGGTGGATATTGATGATCGAAAGTCGCCATCAGGGCTTGTGTTCCTATTGAATAGTGGTGATGTGAGCTGGAGAAGCAAGAAGCAGGACACTACATACAATTCAACAAAAGAAGTCAAATACATTGCCACATCAGATGCTGCAAAGGAGGTAATGTTGTTGTGCAAGTTCATCCTGGAACTTGGTATAGTTTCCTCTAATACTCCCATCCCGCTACTCTGTGATAACACGGGAGCCATAGCTCGGGCGAAGGAACCCATATGGCATCGAAATAGCAAGCACGTGGAAAGGAAATACCACATCATTCAAGAGATTCAAAAACGTGGTGACATCATCATCACCAAGGTGGCCTCCGCCGACAATGCTGTTGATCCGTTTATCAAACCTTTGACACATAAGGTTTTCGACCAACATGTAATGAATATGGGTTTAAGGATTGTACTTGAATGGTACTGAGGGCTAGTGGGAGATTGTTAGCCATGTGAGCCTGAGGCGAACCATTACTACAATAAATGTTATTGTAATGTTTGATTTATCAATAAAAGTTATTAGTTTATTTCACTCCATGTCTGAGATTAAGTAAATGAATGCACTATAAGGTCCCTTAGTACAATTAGGGTTATGTACCATGGCCATCTTAATAATCATACAGTTGTTGATTCAATCGTTGAATCATAGAGGTTGGTGCTTGGATGAATATCTAAAGAGTTATATTGAGGATTCATCAAGCACCATCTAATGATTATTAAGAGATGATCTCCATTATGAGTAGGAGATGGCAATCCTTACTCTTTGACTGATATCTGACCGACCTCTTGATGCAAGTCCTCTGCATAGGAATGGAGATTCGGAGGTGTCAAATTAGTTAGGTCAAAGAGTTGACTTAACGAGATCGAGATAACCAAGTCTTGTGTTGTATGTTGTCGCGATATAGGCATGCATCGTATGATCAGAGATAGGTGTATCGCTATATGTCTAAGTATGTACATTTGGTAGGTCGATAGATTGATTGCCTAATCAAGGTCTATACATCGATGAGCTGGTGTGCATATAAGGAGATATAAGTAATACAATCTCTCAAACAATTCATACAGATTCACCTGTGAATCGGAAGACATGAGCTCACTCATGAGGTATTTGGATCAATCAAATTCCATGCATGGCCATCTTGCTTTGGAAGCATGAAAATAATTTGTTGCTATGATACATGTTTTTGGAAATCATATGATCAATTCCAACTCTTGATGACTGAATGAGATACTTAAAGATAAAACCCTAAAGATGATAGTATAAATTGATATCTGTCTTCAGCTTTATTATAGGTCTTCTAGTATGCAAGATGTGCATGTATTAGGAATACCTGAGGGTGATGTGATCATAAACGATTATATAACCATGTTGCTTCCATTCCGAGGCAAGGATGAAACAGATCTGTATTTTAGTGACTCCTCTCAGTAGAGAAGTAATCTAATCTTGGTCCAAATGTTGGACAGTGATCTGATTGTAATTCAGATGCAACGAGAATATTAGATTTACGGTCTTGATTTAATTAAGAATCTATGAGAGGTCCCCGAGATTGGGATTTGAGATATGATCTCAATATCCAAGTCACTATATATGGAACGTACAATTCCCTTGTCCTTATCTCCAAGTATCCGTGGAGAAAGTGCATTATTCTTAAAAGAGTTCAAGAAGAATTCCATTGTTAAATTATATCCGAGCTTTGAGAAATGGATAATTAAATGTGATTTAATTGTCATGAATAATGTGAATTTGATTCATACTATTTAGATGCATAAGAGTGATGATCTAATATAATTAAATGTGATTTAGTTATTGTGGATATGAATAATGTGGATAGCACTATCCATATTATTCATATATATTATAAATATGATCTATAATATACAAGAGAGAGCTATTTGTAAATAACATTTACAATTTAAATGTTTATGTGAATTGGATTTACATTGGACATATAATTGAAAATGTGATTTACATTTTATTTGGTTATGAATATAATTTACAAATTTCCAATGGCATGATTGCAGTGTTTACAAAATAAATTGGATTTATTTTTGTTAAATTATTTACAACAAATGTTGTAAATCTAGGAGATATTCATGGAATATGAGATTCCATGAAATAGGAAAGTTGGAGCCACCTTCCATGTAATGAGGGTGGACGACCACAATTCCTATAAGGAATATGGTGGCCGTCAACTCCTCTTATGGAAGGAGGCTAGCCTCCTTCCTATTTCTCTAAGGTAAATTAATTTAATTTAAATTAATATAAACATGATTATTATTTAATATATATTCAATTAATATAAATAATTGTTTTCGTGTTTTTACAACAAAATCATGGCCATTAAAAGAAACACAAATCAATGTGAACAATTGGATTTGTGTTGTCCATGGATAGAGATCCATGGACTCCCAAAATGTTATAAAAGGAGAGGCACCCCTTGCTCTTCTTTACACACTCTCACAACATCTCTCTCTCTCTCTCTCTCATTTCACACCATCTCTCTCTAAGTGGTCGCCCACTTGGAAACCCTAGAGAGATCGTCATCGTCGCCACGCCGTTGTGTTGTCGCCTCGACCGTTCATGGATATCTTTATCCTTTAGTGTGCATCGCTCATGGAGAAGATGTTAGTTCTCGTAAGACAAGATCAGGAGATTCGTCGCTTGGATCAATGCTTTGGATTGCAAGAAGGGTGTCGTTCATCACCACGATCGCATGTGTCTCTCCAGTCGGATCAGACTTGAGACAGGAGGTCTCTTATGTTAGAGAATACGACCACAACCACGCTTCAAGAGGTAATCCTTGGAATTTCATGTGGTTTGATGAAACGATCCAAGAAGTGTTCTTGGATCATGTGATTTCATCAAATAAAATTTTTTAAATTAAACTGCATCGAGCAACTAGTGCGACTAGTTGCTCCGATCGCATATGATGCGATCTCCATGCTTTCATGATGCGCTTAAGGATCTTTCCAATCCTTCAGGGAGAAGGATGTATTTTTACCCAAAATGGTAGAGGGCATCCGATTGTTTAGGTAGCATGTTGTCGTCACATCATCACCAGAGAAGGAATGAGGAGCTCGATTCTATATGAGAAGAGTCGTTGTAACATTCAGAAAGTGACGGTATTTGTGTTCAGCAACACTATTCCGCTGAGAAGTATAGGGTCACGAAGCATGATGGATAATGTTGTGTGAGCTAAAAAATTGGGATAATTGTGTAGTATAGAACTCAGGAGCATATCAGAATGAATGTATTTATAGAAGGAGAGAAAAGTTCCTTCATTTCAATCATAAAATTCGGAATCAAAGTACTAGAATAAAGCTTATTCTTTAATAAAAATATCCATGACGGTAGGGAAAAATCATCAACAAAAACAAAATAATGCGTATTTCTCTAATGACCAAGAACACAATACAGAACCCATATATCAACATGAAACAACTCAAAAAGACTGACTACTATGACCTTGACGACTTGGAAAACTTGATCAGTGATGCTTTCGAAGTTGACATGGTTCATACTGAAAAGAAGACTTGGCAGAGATGCCAAGGATGAGGCGACAGATCTTATACAACAGAATATGACCAAATCCGAGATGCCAAGTGTACAGAGAAAACGATTAAGTAGAAAAAGAGGTGCCACTAGCATAAGGAGACTAGGTCAACCTGTTGATGAATCTATGATTCATCATTCTAAAAGAGTTCAATTAAGCTCAGCTCCCCAAAATTCATTTGTATTTAATCATCTAATTTGCATAAGTAACATTCATGCATGTGTACATAATAATTGCATTTTAGCATGCATCATGGAATAAAATAAGGAGCCAAAAATCCAAGTATGAAATGACCTGAAAAGTAGCTAACTTCACTGATTTTTAATTGATTCATCCTAATTCCAATTGATCTGAAATTAAATCCATTGTGTACATATCCTAACAAGAATAATAAAAATACAAAAAATCACTAACCTAAACAAGTGACCAATGAATCTAAATCCTAATTCGAGATTAAAAGACTTAAAATAGGAATATCTCTCTCGCACAATCTCCTATGAACCCTTACTCACTTTTCAGTTATTGTGCATTCTATTACTTTCAAAATAAGTTCAAATTCAAAAGAATCGGAGTTCGTATGTGAAACTTGGGTTTTGAGCCCCTCATTATAAATTGTACATATGACCCCTTTTATTCATTTTATTTTTTATTTTCTTAATTATTAAAAATACAAAAATATATATTAAGCTTTACATATTTATTTTATATTTTATTAGATTTTATTTTGATTTTTTATCATATTTAAAATAACTAAAAAAATCTGCAAAACACAAATTGTAATATTTTCTACCTATCGTATACCGCCAAAAATACTTTTTATAAAGATGATTTCTTTTGGTTCTTGATCCTTCACAAAAGTTGTAAATCTCATTGAGAAGAGCAAGTTTCGTGTTGATTACTTTTTGAGTTGACCCCTTTTGTTATTTCTTTTTTATTTTTCTTTTGAATTAATTTGTGATTTTTCTCAGAGCAACACATGGCAACTCTTAGAGCTGTCACGTGTCACCCATTTTCTTTTCTTTTCTTTTTATTTATTTTTTTATTTTATTTTTATTTTTAATTTTAATTTTTTTAACCTGCAACATGGTTGCATTCTGTGCACCACGTGGCACAACTTCCCTCACGTGCCCTGTACGTGAGGTCCTCTCCTTCCTCTGTCGTCGCCTTCACTGATACGTCGAGCTGTTCCACCACACATGTGTCTCCCTTTCCCGCTCCTCTCTATCCCCTTCCAACCACCTCTGTATCCTAAATCTCCAACCACAGAACTGTATCCCCTCTCCCTACCGCTTCCTCGATCGCCTCTAACGGTCAAACCCTCAATGACTCCAACTGATCTATCTTATCCCCTCCAATGGAACTCACCATCACCTGGACCTAACTAACTCCCCTTACTCTACCCTCTATACTATATCATGCGACCTCCTTGTCCCCTTCACCTAATCCCGCAACCACAACACGCCGCTCAATCCTCTCTTCCTATTTAACCCATCGCTGGCTATCTTCATCGAGCATCAACCGATATCTGCCACTGATATGTCTGAATCCAAGAGAGAGAGTCAAGGGCTACGTCGGTGACATCGGCATTTGTTCCTTGGTGAAAACCTCTGAGTGGGTGAGATCCACGAAGCTTTTGTCTTCGTGTTGCTGCTCCTCTACGATTAGCCGAGTCTCCCGTTGGATTTGGCACTGCAATTGAGGGAATAACAAGAGAGGTCACCAAACCCTCCAAACACCCAGGCATTCACTACAGCCCCTTTCTTCTCTACCTTCTTCGCATTAGACCAAACCCAACTTCGCAATCTTCTTCTTTATCCGAAACCCCAAATTCACTTCAAACATCGACACATCAACTTCCTCGCCTTCCCTTCTTTCTCACATGAACTTCCGTCGATGTTGCTCCATTTTGCTCACCACGTCCGAACGGAGTACCATTCACCTTCACAGCACTAGTGCACCGCATATCGTTCATTGCTCCGCTCGTAATCCGGGCCTTTCCTCCTGACAACTCCAACAACAAGCTGACTCGAGGCCTCCTCCATAGCTCTGCATCCACCGCGCATCTCCTCAGGTTGGTCGTGTCTCGACTAACCGAGGGGACTCTCAGCTCCGCCAGGAAGAACGTCATAAAGAACTAGGAAGAAGGAGGTGCTACAGGCGGGCGCGGATCCTCTGCAGTAAGTGAATTGCAGCAGAATCTGCTGCAATTCACGGATGGAGGACACGTGTCCTGAGGGAGATCCAATGGCCCGCCCTCCTCCTGCCCCGAATCGTCTCCTCCCTCGAATCCCTACCGCCCCCGACTCCCTCCTCGCCTGTCTCGCCCCGACCTCAGCGCCTCTCGCCGCCGCCTTCTCCCCGACTCCGAGCCCCCTCTCGCCGTCCTCGAGCCGTCCCCGACCCTCTCGCCATCCTCGAGGCCCTTCGCCGGGCCGCCTCGCCGCCACCCTCTCGCACCCGAGCCCCCACCGCCTCTCGCCGTCCTCGAGCCCCCTCGCCGAGCCCTCTCACACCCGCCGCCTCTCGTCGTCCCCGACCCTCTCACCGCCTCGCCACCACCCTCCCCCCCGACCCCTGCCGCCTCTCGTCGAGCCCTCTTACACCCGTCGACCCTCGCCGAACCCTCTCGCACCTGCCGCCTCTCGTCGTCCCCGACCCTCTCGCACCCGGGGTCAAGGGAGAGGATGGCGGCGAGGCGGCGAGAGGGGGCTCGGAGTCGGGGAGAGGGCGGCGGCGAGAGGTGCTGAGGTCGGGGCGAGACGGGCGTGGAGGGAGTCGAGGGCGGTAGGGATTCGAGGGAGGAGACGATTCGGGGCAGGAGGAGGGCGGGCCGTTGGATCTCCCTCAGGACACGTGTCCTCCATCCGTGAATTGCAGCAGATTCTGCTGCAATTCACTTACTGCAGAGGATCCGCGCCCACTACAGGCACCCTCCGATCAGATGCATTTGAAGGTCGTACGAGCTCCTTCGAACCTCAATCAAGCCTTGTGCTTCGGATAGCAACAAAGGTAGCAACGCTCGCCACGTGGCGAGGAGGCATCCGAACCGCCGTCCGAGTTGCCCTCCCCGCGTGCCCCACATGCTCTTACAGGAGATTTCTAGTTGAGCCCCCACGTGAGTCTAGAATTCACAGAAGACCCAGGTCATGCACGTTGCAGGGCTGTTCAAAATATCAGGGTCAAACGGGTACCCGACTCGACCCGCCTATTTCGACCCTAAATTCACGGATATCCGAGAAATATGATCGGGTTGGGTACCCATTAGCAGCTACCCACTCTACCCGATGGAAAACCCCATGGGTAGTTCCGGGTACCTGGTTGGCAAAAACCCATCCACCAAGCTGGTTACAACATATACGTTATTTACCATGCATGCATCTTGTTACACGTATACAGTAATCTTAGTTCTGCAGATGAGTCCTCTAACCATAAATAACTTATGCATTGTTTCCCATAAATGTTATTTTTTTCTAAAGATGACTCCTCTAATCATAGTTCTTTTAAACTTATTCGGTATTTCTAATACGACGCGAGCATCTCCAGAAATGAGGACACATTCGTTCATCACAATAGATTATGAAAGAAAAATATATGCAATGTAAATAATGAGAACTATTAGCATGTTGATTATATATTCACTTGATTATATGTTTGGGATATTTGTGATCAACAAGTTCATTATGTGCTCGAAGAAGTATGTCTTACATTTTTTCATCTTTTAAGATTAGAGATCTAAGTCGACTTTAAATTTATAATGGAAAAATCTCAATCTCATGTTATTGGGGAGTTCTTCCCCTTTTTATATGTGCCTTGGCAGGGGTGTTCAAAATATCTAGGTCAAACTGGTACCCGACCCGGTCCGGGTATTTCGACACTAAATTCACGAGCACTCGAGAAAGACATTCAGATCCACGCGAAGTTGACTCGGTCGACCTGATGGAAAACCACGGTGATTTCCAGAGTACCCAGGTTGGAAATCCAACCCGCAACCTCTGATTCCATGGCTAGGGATTCTTTGGTTCCTCCCACCTTCTTGGTCATCCTCAAACTCTTGCCACAACCCTTGGCCACCTCTGACTTCACGGCTACGACTCTCACATCAGGATCAAATTTGTCATTATCATGCGCTAGGATAAGGAAATCATGGTACTTATCCTCCATTTTCGATGCTTTCTTCTTCTTCTTCGGATATGGGGTCGGGAGCAATTGATTTGATTTGATGGGCTCGGGTTTTATATCTTTAGCGTTATATAAAAAATCTAGGGATTTTTACCTGGCAAACCCTATAAACTTTGCCAATTTCCTCCATGACCTTTGAAACAACATAATTCTCCCCTCGACCTCGTAAACTTGCCAACTCTTAACCTTGTGGTTACTCTGTTTGAAGCTTGTGGGGGTTCTTGGGATAATTTATAGGGTCGATATGGCAATTACATTATGCAAAAGGTCGTAGAGGTGATTGACAAAGTTTATAGGGTATGCTGGGTAAAAATCCCAAAAATCTATGGTAGGTAGTGCTCTGATTATCATTAATCATTTGAATGGACTATAAGGTTGCAAATAATATATGATCTTGGAAGAAATAATAACATATATAAGAGTGTTTTCTTATATATGAGTTCACATTTTTTGCAGTTTTCTATTGTGGTTAATTTGATGTGTAATTTGTGATTATAGTGACCCGCGGGTACCCGCAGGTACCCGTTACCCATTCAAATTATTCGGGTACCCGTTGGAATCGGGTACCCATTGAAATGGATCGGGTCGACCCGTTGACCCGGTAAAGATGGGTCGGGGCGGGTTATGATTAAATGGGTCAGGTACCCGCCCCATGAACACCCCCGGCATGTTGCACGCGTGAACCTGGGCAAATTACACTGACGCCCTTTAAGCTTCCTGGAATTATAGATATACCCCTGCATATGGTAAATTACATAGAAGGACCAATGACTTTGCATAATTACCAGAAGGCCCCTCTACAAGGATATAACTGCAAGAATTTATTTATTTTAGTTATAATTTAGTCCATGAACTTCAATTATTCATAACTTGAGCATTATTTATCGGATTTTTACATTCTTGGAGCCTCTTTGATCCCTGATTTACTGCCTATCATATAAGATACATATATTCCATTTTTTAGCAATTATTTGACAATAATTAATTGAGGATCTATTTTGTTCATTTTATCATCTTTATTTATCTTCGTTGATTCTTTGCTCAACAACTTGTGCCTTGAATTTGAGACATTTGTTGGGGAGATTAAATTGATCATAATTGATAAATTATCTCTGAGATTAAATAAGGGGGAGGCTATTTAGAATAATTGACTTGGCTAGCTATTCCATATTTGTCATTTTGCATTTTTCATATCATTTAAATTCACGAAAATAATGAATTTATTTATTCCTCACGACAAAGCATAGCATTTTTTCTCTGCATTAAAATTATTTGAAAAACTACATACATCATATTTGCTTCAATTATCAAGTACACCTTTTAACTAAAAATCTATAAAAGTTGAAAAATATAAAAGCACCAAAAAATAATTCTTGTTCCTTTGAATATCTAATTTCTTAGATTATTTAATTATTGATCATAGACCCTCATATTACTTCCCTAAGTTCGACCTTGGTATTTACCGAAGTAAAATAAATAAATTTGATGGCATTAAGACTTAATTTTCCATATCATTTCTCGGTGTGATCATTGTTAATGAGTCATTGAATTTCCCGACTACAACTTAGATATTTTAATCGCTAAATTCAACAAATTAACGTAGGGATTTTGGTGCTCGTCAAACGGAACCATTGTCGGGGAGGTATATGGTTTAAGAATAATGTTTAGATACTTTAATTTTAGGTTTTCCCATCATCGGGAAGTCTAACCCCTTAGTTTTCTCTGTTTATTTTCTTTGTTTATTTTTCTCAATATTCTTATTTCTTTTATTTTTGTATATAATTCTGTGAGAATCTCTCTAATATTTGATCTCTTATTTTTCGTGTGAGGTACTGGGTGGACTTGGAGCAGCTTTATCGAAAGCCAACACAACTTGGAGCAGATAGAAGCGTAGATAATTTTTATCTTTGAAGAGAGTTAAACTTTCATTTTTTTGTAATTATTTGTAATAATTTAGGAAATTTCTCATTTTCAGTGATCTTCGTTTGAAGACTCACGTTGTACCTGGACTGGACACTTGACCTATCAGACCCATTTTTGTGGTAATTGATGTAGTCCTTAGATTGCAACGTGGCTATTAGAGCTATTAGTTTTTTTTTCCGGTGCTCGTTGAACTTAGGGACACACTTTACACTTAACTGAGACATACTTTTAGATCGTTCAACCTAGTCCAAATTTAACTCAATTCTTCACGGCTAATAGAACTTTCTGCTAGGTGCAGTTTTGTTGGCTTACATTTCATATAGAGTAGACCTGAAATTCTTGTATTGCATCCCCCATGGAGATTGTGAGGATTCATTGTAAGTCTTCTAACTGAGCATTCATCATTGTTTTTTTTCGTGTGCGTCAGCTTTTCTCGATTTCCTCTCCTTATTTTGTCACTTAAGATCTAAAGAAAATCGGGATTGGACGGTAGATGTATATTTGTGATCACCTTAATTTCAGTGATCACCTAAATAAAATTGGGACTGCTAAACAAGGCCAACTTAAATTAACCCATAAATTTGAGAATTAGTGCGGGAGAATAATCACATCATTGGATTCATTTATTGTTTTGAGTGAGTGAGGGATGCACACTTAGGATAGAGCCAAGCTCCAGAATCTTCATTTGGACTACTGATTCTAAAAACAACTAGCTACTTCTCAATGAGGGAACTGCGATCTCCCTTAGCAGAGCAGGTGGTTAAAGAACAACGCGATTGCCACCTTCCTCAAGTAACACATGTAGCATTTTACGGTCCGTACTTATACCCATACTGGAAGAAAGTGGATGCAACTAGCCGTACGAATTCAGGCCGGTCTTTAGGAGAATTTCCGATTAAAATTGAATAGATAATTGGTCGGACCTTATCGACCTTCATCTTGTTGAGTTGGTGAACTTTGGGGTTTGCATTGAATATTGGATTGTGTGTGTTTAATGACAGTTCACTTGCATAAACAGATCGAGGCTTCGCAAATCATCCTTCGTCGTCCTTTTCGAAGATGTTGGAATATTGGCATTCATATCTAGACTCTGTGAGCTACGCTCACATAACAATATCCTGACCTTCACCCCCACTCTCTTTTCAGAGGAACCCTTTCTTGGAAGTAGTTCCTCCCCAGCCATCTGTCTTCCCACCCTCTCATCCCCTCTTTGTTGAGATTTTGAGATATGAATCACTCACAGAACCAAACACATATTACGAAGACACAGTGGAGAGAGAGAATTTAAGGATGAACATGGGCGTTACCATCTTTGACAGAAGAACACAATACCTGGTTACATTTGACGATTCATTGTTATAACCATCCTCTACTCAGGATGATCGTCATCCCAAGTATGTTCAAATTTCCTTCAACCAAACATTTGACATCCGAGGTCAAGGAAATAAGACTTGTGACTAAACCACATTCACCGAGAATGACTATTACTCGACTCAGGATTACATGTCGGAGTCATGACATGACGAGTACATTCATTCGCCTTTAAGTCATGAGACGATATTGGATGAAATATCTCATATCAATTAGAGAATAGATGCTTTGATAGAAAATCTTGATAAAATCATCCGAAGAGTACAAGATATGATAAATAACCAAGGATAATTGAGGACACCACAAAGCAAACTCGAGACACATCACTTGCAAAATTTTCACACACAAACACCACACAAACCTGACCAGTCCACTGACCATCCTACTGACTCTAAAAAATCCCGGAAAAATTAAAAAATCAGAAAATTCAAAAATAATTGGACAACATAAATATGGAAGCATTTTGCAAAAGTCCGATCTTAGAGCTTCCATTAATTAAGGCGATGGAGTATGTACCTTATCTTCAGAGATTTGTGAAGATTCGATTATCACCTAAGAAGATGGGAAAGAAGAGATCGTGAGCGGAATATCATTTAATCAATATGGCCAGTTCAATGGTGCTGGCCCAAAATAGCAAAAATCATAAAGTCAAATGGTTATCCAAGGTGACTTGTGGAATTGTGAACGCTGATTTTACTCATATTTGGATAGATTGTGATTCCAACCTGAACATTCTCCTATTGTTTGTATTCGATCGACTTGATCTCAGACCGTTCAAAAAGACTAGAGTGATCGTTCAGTTTCCCGATCGATCAATAAAAAGACCATGAGGAATTGTTTCTGTTGTCATTACCTTCCAAGGTGTCATAAATAGAGTGGACTTTATTATCCTGAACATTGAGCACCGAGGAGAGTTATCTAGGTCTCCCATTATTTTGGGAAAGTCGTTCGTAGCTTCTGTCAGGGCGGCTATAAACTATGAGACTCAAGACATTAGATTCCTGAACCAGATAAAAAACGATCAATGTCTTGAGGACACACCTTACCCTAAAATAATCAAATAGGAAACCGATAATCATGGCATAGAGGAGACCACATAGCTAGACCCTGCCCCCCATGAACAAACCTCTTCACAAATCACAGATACGACACAAGAAGAGACACCTAATGAGAGGATTGTCGAGGCTACCAAACAAAAAAAATTAGAATCACTACACCCATACATAATTATTTCGGATTGCCTTGATCATTACTGTGATTCCACACAAGCAAAGCCGACTTGAAGCACCATAGACACACCATAAGCGAGACATCCGCAGACCAGGGAAGAATATTACAATGATTATTCATCTGATGAGGACCCGATTGTCAATACCTCACCTCCTGGACTGCCATCAAAAGAGACAACTAGGGCCAGATTGATCCATCCCGATAAACCAGTTGCTCCATCCTCTAGTCGATTATTTAGTAAGAAGAAAGAGAGCATTGATCCCTTGAGGCATTCAACCGAACACCTCAAGCCGTATCATTCTTATCTTCCTCTTGATGCTTCACGTTCTAGGAAACCTACTAAGAGAGTTACCTTCGACATACCCGGGAAGGAATTTTCTAAGGATTCCTCGCCAGGTTTGGATAAGGAAATCTATATGAGTGAGCCTAGTTCGGATGCTCGGGAGACTTATCAGAGCAAGTAGTCGCATGCCAACCTGCGTTGGACTTTCCCTTCCCCTCACTATTATTCTTCTAGGGCCGACTCTCTGGTCCCATTCGATACACCGGAACAATTTATTATGACCAGACTGATACTTTTTCATCAGAATATTCATCTGAGGATGAATCAATTGACCATAAGACTGAGCGAACTTTGAGAAAGAAGCTTAAGAATAGGAATAGTTGGAGTGCCTCCACCTTTGAATATTATTCCTCTGAGGGCAGCTCTGACAATGGCTGGGAAAATTCTACTCCATCTTCTTTCTATCATTATTCCCTTCCACCACATGCTTCTAAAAAGATAGGTCGTAAACCTCCTTGATCATTGACCATCCTCCCTCCAGCACCCATCGGTTCCCTTGTGCATATTCTTCTTATACCTAGGATAAGGCTTAAGTATGGGGGCGACTGATGCCATCTGCATTTACTCATAATTCTATTTCTAACTAATCCGTACTCATTGTTTTATTTCTATTTTCTTTTTCACTCTCCTACGCTTAGCTTGAGCTATGGCTTCTTTGCGTTTTTTGTGCTCTAAGGACATATCACTCGCTATAGGGGATATTTATACTCTGTATTTTCCCCATAGCTCGTATTTCGCGTAAGTTTATATTTTATTTACGGGATGGGTAACTAACTTCTATTTTTTAAATTGTCACCTTATCCAATTTTTTCATTAAAAATCTTCAAAAGAAAATAATAATATACCTTGTAAAAAAAGTCTTTCACATCATGAGTCTTGCATTTCATTCGCCATCTAATTCATTGGCATGTCATTCATCCATGCATTCTTAGTTGGATGTATTCCTGCCACTCTCACTTTCACACAGGACTTGTGAAGTTTAAGGACGCTTGGTTTCTGAGGCTTTGAGATTCAGAGTTAACCAGCCTTAGTCAGTATGGTCTATGACTTAATTATTCGCACTTCCCTAATTCAAAAGATATGTGTGCTATATTGCATACTTAGTCTCATCTTTTAAGAATATGATCAGCACCTCACACACATGACGGCAATTATGATGAGATGAGTTGGAATATTTCTTAAGGAACTGGGATGTGGGATTTCAGTTTGGACATGATTTTATAATGCTCGAGGATGGGATAAAATCGATGAAGGCTTCATGAAACCTGAGTGTCAACATTTTCATCTAGTATGAGACCATGGTTCTTGTACTAATCTCTTGATATAAACCTATGTGTCAGGGTGTGATGAAACTAAATAAATATTGTTGATCAGTGTGCGCCAACGTGGTAAAAGCAGTGGAGCTAGCTAACCATCAATGAAATAAATTTCAAGACAAGTTCCCTCATTCAAATACAAAGAAAAATTCTCTCATTACAAATACAAATTCAAAGAGATACTACCAAAGGTGAGCACTCCAAACCTTTTCAAAGTGTCCACATGGACCAAAGCTATTAGGACCAGGAGTCGAGCTAGCACCCAAAAAGGCTCTGCATCATATAGTGATACAAGTCTAGGTGTCAATGGTACGATAGATGCTGAAAAATGACACACCCCAATGTACTCCTAGGAAAACAAGTGCAGATAACTCCAAACTCTCTTAACGGATGCACTAGTCAACAACCTAACATACATGCGTTGAGTTAATAAGGCACTCGAGAGGAACCTTGTTCCAATGAGAGGGAGAGAAGAAATTTACACAAACCTATTCCCTCCATCAGTTGGCCTTCCATCTACACTTTTAAGACTGGCAACTAAAGAGACGGTGGATTGTATGCAAGAACTGATTTATTCCCTATGTGTTGAGGATTAGGTCTTAGGAGAGTCTCTTGGACTGGAATCTTTGGTGATGTTTTGACTCTACTCTTGTGGCTTCATTCCACACTAAATGTCATACCTGTAGTATATATGTATACAAAGAGAGTCTCAAAGCCAGAGAACTTGGATACCTTTTTACTAGAGTGTGGTTCAGTTAAAAATTTTAGGATCTCTAAAATCGAGAGTATTTCAACATATCGAGTATTATACTTCACATGCACAATCATGGATTAATCTGATTAAGTCATTCATTCTCTAGTGCTCAGGGACCAGCATGGTTTATATGGGGATGATGAATCTATGATTCATCACTCTAAAAGAGTTCAAATAAGCTCAGTTCCCCAAAATTCATCTTCATTTAATCATCTAATATGCATAATTGACATTCATGCATGTGTACATAGTAATTGCATTTTATCGAGCATCATGGCATAAAATAAGGAGCCAAAAATTCAAGTATGAAATGACCTGAAAGCAGCTAACTTCATTGATTTTAATTAATTCATCCTAACTCTAATTGATCTGAAACTAACTCCATTGTGTACATCTCTCTAACAAGAATAAAGGCAAAATACAAAAAAGTCACTAACTTAAATAAGGACCAATGAATCCAAACCCTAATTCGAGACTAAAAGACTAAAAATATGAATATCCCTCCCATACAGTCTCCTATGAACCCCTACTCATTTTTGAATTAATGTACGTTCAATTACCTTCAAATAAGACCAAATTCAAAAGAATCAGAGTTCGTGTGTGAAACTTGGATTTTGATCTCGTTAATATAAATTGTGCATATGACCTCTTTTATTCATTTTATCTTTTTGTTTTATTAATTATTAAAAATAAAAAAGAGTAAACTATAAATATTTATTCTATTTTTTATTGGATTTTATTTTGATTTATTATCTTATTTAAAATTACCAAAAAATATGCAAAACATAAATTGTTGTATTTTATACCTATAGGATACCGCCAAAAATACTTTTTGTATACATGATTTCTTTTGGTTATTGGTCCTTCTCAAAAGCCGTAGATCAAATCGGGATGAGCAACTTTTGTGCTGATAACTTTTTGATTTGACTCTTTTGTTATTTCTTTTTATTTTTCTTTTGAATTAATATGTGATTTTTCTCGGAGCAACACGTGGCAGCTCCTGGAGCCACCACATGTCACCCCCATTTCTTTTTATTTATTTATTTATTTATTTTAACTTAATTTTAATTTTTTTAAACCGTTACATGGCCGCACCCTTGTGTGCCACTTGGCACCCCTTCCCCTTCCCTCGCATGCCCTGCACGTGAGGTCTTCTCCTTCCTCTGTCGATGCCTTCACTGCTACGTTGAGCCGCTCTGCCGTACATGTGTCTCCCTCTTTAGCCCCCCTCTATCACCTTCCAACCACCTCTATATCATAAATCTCTGGCTATTGAACTGTATCCCCTCTCCCTAACGCTTTCTCGATCGCCTCTGATGGCCAAAACCCTCAACGACCCCAACCGATCTATCTTATCCCCTCCAATGGAACTCACCATCTCCTGAACCAAACCAATTCCCCTAACTCTACCCTTTATTATATCTCATGTGACCTCCTTATCCCCTTCACCCAATCCTGCAACCGTCACACGCTACTTAATCCTCTCTTCATATCTAAACCATTGCCGACCGTCTTCGTCGGGGATCCGCCAATATCAACCACTGATCTATCAGAAACCAAGAGAGTGAGAGTCGAGGGCTACATTGGTGGAAGCGTCCTTTATTCCTTAGATAATAACTATGAGTGGGTGAGATCAACGAAGCTTTTGGCTTCATGATGTTGCTCCTCTATGATCTGTTGAGTCTCCCATTGGCTTCGTCGTCGAGTTTTAGGCGATAACAGGAAAGGTGACCAAACCCTCTAAATACCCAGGCCTTCACTAAATCCCCTTTCTTCTCTACCTTCTTCACAGTAGACTAAGACCAACTTTGCAATCTTCTTCTTTATCCGAAACCCCAAATTCACTTCGAACATAGACACATCAACTTCCTCACCTTCCCTTCTTCCTCACACAAACTTCCGTCGATGTTGCTCCATTTTCCACACCACGTTCGAACAGAGTACCATTAACCTTCCACGGCATAGGAGCATCACCTCCCATTCATTGATCCATCCACAGTCCAAGCCTTTCCTCCTGACATCTCCAGCAGTGAGCTAACTCGAAGCCCTCTCCATATCCCTGCAGCCACCGAGCATCTCCTCGGGTCGGTTCTGTGTCGACAGACCAAGGGGACTTTTGCCTCCTAGATGAATTTGTGATTCATCACTCTAAAAGATAAAGATAGAGCTTTGTTCCTGAGTAATTAGCTGTATATCTCCACTTATATTGCATAATTAGCATTCATGCATGTGTAAATAATATATGCATTTTAGCATTCATATGTGCATTAAATAAGAAGCCAAATTCACTTGTACATATTCACTTGTATATTAGCTAAATTCACCTATTTCTATCTATGTTTATACTAACTCTAAATCCAATAAAATCAACTCTATAGTGTATATATTACTAACACTAATAAAGAAAAAATCAAAAAATACTAACTTGTAAAATTTTCTAATAAAACTTGAGCCTTAGTTTTAGACTAAGAACCTTAAAATGCGCATATCTCTCTCATACAGTGTCTGATTTAGGTCTACTCACTTTTAAAGTAATATATATTCAAAGACCTTCAAATCAAGACAAATTTCATAAAAATCGGAGATCGTATGTGAAACATAGGTTTTAGGCCCCTGTTATGTATTGTACATATTAACCAAAATACCTTTTATTTTTATCTTTTTATTTTCTTATTTATTAAAAATCCAAAAAATATATACTAAATTATAAACATTATTTTTATATTTTTCTCTTTTTTTATTTTGATTTTTCTTTTATTTAAAAATAAAAAATTGTAAAAGCTAAAAATGAAGTATTTTATATCTATAAGGTACCCCCAAAAATACTTTTTGTACAGACGACTTCTTTTGATTTTCGATCATTTACGAAAGTTGTAGATCTTGTCGAGACGAGCAACTTCTGTGTTGACAATTTTTTATTTGACCCTTTTGTTATTTTTTTTATTTTTCTTTTAATTTAAATTTTGATTTTTCCGGAAGCTACACGTGGCGACTCGTGGAGCCGCCACATGTCGCCCTTTTTTTTAATTTCGTATTTTATTTTATTTATTTTACTTATTTTATTTATTTTATTTATTATTTTAATTATTATTTATTTATATTTATTTTAATTTTTATATTTTTCTTCTACTCTTCATTATTTTTAGTGCATACTTATATATTTTATATTTTTTCCCTTTTACTTCTTCTCTACTAACTTCCAACCCAAGCCACCAACTCCTTATTCTCCCCTCATCTTCCACCACTCCTCCAACTTCCACCTCACTTCTTTCCCAACTTCCCCACATCTTCGTCATCTTTTTATTCCCCTCATCTCCTTCATTCATCTTCATCCGTCGTTTAGAGAGAAGAGAGGTCGATCCCCTTTAACCTCCAGGTGATAGCTGAAGGAGACAAGTTGAGCGATGACAACCTTTCAGGCAAGATCCACAACGTAACCTTGTGTAGCTGCTCATCTACTCGACGAAGTAGCCGAGCTTCATGGTGTTTCACCGTCGAGCACTACTTGAGGCTACGACCGAAGTTTCAGCATTCTGCTCCATAATCCGACGAACACATGTAAGAATCTTCTCTTTCATCAATTTTTTTGTCATTTCTTCACTTTCTTGTTTGTATTATACACCCAAATCCACAAGCAACAAAATCAAAAATCAACACCTCCACCATCATCATCTCTATTCCTCCCATTTTCGATTCTACCTCTCATCCCTACGAACTCCGGCCAAAGTGTGTCCAGAGCATTAGATCCAATCCTTCATCCTGTTAAGAGCAATCACCCATTCTTCCTATTATCCTAGCTCAACTCCAGGTCGAGTTTGCGAAAATCGAGCCATATCTCTTGCAGGGACGTGGTTGAATACAAGGATCCTAACACACCAGCCCCTGCTAGTCGCCGCAGCACTGCCACACCTCTTGTGTGGGGCCATCGTACCTCTCACCGTCATCATCCATGGCTGCTCTGTGCTAGCCACTACTGCTAGTCGATTGCTAACGCCTACACCATACTTGTGGCCGAGCGGGCTCCCCCCAGCAGCCCCTCTGTCGTACCCGAAGAGCCCCCGCAAGCTAGCTGCACCGCCTCCCTCCATCGACTGCCACCCTCCAGCAGGAGGCCCTCGCCGCCGACCATCTCCCTCTACAGCGACTACTGCGGTCGCCCCTTCCACCCCAGGCGTGCGACCCCTGCTTCTCCCGCCGGCTCTCGCTGCATGCAGCTCTCCCCCGCAGCCATCGACTTCCTGTGGGCGTGCCTTTGCTGCCGAGACGCATGACCTCCCTGCCTAACCCCGCGTCCAGCTCCGCACCTGTGACCGCCCGCAGACCTCCGCGCCGCCAGCGTGCCACACCACTTCCACGTGATGGTGCGCGACCTCCTCGTACGCGACCCCAGCCGCCACTGCCCGCACGTCGCCCTCCGCATTACGTGTATGACCGTACGTGCCTACACCGCCAGCACTCCTCATCGTCCTCACCGCACGTATCAGGGTAGCCAACACCGCCACATCCCCAACTCATCTTGCCACCAGCCTTCTCCCTAAACGTGGGTTCCATTTTGGAACCCACGTTCAAAGGTGCACTTTATTTTTTATTTTTTGTGAAAATTACATTTCTCTTCACATAAGTTTTTAAAATTGTAAAAGTGCTCATGTGCACATTTTTTGTTAAATTTTAATTTCTGTATTACAACCCTGATTTTACGCATTATTATGGACATCAATTTGATATCATTTATTTGATTCAAAAATAGCATTTTGTTGAGTAATTAATTCTTTATCTTTTGGAGCAATGAGTAATTAATTAAAATTATTTTGGCCAAAATATGCATATTTTATCCATTTTCAAGGTCTGAAATTCATATTTCATTAAATATTGCTCCAAAATTTGTTAAAAATCATAAGTGATGCCTCTAGCTGTGCTTTAATTACTATCCGAATTTCATCTAAATTACGAAATTGCAAGTCTCCTTGATTGCTCATTAAAATAACTTTGAGGTAATTTTTCTTCTGATAAATTGATTTTTTGGATTAAATACTCACAATCACTATGTTTTCAGTAAAAAAATCATTAGAAAATCATATATTCACGAAAAATTCCAAAAAAATATATTTTGCATTCATTATTGGATTAGGTTTCAACGAAAAATATAACTTAGCTAGATTAACTTAATTTCACATTAAAATTAATTTGGCTAAGTTGTTTGTTTACTTAATAACCTAGTTCATCTACATTGCTTGCATTTGCATTTTTATCGCATAAAAATTATTAAAACTAATTCTGCTTGAAAAACCATGAGATAATTCGTCTAATTTGATCCGAAGTTGTTCCTTTGCCTCCTTGAGTTAACCCCGGGGCTTACTCTGATTAAAAATACATAAAACCATACATTAATTTATTCATTGATTCATCAATTCGTGTGGTTAATTTTTGATCGATCACGATTGACTGACTACAAAAACACGACCGAATTAACATAGGCCATTTTCAGGACTATCAAATGGCACCGTTTCCAGGAGGCAATCGGCTTAGGATCATTTTAGAAAAATTAGATTTAGGCTTTCCATTCACTCGGGTAGTCTGACCCTCGAACCACTTTGTAATTATTCAATTTTTTTCCTTTCCTTTTTTAATTATTTCTCTTTTTATTTTTGTATATATATTTTGATATCTTTCTCTGACATAATTTTTATCTTTTTGTGCGAGGGGCCGGTGGACTTGGAACAGCTTTCTTGAAGTTAACGCATCTCGAAGTTCATCGAAGGTCGATGATTCATGGATCGAATCGGTTATTGAGATGCCAATAATTTGTGAGAAGAGAGATTTTAGTTTTTATTTTTTTAAAAAAATTAACTTGCAATAATTGCTTGATTTTCAATGGACTCTGTTTGAAATCTTGTGTGTGTACCCAGACCCTTGACATTGGACCCTTTGTGGTCGTGCGGTTGATTGACATAATTTAAGACATGCACTTGTGGCTCTCAAAGCAATTTTTTTACTTGTGCTTGTACTCTATAGGACCACACATCACACTTAACTAGACACACTTAGATCGCATATCTATTAGTTAAAATGAAAATGGTCATCACTTGTTAATAGAACTGCCAGTCTAGGAACGGTTTTCTCGTTTGCATTTCATATAGTGTAATATTTCAATTATGTATTGCATCCCGCTTGTAGAGAGCTGGAGGAATTGTAAGTCTTCTTACTCAAGCATTCACCATCGTTTTCTCGATTGCATCGGCTTTTTTCGATTCCCTCTCCCACTTTTTCTAGCCTAGGATAATGGAAATGGGATTGGACGGTAGACATGATTACTTTTGTTGATTAATTACAGTGATAACTAATCTCTAAAATCAAGATTACTAATTGAATGGGACCAAAAAATTGACTAAAAATAACCCTTGTTTGCGGAAGAGCAACCCCGTCATTATCTGATTTACTTAAAAGTGAGAGAGAGACGACACTATAGTAGAGCCAAAATCAGGATTTTCATATAGACTACATGTTCAAAAAAATGATTAGGCACTTTTCAGTGAGGATCTACGGATAGCCGATAAAAGGTCCAGATTTCCTTAGCAGAGTGGGAGGTTTAGAGGATGTCATAAAAGTCTTTGTCCTCAAGAAACGAGTAGTCATATTTATGTGTTCCTTACTTACTCCTATATTGGTTGAAAGTGCGTGCAACTATTCATAAGAATCAGGACAGTCTGTAGGGAAGTATAGGCACCTAACAGCTCTTTAATCTTTCAAGACTTGCATTTATCACCAACTAAAATTGACAAGATAATTTCGCCGAGCCTTTACGGTCCTCACGTGTAGAGTTGGTGAATTTTTTGTTTGCTCCTGTGTTTGTTTTGTGTTTGTTCGTATGCGTTATCCTGTGTACTTGCATGTTTTCTAGCTCGATCCGCTTACATTCATCCATTCCTCTTCAATATGTCAGGATATTGGTCATCATATCCAGGTTACTCCTCTTCAACCATAATCCGATCATCTTCATCTTCTTATTCCTCCTCATACCCCCATCCAGACCGCGAAGTCAGAACTTTGACTGACTTCTCCGCATTTCTCACCTAGTTTACAATCTAGCACTCCAGATCCACTTACATCTTGGGCTGACTCGCCATATTATTGAGAGCTTGCTGGAATTAAAGAACCATTCAATATGCAAGACACTGCTGAGACGAATAACTTGCAGAATTACCTACTACCACATACTTCATCTCCTCTTCATATGAATGATGGGATAAGTAAACAAATCACTCATAAACATCCGGACTTGACTTTAGGGTACAACTTGGTTGATCGAACAACTCGAATTGAGAGGCATGCACATCATGATTTCCCAGACTTGATTGACTTTAGTGGTCAAGCTTTCATTGACTAGCCCTCATGCCAGCCATTCAGAGAGCCTACACAGACATAGGATTGGACTCCTTAATTCAATCTACGGGTCCCTCCTTTATTAACTCCACGATATGAGGCTTCTACTAGTATCTGTCATCCGAATGGTCAATACTCGACCCATTGTTACATACCAGAGTCTAGGTATGTTGAGTGTGAGACTTCAATATCTTGCAATATCCTCCAATTAAGAAGAACTCTCCCATGATTCGTCATGAGAATTTTTTGGAGGATGCTATTTTCAGACTTATAAAAAAATAAATAATTTGGTAACAAGTTGAGAGATGTCACTAAGATATTGCACTCAATTTCTGTTAGCTTGGGAATGAAAGTGGAAAAGGAAATAAGTGGATTTGATGTTTAAGAGCAATCAAATAACAGGAAAAACACACACTCTATACAACTGGAGTCCATCCTACCTCCCTCTTCTACTAACCACTTGCCCTCCAATCTCGAGTCTACAGTTTCTCCCACTCCTCCTTCACCTATTCAAAACAACAAAAAAATCGAAAATCCCAAAAATACTAAAAACATTGGAAAATCAGAAAAACTAATAAAAATAGAAAATGAAAAAGACATAAAAAAATTAGATCATGTCCTAAGGGAAGCACTTGATAAAGAATGTATTTTTAATCTTCCCTTAATAAAGGCCATAGATCACTTCCCCGACCTCAAATGATTTGTGAGAAGTAAATGGTTACCTAAGAGGTCAGGCAATAAGAGAACAAGGACTGAGAGACACATAGTGTCTATGGCCACCGCCTTGGTGATGGGGAAAGATCAAAATCTACAGAGTGAAGCGATTACCAAGGGTTGAATGTGAAATAAAAAACACTACCTTTACGCATGAAAGAATCAACGATAAATATCCTTCCGACCTCTGTGTTTGATAAACTCAAACTCAGGCCAATCAAAAAGTCAAGAGAGATCATTCAGCTGGCTGATCGATCTATCAAACAGTTGAGAGGAACCATTTCAGTCATCATTACTTTCCAAGGTGCTCTACTCCATGTAGACTTCATGGTCATTGACATTGAGCATCAAGGAGAGTTTACCCAGTCTCCTATTATTCTCGAGAAGCCATTCATAGCCTAATCTAAGGCGACTATAGATTATGAGACTCGGGAGATCGATTTTACAACATTGGAATCACTTCGACCTCACCCATTCTTTGACATACTCTACTGTAAGGTACCCCACAAAGTTGTTGATATTAGTGACCATCGAGAGGTAGATGAGTCCCACCTCTCTGCTACATCTGAGATACTGACTATCAAGCCGACTTTTGATTTTGAAATTCCCCACACATCCATCACTCTCGCTGCTTGCATCGCCACCACTATGTCAGCTTCAATAAAAGATTCACAGCCTGAAGTTGTCATTGAGTCAGACACGACTTTTGCTGATTGTCTTGATTGTTTCGATGATTTGGCATCTGTGATTAATAATGTTAAGCCAACTGAGATCATTAGCACCTTCCGAGATGTGTGGCGACCCTTCAGGAATATTATAATCTATATGGAGACTCATATGATGAGGAACCCATAGCCAGCTCCGCACCACATCCCAAACCTGCAATAAAGGAGACAACTAGGAATGAATTGACCATACCCAACAACACGGTTGCTTCTTCCTCTAGTCGATCATCGAGTGAGAAGAAGTCGAGAATTGATTCCTCGAGGTGTTTCCCCGAACCCCTCAAGGTGTGTCACTCTCCTCTCCCTCTCAATGATTCAGGTTCTAAAAAACCGACTAAGAAAGCCTAATTCAACATACTAGAGAAGGAATTTTCTAAGGAGTCCTCATCAGGTCCAGATGAGGTGATTTATATGAGTGAGCTCGGTTCGGCTGCTCTTAAGCCATATCTGAGCAAGCAGTCGTGTGTCGACCCTCGTTGGACAATCCCTTCACCTCACTATTATTCTTTTGGGGATGATTTCGACAGCGACACATATGTATATTACCCACCTCCTCGCTCCCGCAAGAAGGTTCGTCACAAACCTTTTTGATCCTTGTATATTCTTACCCCTCCTTGTATAGATTTCATTTCTTTTATTTACTCCCTCCCCATTGATTTGTATCACTCGACCCGACTCTATAAAATTTCATTTTATGGCTACACTTAGGATGACCAGATCCTAAATAAAGGTTGGAGAGTGGCCCGAGTCTTGTCATTATTTTCTGTATATACTCCAGATCTCATTGGTTCTCATACTCACTCTTGTCCTAGACTTAGGCTGACCAGAGCCTAAGTATAGGGGGGCTGATGCCCGCTGTGTATATATAGTCATCCATTTCTTCCCCTGACCTCGACCACCCCATTTTTTAGGGCGTGTATATATTACATATATACTTTACCCATAGCTCATTCTTTTGCGTATTTTTGTATATATATTATGTAATAATTATGAGGTGGGTAAAATTGGTAAAAAAAACTTTTTGTTAAATCCATGTATACTTGTACAATATGTATATTTTATATAAAATGTGTATAAATCTATAGAATTCTTGTAAATAATACTTTTGTAAAATTTGTTATAAAATAGAAGGTATACCAAAAAATAAAAAATAGGCTTCTTATTTACTCTTGCATATCATCCTTGCATTCAAAAAAATGTGTCTTGCACTTCATTCATCTACATTGCATGTCAGCTGCATCTCATCAGCGTATCTAGCATATGCAAAGTGAAAAGTTAGTGGATTTTAAACCAAGTTATGAATAGATGTTGAGGATGGATTTGATTTGACCTTAATCTACCTAATTTCATAGGAACCTTATAGGAAAGCAACTTAATTATTTGTGTCCGCAAGTCTATGTTCACATATCATCTTGATTGGTCTAAGTAGAATATTTCATGAACACGCATAATTTTTTAGACAGTGACCTAACTTGGACAAGAACCATGCACGTAGGTCTTCATTGATGAGATGGTGAGGAGGTAGCCTTTTGCTTGGAGTAGCACACGGGTGGAAACATCCGTCTTCCTCTAAGGAGGGTAGTGCATCTCAACCTAGTCTAGTGGCATTGACGTCTAACGATGGGATGTTGTGGGTTGCAATAATGCTTCAAAAGAGGGATAGTCTACCGACTCAAGAAAAAAACTCTTGGTGTACATGTTGCACCTTGTACATAGTCAAAAGAGAGAGAGAGAGAGAGAGAGAGAAAACAAAAAATAGAACTCCAAAAAATTGGACAGGCCTGATTGAAAATAAAATGCATGTCGAAGTATGTATATTTGAAAGGCATATGCTTCAAAGTCTCATACCAAGGAAGCATGCAGTTGGAGACTAGGCTACACTGGTCAAGCTCCGTGGATATGTGACTACACTTGTCACAGTCCATTCTCTTCTCTACCCCCTCTTCTTGAGTTGGTCGCACTTGAACTTAGAAGGGAATACGCCACTCCTCGATGAAAGAGTTGCTAAACTAGGGAATTAGATTTACCTTGTTAGAGGAGGTTGTTTCTTTGTTATTTCTGATGTGGAGAGATATATTTCACTTACACAGTACAAGTAACAGTCATAGTAATTAGAATTTGCGTATGAGGATTTGCTCTAACCGGACTGTTGAGGCGACTTGAATAAGAGACTTATGGAACTTAAAGGTTGTTAGGTCTTAAATTCAATTATAAATAAGGTTCCGCCACACTATTAATCCAAAGGTCGAGCCAAGCTCCATTTCCACTTTTTGTTCATGACCTTGGTATGGGACCCAAAATCATTTCACTCCTGCATTTCATTTTAATTGCTCGGGGACGAGCAAGGTTTAAGTATATGGAGTTGATGAATATGTGATTCATCACTCTGAAAGTTGAAAATAGAGCTTTGTTCCCGAGTAATTAGCTTCATATCTCCATTTATATTGCATAATTAACATTCATGCATGTGTAAATAATATATGAATTTTAGCATTCATATGTGCATTAAATAAGAAGCCAAATTCACTTGTATATTAGCTAAATTCACATATTTGTATACATTTTTATACAAACTCTAAATCCAATTAAATTAACTCTATAGTGCATATATTACTAACAGTAATAAAGAAACAATATCAAAAAAATACTAACTTGTAAAATTGTCCAATAAAACCGAGCCCTAGTATTAGACTAAGAACTTGAAATGCACATATCTCTCTCATACACTGTTTGATTTAGGTCTACTCACCGTAAAGTAATATACATTCAAAGACCTTCAAAACAAGATCAATTTCATAAAAATCGAAGATCGTATGTGAAACTTAGGTCTTAAGCCCCTATTATATATTGTACATATTGACCAGAATACCCTTTATTTTATCCTTTTATTTTCTTATTTATTACAAATCAAAAAATAGATTAATTTGTAAATATTCTTTTTATATTTTCTTGACTTTTATTTTGATTTTTTCCTCTTATTTAAAAATAAAAAAATTGTAAAATTAACAATGCGGCATTTTATATTTATAAGGTACCAACAAACACACTTTTTGTAAAGATGACTTCTTTTGATTTTCGGTCCTTCACAAAAGTTGTAGATTTCGTCGAGACGAGCAACTTTTTTGTTAACCATTTTTTTGATTTGACCCCTTTTTTCATTTCTTTGATTTTTCTTTTGATTTAAAATTTCGATTTTTCTAGAAGCGACACGTGGCAGCTCGCGAAGCTGCCACGTCTCACCTTTTTATTTTATTATTTTATTATTATTTTATTTATTTATTTTATTTATTATTTAATTTATTTATTTTATTTATTATTTTAGTTAATTATTTATTTATATTTAATTTAATTTTTATATTTTACTATTACTCTTCATTATTTTTAGTAGCCTACTTATTATATTTTATATTTTATATTTTCCCCTTTTAATTCTTCTCTACTAACTTCCCACCCAAGCTACCAACTCCACATTTCTCCCCACATCTTCCACCACTCCTCCAACTTCCACCCCACTGCTTTTCCAACTTCCCCTCATCTTCCTCCTCTTTTTATTCCCCTCTTCCCCTTCATTCATCTTCATCCGACGTTTCGAGAGAAGAGAGGTCGAGCCCCTTTAACTTCTAGGTGACAACTGAAGGAGACAAGTTGAGCGACGACAACCTTTTAGGTAAGATCTACAAGGTCCCCTTGTGTAGTTGCTCATCTACTCGATGAAGCGACCAAGCTTCGTGGTGTTTCATTGTCGAGCACCACTTTGAGGTGATGACCAGAGTTTCAGCATTCTGTTCCACAATCAAATGAACACAGGTAAGAATCTTTTGTTTCATCATTGTTTGGCATTCCTTCACTTTCATTGTTCTATTATACACCCAACTTCACAAGAAACAAAATCAAAAATCAACACCTCCACCATCATCATCTCTATTCCTCCCATTTTCGATTCTACCTCTCATCCCTACCAACTCCGACCAAAGCGTGTTCGTAGAATTAGCTCCAATCCTTCACCCCGTTAGGATCCATCACCCATTCTTCCCATTATCCTAGCTTAACTCCAAGCCGAGTTTGCGAAATTCGAGCCATATCTCTTGCAGGGACCTGGTTGAATACAAGGATCCTAGCACACCAACCCTTGCTGGTCGCCGCAGCACTACCGCACCTCCTGTGTGGGGCCATCGTACCTCTCACCATCATCATCCATGGTTGTTCTGCGCCATCTACTGTCGTTAGTCGATCGCCAATGCCTACACCATCCTTGTGGCCGAGCGGGCTCCCCCTAGCAGCCCCTCTGCCATATCTGGAGAGCCCCCGCAAGCTAGCTGCACCGCCTCCCTCCATCGACTTCCATCCTCCAGCAGGATGCCCTCACCGTCGATCATCTCCCTCCGCAGCGGCTGCTGTGGTCAGCCCTTCCACCCCAGGTGCGTGGCCCCTGCTTCTCCTGTCAGCCCCCGTCGTGCGCAGCCCTCCCCCGCGGCCATCGGCTTCCCTACCGTCGTGCCCTCATCGTCGAGCTACGCAACCTCTCTTCCTAACACTGCATCCAGCTCCGCACCTGCGACCGCTCGCAGACCCTGCACCTCTAGCGCACCGCACCACCTCTACACGATGGCGTACGACCTCCTCGCACGCGGCCCCAGCAGCCACTGCCCGCACATCGCCCTCCGCCTCGTGCGTATGACCACGCGTGCCTCCGCCGCCCGCGCTCCTCGTCGTCCTCGTCGCGCTCATCGTGGCCGCCAACACCGCCACCTCCCCAACTCGCCTTTCCACCAGGCCTTTTCCCTAGACGTGGGTTCCGATTTTGGAACGCACATTCAAAGGTCCGCTTTATTTTTTATTTTTTTGAAAGTTACATTTCTCTTCCCGTAAGTTTTTAAAATTGCAAAAGTGCCCTTGTGTACATCTTTTTGTTAAATTTTAATTTCTGTATTGCAAAGACAATCGTACATTAACGCATTATTATGGACATCAATTTGATATCATTTCTTTGATTCAAAAATAGCACTTTATTGAGAAATTAGTTCTTTATCTTTTGGTTTTTTATTTGAATTTTTTGTGAGCATTAGGTAATTAATTAAAATTATTTTGGCCAAAATTTGCATATTTTGCCCATTTCAAGGTCTGAAATTCATATTTAATTAAATATTGCTAAATAAATTGTGAAAAAATCATAAGTGATGCAGCTAGTTGTGCCTTAATTACTTTCCAAATTTCATCTAAATTGGAGTTGTATTGTGTATAAAATAAAAAGTTGAGTGATTTTTTTAATTGATTATTATTTATCCACAAATATTATCTTTACGAAATTACAAGTCTCCTTGATAACTCATTATTTGAGATAATTTTGCTTCAGTATAAGTTGATTTTATGGATTAATTAGGAATTAAATACTCACAGTCACTCTATTTTCAGTAAAAAAATCATAAAAATGCATATATTCTTGAAAAAAATCCAAAAAATACATTTTGCATTCATCATTGGATTAGGTTTTTAGGAAAAATATAACTTGGATGGATTGACTTAATTTCACATTAAAATTTATTCGGCTAAGTTGCTTGTTTCCTTAATAACCTAGTTCATCTGCATTGTTTGCAATTGCATTTTTATCGCATAAAAAATTACTAAAAAATCTACTTGAAAACTCGTTAGATAATTCATCTTATGTGATATGAAGTTGTTCCATTGCCTTATTGAGTTGACCCTGGGGCTTGCCCAGGTTAAAAATAAATAAAACGGCACATTAATTAATTCATTGATTCATCGTTTCGGGTGGTTAATTTTTGACTGATCCCGATTGCCTGACTACAATAAAATGACAGAATTAACACAGAGCATTTTCAGGACTATCACTCATCCAGGAAGAAAGCGTTGTGAAGACTAGGAAGAAGGAGGAGGTGCTAAAGGGACCCTCCGATCAGATGCATCCGACGATCGGACGAGCTCCTCTAAACCTCAATCGAGCCTTGTGCTTTGGATAGCAACAAAGCCAGCAACGCTTGCCACTTGGAGGGGATCTTTCGAACGACCGCTTGAGCCGCCCTCCCCATGTGCCCCGCACGCTCTTGTAGGAGATTTACAATTGATCCCCCATGCGAGTCTAGAATTCACATAAGACCTAGGTCACGCATACTGCACACGTGACCCTGGACAAATTGCACTAACGCCCTCCTAGCTTCCTGGAATTATAGATATACCCCAACCACGTCTAAATTACATAGAAGGACCATCGACTTTGGATAATTACCAAAAGTCCCCTCCATAAAGGTATAACTGCAAGAATTTATTTTTTTTATTTACAATTTAGTCTATGAACTTCAATTATCCATAACTTGAGCATTATTTATCAGATTTTGATGTTCTTGGAGCCTATTTGATCCATGTTTTATTGCCTATCATAGACCATATTGAGATTCTATTTTCTAGCAATTATTATACAACAATTTATTAAGGATCTACTTTGTTTATTTTGAGCATCTTTATTTATCTTCATTGATTCTTTTGCTCAACTACTTTTGTCTTTATTTTGGGACATTTGTTGGGGATATTAATCTGATGTTAATTGATAAATTATCTTTGAGATTAAGGGGGGTTCTATTTGGATTAATTGACTTGCCTTGATGCTCCACATTTGTCATTTTGCATCATTTTCTCATATCATTTAAAAATCACAAAAATGATGCATTAATTTATTCCTCACCTCATATCATAATATTATTTCTATACATTAAAATTATTTGCAAAACTCCATGCATCATATTTTCTTCTATTATTAATTACACCTTTTAATTAAAAATCTATAAAAGTTGAAAAAGATAAAAACACCAAAAAAATTCATCTTCCTTTGAAAACCTAATTTCTTAGATTATTTAATTATTGATCTTAGACCCTTATATTACCTCCCTGAATTTGACCTTGGGACTTACCCAAGTAAAAAAAATAAATTCGATCGCATTAGGACTTGATTTTTCATATCATTTCTTGATGTGATCACTGTTGACGAATCGCTGAATTTCCTGACTACAACTTCGACAATTTAATCATTAATTTCAACAAATTAGCATAGGAATTTTGGGGCTCGTTATCTTTATGGCCCTCCATGCTCTTGGCCACATACAATCACCCTGCCCATGAGTAAATCTTGAAAAATAAAGGAAGTAAGGTCTAATATAGCATGATAATGTAAGTATTTTGTGCTCTGAGTGATAGACAACAAATTCATTAAGAAGGCAGGTGCATGAAACACAATCTGTAGACGCGTGGAGGGAGTCAAATGAACCTCCCCATGTTCGGTAATAGGATAATACATCCCCATCAGCAATGGTCACTAGTCTACCTGGTTGTGCAGGGCTATAGTTATTAAACCATGAGAGATCTCCACATAGATGATGAGATGCTCTAGAGTCCATTATCCATTCTGAAGGATTTGGTTTAGAGTGACTAGTAAATGCATGAGTAATACCTGAAGTACTAGTGGAGGTAGAAGCATCAATATTTATTGGGCCAGTATTAGAAGATCTAGTGACTAGTGGCATGATCTCTCTCAAACGGCCAACAAAGTCATCATAATGGTGATCAATAGAATCAGGAGCGGTCTAGTCCTGCTTAGTGATGAACGTCAAATTCACCTCTATAATAGTGTGGAATTATGCTGTAGTACAGGAGGCGAATTTGGTTCAGCAAAAACCACAGACTTTGAATGTTGTGGAGTATTTTTACTTGGCAAGTGTACCAAGGTCGAACACAAGGATATGACAGCCTAATCTGAGTATTGAATTTTGATCCATGAAGCACAAAGTGATTTAATCTCAATTTCAGGCCCACATGCAAGTTATACAAAATACAAAGCGA
Organism: Ottelia alismoides; assembly: GCA_037367405.1. NCBI lineage: Eukaryota > Viridiplantae > Streptophyta > Magnoliopsida > Alismatales > Hydrocharitaceae > Ottelia > Ottelia alismoides. The sequence continues at coordinate 1,355,059 of JAZKJV010011719.1, read as the reverse complement.
TGCTATGCTGTATGCAATTTTTTTATTTTTTTTATGCAAATTAAAGTGATGCATGGGAAAATAATGCAAGAGAATATGCATGATGAATAAAAAGTCAGAATTATATCCTAAAATACGAGCAACGCAATATAGGATGAAATTAGAGTCAATTTGAACACATCATTAAAAATCGGTCATCAAATCAAGCAAGACAAATAGAGCATGGTCCCATTTTTGACATAAAAAAATCACTTAAATTAAAATAGTATCAAATGGAACAAATAAGTATGCTAAAATGTAGAGGACAATACAAGGATCAAAACGACACTAAAATCATGCAATTTGGACCTACGATGCTCAAGTTATGCTAAAAATAGTGCAAGGGCATAATTGTAATAAAAATGCAATAAAATAAAAGGATAAATATTGCATTTAGGTCCCTGAAGGGACCTAAATGCAATTACGAAAAACCGCCTGGGGTCCTTTGCAATTTTCCCAATGAACGCAGGGACCTTTTTGTAAATTCAGAAAATATCAAGGGCCTCCCTATAAATTACCCCAGGCGCGCACGTGAGGCACGCGCCTAGAGGACCAAAATGCAAATTCGTTTTCTTCCGGGGTCTTCTCTGCAATTTGCCCACTCCATCACGTGCCGGGCACATGAGGGTTCAGGCTCGGGACAGACCTCAGCCTCGATCCACGTGGCAGTATCTGGTGGTACGGTGCTAGGCTCGGATGACCCGGGCCTGTAGGTCAGGGAAGAGGCTCGGGTCTACCACATGGCTTCATCCTGGCCGTCCGATCGAAACGATCGGATGGTAACTGCTTTATCTTCTTCCACCGTGGACGACCGGAGGAGGCGGGGCTCCGGCGTGTTGGGTGGAGCTCCACCGCCCGCCATAGGCTCGCCTGAAGGTCGGTGTAGGTTGCTGAGCTCATAGCGAAGCCCGTGGAAGCCAGGCGAAGCTCCGTCGACGTTCGAAATGGCGAGGCGGCGGTGCTCATGATGCAACAGAGCTGGAGATCGGCGATGTGGCGAGAGCTCCGATCATTGATCTTCAATGCACCTGTAGATGTTAGATAGCCGAGGCGTGATTTGTGCGGGTGTTTGTGAAGTGAATGGACGGGCGTGGGGGCGTCGAGAGCGATGGCCGGAGGTATCTTCATCGGCGGATCCGATGGAGAGTGGTCGGAGCGATTGGGGGTTCTGGAGAAGGGAAAGGGGATCGGCGAGGTGGAGCGAGGATGAGTGATGATGGGCGAAGGTCTGGAGGTGATCAGATGAAGGTGACTATGACTGTGGAAGGTGGGAAAATTGGAGAAAATTCAAGAAAAAGAAGGGAGCAGAGAAACCTCATCGGGGAGGGGAACCCGGTGGCGGAGATTGCTTGGGATGAGGCTCGGAGGAGCCCCGGGGTCGTTGCCCAGCTGGTCAGCAAGCCAGCGAGCTCGGCAGAGCTTGGAAGCGTCCGCTACTCGGCGGAGGAGCACCGAGGGTCGACACCAGCAAGTACCCATCGTTGCCTCGACGTTCCGCCCCTCCATTGTCACCAGAGGGGCAGAGGAGGCTAGGGTAAAGGCCAAGAATGGTGGACGACGGCGAACGAAGGCAGAGGGGGTGTTTATAGGTGGAGAGGCTCGACGGTTGCGTGGGTAGGAGGGGGGTTTCGAGTGGAGGTTTAATGGCGATGGAGGTTATGGTCGTGCATTGGCAGTAGATCGGGGAAGATGCTGGCGGCGTTATGACGAGGAAGGGAGGTCAGAGGCTCCTTCCAAAAATGGAAGGGAGGAAAGGACTCGCGATGTGAAACCGTCGGGGGAGGGGGGTTACGGAGGAGGACGATGATGGTGAGCCGTCGTACGATCTAATCCAACGGAGATTAGATCATACGATCTAATCCAACGGAGGGGGGGAAGGGCGCTAGGGGATGGCCTTGATGAAGAGGTAGGGAGATCCAATGGCCTGGGAAAAAGGGTGACGTGGCGGGTGGAGAAGCGTTAGATGGAAGATGATCGAAGGGTCAGGATGAGAGCGGAAGTGAGTGGAGGCGATCTGATCTGGGATCAGATCGTACGGCTGGAAATGAAGCGGGAGTGAACGGCGGAGATGGAGGCGATGCGGAGCTGATCCAACGGCCCAGGAAGCGCGCCAGGTGGCAGCAAGGGAAGCGGGCCACGTGGGCGGGCTGAGGGGGCGCCACGTGGCCCAATCAGAATAATTCAAAAAAAAATACAAAGAAAATGATAAAAGAAATAGTTAGATGCCGAATTTGGAAAAAGTCAAAACATGAAAGTTGCTCGTCTCGATGAGATCTACAACTTTCATGTTGGTCAAAAAGCCAAAAGAGGTCATCTGTACAAAAGCTATTTTTGGGGGTATTTTTAAGGGGATAAAAACACCAAGTTTGTGGTTTTGACTTATTTTTTTTATCTTTTTAAGGGTCAGTGAATTATAGACAACTTATCTACCCAATTTTTAGGGGTTTTTGAGTGATAAAATAATTACAAGAAAAATAAGGGAAATTAAATAAAAATAATTATAGGTTAATTATACACAATATAGTACAAGATAAAATCAAAGAATTAAAGGTGAGTTTATTGGATTAATTAAGACAGGGGTTTTAATAAAGAGTTTTTAGCATGATGAATACGAGATTCATCATACCCCTATACTTAAACCATGCTCGTCCTCGAGCATCTAAAGAATGAAGGAGTCGGATTAATTCCTGACAGTGCGCGTGAAAAAAATCAAGGCTTGATCTTTCGAAGACCCTTGACCTAAGTGATCCTAAAATTCTGGGTTTATCCAAGCCTTAGTCAGAAGGAATCCAACTTCTTTGATTATCAGACTCTCTTTTTGTACACATAATATAAGGATATGACATTTAGTGTACTGCATTTCATGAGAGCCGAGTCGATGCATCACCCAAAGTTCCAGTTCCAAAGATCTTCCTCTAGACCTAATCCTCAATACTAGGGAATAAGTATGTTCTTGCTTCAGTCCACTGTCTCATTAGTTTGTCAGACTTTGAAATGTTGATGGACGGCCAGATGATGGAGGTATTGGGATTGTGTCTAATTTTCTCACCCTCACATTGGAACAAGGGGCCTCTCGAGTGCCTTTTACTCAACACATGTATATTATTATTTTGTTGATCAATGTGTCCGTCAAGAGAGTTGGAGTCGTCTGCACTTGTTTTTCTGGGAATACACCGGGGTGTGTCTTTTCTGAGTATCTAAGATACCTTCGACACCCAGACTTGTATCGCTTACGATGCAGGGCCCTTTTTGTGGTGTCAGCACGACTCCTTGGTCCTATTTAGCACTTGGTCCAAGTGGACACTTTGAAAATGTTTGGGAGCGCTCGCCATTGGTGGAAGCTCATTTGGAATTTGACTTTGGATTTAGAGCTTTTCTTTGGCATTTCATTTCTTTTGTTGGCTAGCTCCACTGCTTTTACCAAGAGATTGGCGCACACTGATCAACAAGTTCCTTTAAATTTCATCACACCCTGGCACTTTTAGGTAAATATCCAAGAGATAGTATATGAATCTTGTTCACATACTGGCTAGGGTTTTTGTTGACACTCAGGTTTTCTGAAGCCTTCATTAACTTTATCCCATCCTCGAATATCATTTAATCGGGTCTAAACTTAAATCTATGGTCCTAGTTCCTCAAGTGATATCTCAACTCAGCTCATCAATTATGCAGTTGTGGAAGTGACTGTGCTGATCATATTTTCTTGAAGGTAGAGATGAAGAGTGCAATATAGCACTCAAATCTTTCAAACCAGAGGAGTGTGGATATTTAAGTCATGAAAACCCTAATGACCAAGGCATATTAACTCAGACTCTCAAGATCCCAGAGATCCAGTGTCCTCAAATTCCTCAAGCCTTGCGTGAGTGTGAATGTGTCAGGAATACACCAACTCCTTGGGTTAGTGAATTTTTGTGTGATTTTTATCTTTTGCAGATTTTTATGGATTTTAATTTTTAATTTTTTTTATTCCTCGGAGAGACAATGACTGGCCCAGGCTCAAATAAAAGTATACACTTTCAGCCAGTATGGGTGTAAGTACGGGTCGAGGCCCGTGTTACTTGAGGACGGGGCCGTATGCGATGTCCTCTAAACCACCTACTCTGCTAAGGGAGACCAAGGTTCCCTCACTGAAAATGCCTACTAAACCTAGTAGTCAGAGTCAACCTCATAAGAAAGATTTTCAGTTTTTCAATTTTTTTTAATATAAGAATATTAACAAAAATTAAACCCTCAATTTTTAATTTTTACAGGTTTTTACTCAGTTCACTAGTTTACCAAAACCCAGCCCGAAAAATAAAATTTTAAAAAGTTTTAAAAACGCGAGCTAAGGCTAAAGTAATATACAATAATATACGGTATACCCACCTATACTTAAAATTTGCTATGTCCTCATAGCACAAGTGCCATGAAGCCAAGCCTCGGTTCAAGTACAAGGTGATATAGCGGAACTGAGGAGGAGGGTCCCCCTATACTTAGGCCAAAATCGGTCTAAGTACAAGAAGACAGAACGAGGAAGGGATGAATAGGCAGGTCTCCCCCCTATACTTAGGCTACAAGCCAAAGTAAGGTCTGTGTAAGGGGGGGGGTTCTATGATACAAGGGGGGGAGGGGGTTTCGTGAAGAATAAATACACACAGCGTGAGAGAGAAAGAGAGAGAGAGAAAGAAATATACAGGGGGAGGGTGGGGTGAGTATGTGCATGTGCAGTGTAGGTGTGTGGGGGGGGGCATTTTTTTTTACAATATGCAAGACTGAAAATAAATATGCAGATGCAAGTTATCTATTTTTTTTTTACAAAATGAAATGCAATTTTTGATTGCTAAAATCTCCCAAATCCTTCACAGATTCTTTCGTGGCCTCTTCAGCGGAAGTTCCCGACTTCACGCCTCCATGAGGATCAAGCGTCCTCGATCACCATGGGCCCTGCCACAAAAGATATACGTTAGAAGACCTGGAGAAATTAAATCAGCAAATGATATTCATGAAATGAGGACCTGAAAATTTTGAAATTAATAAAAAAAATCAAAATCCAAAAATTAAGCAAAGTTGTATCCCCGGCAACGCCGCCATTTGATAAACGTCAAATTCTGGATGGAGCTCCACCGCCTGCCATAGGCTCGCCTGAAGGTCGGTGTAGGTTGCTGAGCTCATGGCGAAGCCCGTGGAAGCCAGGCGAAGCTCTGTCGACGTTCGGAATGGCGAGGAAGCGGTGCTCGTGACGCGGCGGAGCTGGAGATCAGCGATGTGGCGAGAGCTCCGATCATTGATCTTCGATGCACCTGTAGATGTTAGATAGCCGAGGCGTGATTTGTACGGGTGTTTGTGAAGTGAATGGACGGCCGTGGGGGCGTTGAGAGCGATGGTCGGAGGTATCTTCACCGGCGGATCCGATGGAGAGTGGTCGGAGCGGTTGGGGGTTCTGGAGAAGGGAAAGGGGATCGGCGAGGTGGAGCGAGGATGAGTGATGATGGGCGAAGGTCTGGAGGTGATCAGATGAAGGTGACTACGACTGTGGAAGGTGGGAAAATTGGAGAAAATTCAAGAAAAAGAAGGGAGCAGAGAAACCTCATCGGGGTGGGGAACCCGGTGGCGGAGATTGCTTGGGATGAGGCTCGGAGGAGCCCCGGGGTTGTTGCCCAGCTGGTCAGCAAGCCAGCGAGCTCGGCGGAGCTTGGAAGCGTCTGCTACTCGGCGGAGGAGCACTGAGGGTCGACACCGGCAAGTACCCATCGTTGCCTCGACGTTCTACCCCTCCGCTGTCACCGGAGGGGCGAAGGAGGCTAGGGTAAAGGCCAAGAATGGTGGACGATGGCGAACGAAGGCGGAGGGGGGTGTTTATAGGTGGAGAGGCTCGACGGTTACGTGGGTAGGAGGGGGGTTTGGAGTGGAGGTTTAATGGCGATGGAGGTTATGGTCGTGCATAGTGGGTGATGCGCGATAATGGCGGTAGATCGGGGAAGATGCTGGCGGCGTTATGACGAGGAAGGGAGGTCAGAGGCTCCTTCCAAAAATGGAAGGGGGGAAAGGACTCGCGAGGTGAAACCGCCGGGGGAGAGGGGGTTACGGAGGAGGACGATGATGGTGAGTCGTTGGATCTTTCGATCCAACGGCTTGGATATGGGCGCGGACGGAAGGTGGAGATTAGATCATACGATCCAATCCAACGGAGGGGGGGAAGGGCGCTAGGGGACGGCCTTGATGAAGAGGTAGGGAGATCCAATGGCCTGGGAAAAAGGGTGATGTGGCGGGTGGAGAAGCGTTAGATGGAAGATGATCGAAGGGTCAGGATGAGAGCGGAAGTGAGTGGAGGCGATCTGATCTGGGATCATATCGTACGGCTGGAAATGAAGCGGGAGTGAACGGCGGAGATGGAGGCGATGCGGAGCTGATCCAACGGCCCAGGAAGCGCGCCAGGTGGCAGCAAGGGAAGCGGGCCACGTGGGCGGGCTGAGGGGGCGCCACGTGGCCCAATCAGAATAATTCAAACAAAAATACAAAGAAAAATATAAAAGAAATAGTTAGAGGTCGAATTTGGAAAAAGTCAAAACATGAAAGTTGCTCGTCTCGATGAGATCTACAACTTTCATGTTGGTCAAAAAGCCAAAAGAGGTCATCTGTACAAAAGCTATTTTTGGGGGTATTTTTAAGGGGATAAAAACACCAAGTTTGTGGTTTTGACTTGTTTTTTTATCTTTTTAAGGGTCAGTGAATTATAGACAACTTATCTACCTAATTTTTAGAGGTTTTTGAGTGATAAAATAATTACAAGAAAAATAAGGGAAATTAAATACAAATATAGGTTAATTATACACAATATAGTACAAGATAAAATCAAAGAATTAAAGGTGAGTTTATTGGATTAATTAAGATAGGGGTTTTAATAAAGAGTTTTTAGCATGATGAATACGAGATTCATCACTTAGCAACACAAGCTAATGGTTGAACACAGCGCTTGGAGTAGCACATGTCCTCTGAATGACATGACCGGTGACAATATGAACAAGACTAGTGTGGGTGTGTGTCTCCTTTGCCTCATTCATGCTCTAAATGGGGATGAGCCACCTCTACCATGGGAAGCTACCATAGACGATGATGTCTGAGAAGATGTGGCATAGGGAATTCTCAGCCTACGGTACGCCTCCTCCATGGGTGGTATAGTAGCATCTATGAGTAGCTGAGAACAAGTCGAGTCATACTCCAGTTAAGTGTTGCTATAAAGACCCCAGTAATAACCAAATCATGATAGGCCTTGTTCTACTCTGGTGATTCCATCAGTGGTGTGTAGCTATGAAGTCTCTCAAACATACCCCTAAGAGATGTGTATAGGGTATGAAGAGGACGATCACCATGTTTGGTCGTAAAGATATCATGCTAGAGTAGCAAGATCTATGACTAATTCCTCACTTGAGAATAAGTACCTATAAGGGTGCCTCATATTACCTTTGTTGTGGGATGACTTAAAATATCATTGGTTATTTCTACCGAAACAGTACCAGATAACCAAACTTTAGCATAATCATCATCGATGTCCCATGAGGCATTGGTCCTAGTCTTGTCTTCCAGCTCATCCTGTATCAGAATATGCTTCTTACCATGTATCTACAAGAAATTCATGAATTGCATCACCCATAACTTGTAGTTTGTACCATCCATCTTGAAAATAGGTGCCGGATCATGAAGGCACTTGTGGATGGAATATTGACTATGTTTTTTGACATATTGTCGGGTTGGTACAAGACTAAGATCGTAGACAGATGATAAGGCATCTACACGGACATCAAGAGGGTGGTTGTGGGTGTAGTCTCATACTGCAACCAACCCTAAGCAAACTCATCCGTGGTAGGTTTGAAGAAGTCCATGGTTTCCTAATTTCATGCTAACCAGACCAAAAACAAAGCAAACTCAGACCCAAAATATGACAAAATAGGACAGGTAAGACCAACTAAGGTCAAAAATAACTGCAACTACGGTTAACGTTGTGCAGCAACGTTGTTGTTGCTGATGTGACACGGTTGTGGAGCAACACTGTTGTGTGACACTGTGTGGAGATCCAAGGTTTGCACAGCAATCGAGTGTCGTAACAAACCAAGTGACGAGCTCGGGGAGAGGAGAGCAGTAACGACAATATGTAGAGGAAGGGGAGGCGATGGCGATGTGCAAAGGAAGGGGATGCGATGATGGCACGCATAGGGCTTGCGAGTAGGGAAGGATCTAGGGCACATGCTTTGGTCTAGAACTATCGCTCTGATACCATGTTGAGGGAAATATAGTTTTTGTTTATTCATGAGGCCCTAGGGTTCTCCTATATAGAGGAGAAACCTATTGGACAAATTACATAGAGTGGATATAAGGAAAAGTGAATACAAAAAAGGATAAAAGATAACAAATATTTGAACAAAGAGGAATGATTTGGATCAGTTAGATGATAAGCGATCATCGATGGTTGTGACTTCAACCAAACCCTAGTATAGCACATGTCATCTCTTTTCCCCTCATCATCCTTTCCACTAAGGTCGCTCCCTCCATCGAAGCAACAACCGTCTTTGCTCTCCCCCGTGGCAGCAAGTAGCAGTTGTGCCCTTATTCCCTCATTGCAATACTATCAAATATTATGGTTGTGCAATACACTTTACTTATGTAGCGATGTTTCACATGGAATCTGTTCAATAATCTAATAGGGGTTTCTTACATCTAATAAAGGCTTCTCCTCTGCCTAATTTTGTTGTTTTGCACTTATTTTGTTATTATATAATATGTTTTCTCCTGCCTGTATAATCTGTTCACGACTAATCAATAGTTGTTTTATTGTATCTAGTATTGGATTTTCTCATTAGATGTTTTAATAGTATCAAGCATTAAAGTTTTTTAAAAATGCATGTACCACATCCTTTAGTTATGATATATGCATAAAATGTCTATGTTTTTACATAATTACATCAGCTTTTGATGTTAAGAAACCAAAAGTATCAAAACCAAAAAGGGATGAAGGTATGTTGATTCTCAATGCACGTTTTCTCGTGCTTCACCACTTTTGTTGAGACAGCTTTACGGGCAACATGCCCCACTGTGACGGTCCTGCTCTTCAACCCCACCAGCGGAGAAACTCCCATCAAATCTATACAAGCGTGTTTCCCTCCGACCCATCCAAAAATCAATATAACAGCATGTCTATGTGTGGATCTTCCCTCCTCCAGATCAGTTAAAAAGTTCATAGGCCTTCTTTCTTTGCAACAACACCTACACGTTTGAGTACATCAAATAAAACTTCGAACAAGATCATGTCTGTATTTAAAACCCGAAAGCTCCCTACTATGAACTGCATGATCCCCAAATTTGTCTAAGCATTCCTTACGACAAACTGGGCATATCTCATCAGCTGGAAATAAAGGAACATGAGATGATATCTAAGAATACTACGATACTCCACCGGTGACATGTGCAGACCAAGTCCGTCAATAGGAATGGCAAGGAGAAAATCTTGAGCATGATCGGCTTGAAGACATTGAAAATTTGCCTTTTATTTAATAGTCGTTCAAATTTCACCTCCATGTCCTCATATTTTGTTAAAAAAGACACTCACCAAAACATTTTGAGTCTTTGGAGGGGTGATCCTTCTTAAGAAATAACTGAGGTCAAATGAGAGAATCATGTCATGAAGTCGATTAAGAGCATGATCAAAAGCAGAGTCCATATTGTAAATCTCACTGTCTCGTAAAATATGATCATGTAGCTCCCAAGACGATGTGCCCTAGAATCCACAAAATCATTTGATGAAGCATCAACTACTGAAAGTAGCCCAAATCACCAAGCTGAATGGGCAAAGAAGGCGCCCTCCATTGGAGATCTCCAAAAAAGGAGCCTCCACAAACAACACAGTCTTCAATAGACTCTCATAAGCCTTTGTCGAGTAATAATGTTGCATCCTCCATGTACGTAGGTTGGCAAGTCCTCAAGCTAAATAAAAGTTTTTCTATACCCATACATGAGCGGAGTGAAAGAAGCTCACTCTGTAGATCACCCAACTGAGGAAAAAGATGCACCAACTTCACAGCTTTAGCAGCCCTTTCCAAGGCCAAACCTTCGATAAAAAATTTATCCATACTAAGTGCACCACCAAGCAACTTTACGCCTAATACAGTTCTCCCAATACCTGCTGGAAACAACCCTTTGTGAAGGTTCCTACCATCACATGTAGGACAAAAGAGTTTAGTTTTATGAATATTTAAGACTAGACCCAAGTCTAGCCCGTACTTCTAGATGATACCCAGAAACTTGGCCATCTCATTTGTATCCCCAATAATAGCACCATCATCAAGATACTATGCATGAAGAAGTACCTTGAATTTGTCCCTAATGTAATGGATAAGTGGGTGTAGAATGAGGGGAAAAAGGAGTGGTCCTAGAGGGTCACCTTGTTTACTCCAGTAGATGACCAGATATGCCTATCTCTAAGGTATAGCCATGTGATGAGCCGGAAATCGATGCGGTTGAGATGAATTAATTAAGAAATGTCATTGTTCTCAACCTATCGATTCGGTCAACGAGAAAAATTGGTTTAACCACTTAATGAAAGATAAATCAAACAATGACAAGCAAATGTAAGCGGTTTCGCTATTCTATTTTCCTAGTATAGCGACCAGGGTCGAACACAAGGAGCATGATTTAAAAACTATGTAGTCAAATTTCAAAAAAAAATAGTGGTTTTTGCTTTTTCATTTTTTTTATTTTTTTTAAATAGAACATAAGTCATAATATGCAAAGATGGATAAAAACACACAATGCCACACTCTTTTGTTATTTTTCAGAATGTTCAAAAATGTTCAGAAAATTACAAAGAAAATATTTTTTGTTTATATATTTTAAAATATTTTTGGCAATTTTTTAAAATTTTTCTGATGTTTTTGTGATTTTATAAAAATCAAACAATGGAAAATAAAGAAAATAGTGCACAACCAAGAGTATTTTGCAATTTAAAATTACTTTAAATGCCCAATCCTGGAACTTATTTTTAAGCTAAAGTACAATGAAATATTTATAAGCAGAGACTGAAATCAGATTTTTTGTATTTTTCTAGAATTTTCTAATTTTTTTAAGATTTTTAGTTTTTCGCACTTTTTTGGAATTTTATAAATGATCTATGCACAAAAATTGAACAGAAATCAAAAGACAATAAAACACACCTACAATAATTTTTTTGGAATTTTTAGGTAAATATTTGAATTTTTATGCTTTTTCTAATTTCAGGCAGGTAAAAAGTTGTTATTTTTGAATTTGTAAAAATATCAAATGTCAACAAAATGCTATGAAAAATGTATACAATGTTTACAGATATAGTAGGAGCATATACAATTTTTTTGAGAATTTTTAGAACAATAAAATATTAATTTCGATGAAAATATCAAGAAAGTTGAAGTCTGGAATACAGGGGCTAAATGTAAATTTTTATTGTTTATGTACCAAAAGATAACGAGAAAGTAAATACGGGATGGAATATGTAAATCACCCAAATGTCATGTGTTGCGTACATGATCTTCTAAAGCTGGGGGGGCACTTTTGCAATTCAAGAGACTTCAAAGGATAACTTTGCAATTATTCCAAATTTCTTTTATTTTAAAACACCCAACCTAGGGTTCTTTGGATCTTTCATTTCCCAAGAGGAGGGGGGCAGGCCGCCGCCTAAGGGGGTCATGGCGGGGAGGTTCGGGTGTGGCATGTGGAGGAGTGTCGCACGGTGCTGCGGTGGCGTGGCTGGAAGGGCGCCGCCGACGAGGTCTGGAGCGTGGCCTGGAACGGACTGGGAGGTGGCGATGGTGAGTTGTGCACGACGGGGCGACTGCGTGGCCTAGCAAGGAAGCGCAAGACCGATGGAGGCCCGCGTTGCGTCGATTGGAGGGCGTCCACGTGGTTGTGGCAGACGCGGGGCGGGATTCCTGCGGTGGTTGGAGTCGGGGTTGCCGAGCCGTGACGGCGCGATGGAGGGTGGCGAACCGCACGGCCTCGCGGGGCTACTTGGCGGTAGGACTAAATCAGGATGGATGTTTTTGGGATTTTAATATCTAAATTCTAATCACGAAATAGAAGCAAAAATTAGATCTACGATTTATCTAAGAAAAACGACGGGAAATAAAATGGATCTCACCTCGGGGTCAGATACGTCGTGATGGCCTCGACGAGGGCCGATGTGCTGTCACTGAACGACTCGGAGGCTGGGCACCCTTCTTCAACAAGATAGCTCTCGGAGATCATGCTCCTCTCCACCAAAGATTGATCAACGAATAACGAAGGAGGAGGAGCCCATTAAAAAGAAAGAAGAAAAATAAAAAAGGAAAGAATGTACAAAAAGAGAAGGTATTTAGTGGAGAATTAATAAAATAATTAAATTAATTAATTAAAAATGAATTTCAGAATTAATTAAAATAAATAAATAAAATAATTTACAAAAATCAATTAGCCACCTTAATGGCGTCTATTAAAGGTATGGAATAGTATCTTATATACAAGGTATGTTTTTAAATAAAATAATGAATTAAATACTTCAATCTAAATATAAATTTCATAAATAAATTAAATTAATTAATTAATGTTAGATATTTAATTTTTTTTAGTTATTTGTATATATGAAAATTAATTGTATACAAATATTATGTGCATACAATACAATATACACATGTATAAATAAGGAAATAATTTTTAGATATTATTTTTTAAATTTTTTAATTATTATTTTTTATTTTATTTTTGATGAAAATAATATTTAAAAATATGTATATTATGTATAAAAAATAAATATGAGTAAATATACAAATATGTAAGTGGTAAAACTGCACAAAACACCTCAAAAAATCGACTTTTCAACCGTAACTCCAAAAAGTATGAAATCACAGTCATTTGAAAGATAATTTAATTTAGAGTTTAATGGAAGTGGGTTTGGTTCAATTTGAGTTCGTATGGAGCTGGAATTTGTATTTCAATTATCACTTTGCGACTTTTTCTAAGTGTGATTATTTGTAGTATGTACATTATTTTATTTTGCAATTATTTTTATTATTTAGAACACCATTTTATTTACAACTTTTGTTTACAAAAATAATTAATTTGAGGTCAATTTATGTACAAATAAAATAGTGTAAGTTTTGTACAAATATATAGGGAAAAATATTTATAAAATATTTTTGGTTTTTTTTAATTGAAGACCATATCTCCCCCTACTTTATTCCTAATCGATCAAGTCAAGTCTTGACCTTCTCTCGGGATTCGATTCAGTCTGCATTTATTCCATAAATTCATCCTTTATTATTTTTCTTTTTTCTTTTCTTTTTTCTTTATTCTTTTATTTAATTACAAAAAGTGTTAAAAATGCATACTTAACAAATGCATGCAAAATGGTAATTTTATGGAATTAGTGGGTATTTACAGGTGTTTGACTAAGGAAATGAAACTAAAATAAAAGAATAAAGACGATGAATCGTGGATTCATCACCATGCTGACTGAACATATAAGAAATACACCCACAAAGAGATAGATGGACATCTCACTCTTACCTGGCGTAATAATGTAGACCTATCAACCATATTGAATGTATTAGAAAAATCCACTGTGAGCATGGAACGAGAACCATCGCTATGACGAGCGTTCAACAATCTATTGACACTGTGCAGAATAGCCTCAGCCCCACCATTAACCCCCACTCCAAACTGGAATTCATTCAGATATTTGGTCATATCTTTGCTTACTCCCGTCATAGCAACTTTAGACACTAGCCGCCTCCAAATAGTACCAACTGCAATAGGACGAATGTTGTTGTCTAACTTAAGCAATGGTGTGAGTGGTGCATATGCTATAAATTCTGACAAGCACAAAGGACATCTCCCTCCCAACCATAAATTAACCACAAGAGTGATGGCATGTAAAAGGTCCATAGCCACGACCGACCCCTCTCCACACATAGCATCAAGGAGGTGTTGGGCCCTCAACTCATCTCAACTGCAGGAAGTCCCTTTAAGGAAAGAAGACTTGATGCACCCAAGAACGGTGCCAACTTCTGCAACAAGTGGCGATTCATAAAGGGGATAATCTGGCATAGGGGGAGGTGGATAGTTGTTGAGCTTTTGAAGAGGGTCTAAAAAGTCTTAAGCAGTAATGCTATGGTTTCTAGATCTATGGATGTAGAGTTTTGAAGAATTGGTTTTGCAATTCAAAAAGGACTAGCGACGCAGCTTGTTGCCCGCTTGTCTCCTATTTCGATGTAGTATATATAAGGATGTGTATTACATCAACAAATGCTCGGCCTTTTGTGTTCCACCATTCTGCTTTCAATGTACTTAAGGAAGTTATTGTTTTAAGCATATTTTCATTTTTCATTGGATATATTTGAATATTACAAGATTCTGAGTTGGGAATTCTAATTTGTTTCAATTCTAGGAATAAAAATAGAGTAAATGGGATTTCATTATTTGGCAAATTGTTGGACGATGCACCATTTTGTTATTTTATGCAGGAACTTGTAGAGTGTCTTGACGGGAATATATGTGATTGCCCATGTTCGTCATGTTTTTAAATCGATCATTTTCTATGTTAGTTGTTGTATGTTAAGAACTTCTTGCATTGATGTTAACTTCGACAAAAATATTGTCCCTTCATGGCATGTCTTTTAAATTCTTCGGTCCCAACACAGAGTTATCAGACTATTGCAGCATAATTGTGTCGTTTACTTTACAGGCCAAGTTATTGTCTTAATGCATGGAATGATATGTCCATTTGATTCGTTATGGATGTATATGTCATCAAAATTATGTGGTTTTGACTCATCCTGAATTTCTAGATGAAAATTAGTTGGTAATAAGAGTTAAACTGAAATGAAACAGGTTTGTTCCTCTATTTATGAGACGTCTACAAAAAACTAACTCATGAGTATTACGTTTCCCAATCATACTCCAGATTTGTTCATCTGGGACATGGTTATATAAGACATGCATTTTTTTTATGGAAATAAACATAAAGCTATTACAGAGAGATTGATGAGAGACAGGCAACAAGCTGCACCGTCAATTCCTTTTGGATGGTAAATCCAATTCTTCAAAATACAACATCTATATATCTGGGAACCATAATATTGCTATGCATAATTCTTTGGACCTTTTTGAGGAGCCCTACTGCTTCAGTTGTCAAGAATCCGAAGGTGTCAAAACCAAAAAGGAATGAATACATGTTGATATCAATTATGTTGTAACCGTGGTTTGTTTTAGGTCGGCAATTACCAGACTCCAGATTCGTTTATTTGTGCACTAAAAAAATATGATTTCAATTATACCCCGCAAAAAGATGGATGCTCTTCATTTTTCAAGCATACATCTCGTCAATAGAGACTCTTTGCGGATAGACAGAGGCTGACGACATAATCAGATGGGAATGACATGTAGATTTCAAGCACTGGTTGAATATCTTTTGACTGATTCCAAAAACATTGAATTGCTATCCCGAACAAACCATAACTTGTAGCATTAACTAAAATCTTAATTCAAAGAGAAGGTTCAATATACAGTTGGTATACTTGTATAAAGAAAATGGCACGTTGCAGTACAGGGCAGTACAAAGAAAATCTCTCGGTTGTGGCGCCCTTCCCTCTGCAGGGAGTGGGTTCTCTGTTGTGGTGTTGTGGTGTTGTCGCGCACCATAACCGCTCGATCATGCTCTCTGCTGTGGTGTTGTGGTGCTGTAGCGTACAACAGCCGCTCGATCACTGTGGTGCGCTACAGCCTCACAGCAGACGATCCAGACGCCCCTCTGCAAGTGGTGTTCTCGAATGAAACGACGTTGCGACAAAAATTTACGAAGTCAAAAGTTACTCATATTATTCCATATTACAATTCCTTTCTTTCTAATCTACAGTTCCTTACGGACTAAATCAAATAAGATAAAACATCAACTATTCTTAAAGAGCTTAGTGGTAGAAGGGTGGAAATCGACGATGGAGCATCTGTTTGCGTAAAATCTTTAGCATCAATGCATCTAATAATATCTTAATCAAAAGATTTGGCACTGAAGTTAATTAAACATTATTATATCAGATACAACAAAAACAACATCTATTGACTCACTGCAAACAACTAAATACAAAAATAGTTGAGATGAAGGAAAGTCTCGATCAAAGGTTGTAAGAGATCCCTCCATGTGTCCTCTATCAATGCCGAGGTACCGTGCAAACGAGCATTATAGGTTGGGCCGGAAGTTGCTGGACATTGCTATAGGAGAGAATGGTGTTGCGCATGAAGAATCTCTATTTCAGAACAGAGCCGCTGCGAGGAAGGAAGGGCACAACTGCCGGTTGCTGCCGTGGGGGAGAGCATAGACGGTTGCCACGGAGGGAGCGGCGTTGGTAGAGAGAACGATTGAGGGGGAAGGAGAGGATGCCTGTTGTGTTAAAGTTAGGTTGAAATCACAGCCATTGATTGGTCACTCATGGTTTCGAATAATTCCTCACATGCTCAAAGAAGCTTCCTTTCACCACCACCCTTGGCATGTTCGGATGCGGAATAAGGCGAGATAACGTAAGGGACGGTGGCAAGCTTCTCCGGATTTACTATCCCTCGAGTCTTCCTCGGAGACCACTCACGAAACCCTCTCTCGCGGCACCACGATCTCAACTGCAACACCTTCCCCTTCCCTCCCTCCACTCCTCTCCTCCCCCCTTTCCCGCAATGTTGTCGCTCCCTCATGTACTCTTTCCCTTCTTCTGTGCGATGAGATTATGTGTGTTCATCCTCCCCCTTGTCATGTTTCTACACTGGCTACTTTTCCTCCCACCTTTGTATGTTCATGGTTTAATAGCGTCTGCTATTGACACGGATTTTTCAGGTTTTAAATTATTGATATGAAATAAAATGTGCAATGGTCGTTGTAACCCAAATATTCCGCAACAAACAAACAATTTTTTTCTCCTCAAGCTACAAAAATAATTACAAGAATAATGAAGCGAAGGAATTGTTTTTGCTACTAATTTATCTGTATAGCGATAGGATCGAACTCAGGGAAGCTACAATTCTCGAGAGTTATTCAAATAATCGAAAATCAACTAAAAGAAAAAGGAAATCTCAAATACAAACTATCTTATTTTTTGTGAATTTTTGTCTTTTTAATTTTTAATAATTTTTTTATTTCTATTTTTTATTTTTGATTTTCAAATTTTTAATGATTTTGATTTTTGTAAAAAAAATTATTTTCAAAAATAAGGAACAATATGCACAAAGGAAGAAATACGCGCACCACACTCTTTTTGTATTTTTCAATTATATCAAAAATACCCAAAAAATTCAGAGAAATTATTTTTGGATTTTAAAGGATTTGAAATATTTTTGAGAATTTTGTAGAATTTTCAAATGTTTTTGTATTTTTCTAAAAATAAAACGTGGCAAAAAAAGACAAACTGTTCACAACATGGAGTAATTTGCAACTTAAAAATATTTAAGTGCCCAAAACTCCTGAAATTATTTTTACGCTAAATAGATAAATATCTACAACAGGAAGTGAAATCACAATTTTTGGATTTTTGTAGAATCTTCTATGATTTTTCTATTTTTTTTGATATTTTTCATTTTTTTGATTTTGAAAAGAATTAATGCAGAAAATTACATAGAAACTAAAAGACAATGAAAGGAAATTAGTCTATTTTTTGGAATTTTTATGGAGAGATATTCAAATTTTTATGAATTTTCAAATTTTAAATAGAGAAAAAAAACATTGTTTTTGATTTTTTAATAATATCAAATGATTATAAAATGCAATGAAAATTTATGCTAGAAAGATACACACATCAGGAGCATAGTTGGTTTTTGCATAATTTATTGAGCAAGAAAAAGATTTATTTCAACAAGATAAAGTATGCAAGTCAAGTCTGGATAAACAGGGACTTAATTGTAAATACTTAAAATTTTAAAACTAAAATTTACAGGGAATAAATAAGAGGAAATAAAGTGTAATTTACCTAGTGAAAGCGTGTCAAGCACGTGCTATGAAGCTGACGGGGGCTTTATTGCGAAACTTCTGAAATCCGAGGGCCTGATTGCAATTTGCCAATTTTTTTAATTGATAGTCTTCGTTCTCAAGCAACAACAGGGGGGCCAAGAGGGGCACAGGGGTCGCCGCCCTTATTTCTTCTTTTGTTTCCACGCAAAAAGGGGCACCACCCCTCCTTTTCCCCTCCGATCGACGGCGGCGGGCTGATCGCGAGTGGAGTTAGGATCAATGGTTGGTGACTTGCACTTGGATTGGCGGTAGGGAAAGATGACCTGCGGTTGGTGGCTGGAGTTGAATCGCGCGGAGCTCCTGGCGGTGCACGTGGCGAAGGATCGACGAAGAAGGAGCTCGCAGTGGCGGAGGATGAGGCCAGCGAGCGGAGGCGAGGAAGGTGGAAGGGTGACAGATGCCCTTCAGTCCCCAGTGGTGACGAAGGTCGTGGTGATCCGCCTCATATGGCGGAATGGAGCACGACGCGGAGGTCTTCTCAACGCGATGGTCGACAACGATGAGCTGCGGCTCCCTCCATGCAGTGGCATTGGCGGCGTTCTTGCAGGTGACTAAAGGTGGAGGGCTGTGGTGATTCTTGGTGGCGGAGAAGGGCGACGCAACCTTGGAGAAGTGGTCGACAGTTGGAGCCTTCCGCAGGGGAACCGAGGGCACGCGGTGGGCGGGAGTGGCCAATTTTTTATTTTTTTTATTTTTTTATTATTTCTTTTTAATTTTCAAATGTAAAGAGAAATAAGGAAAAATTTATTATTATTTCTTTATTTTTTTAGAAAATTGTAACAGAATAAAACTTTTTTTATAATTTTATTTATTTATTTTTTGTGTTTTTTATTTATCCTGCAAAATAAATGTTAGAAAGAAAGAAAAAATATACTTTTTATATTTTTTATTTTTTTATAATAAATTAGGATTGAGATCATGACATCTCGATCCTAAAATCAAAACGGAAGACGTGAACGAGTGCAATTCTGAGGAAAATGGCGGATGGAACCAGTTCTCCAACCACCGTGCATGGTCGGAGGTGAGAGATCGTGTGAGGTAGAAAAAAACGTGTAGAGATCAAGAAAACGAGATTAAAAATCAGAGTCGAAGGTGGATCAAAATCGTAATGGATTCTAAGATTTAAATAAAAAAATGACGATGAAATAAAGATGCGAGAAATAAAACTAAGATTAACCTAAGATAAAAATAAGAGAAAATGTGTGGATCTCACCTTGGGAGCGGAAAAGAACGTGATCACCTCAACGAAGGCCGACTCGCTGTCACTAGACGGCTCGAAGGCTAGGCACCTCTCTGTGACAAGATAGCTCTCGAAGAAAAGACTCCTCTCACCAAAGATTGATCAAGTTGAAATGAGGGAGTGGGATCCATATTAATAAATAAAAAATATAGTTTGATTTTTTTTGAAATTTTGAATGAAGAAAAGAGATAAAAGAAAAAAATAAAATGAGATAAAGTTAAAATAATTTACAGAAATTATTTTTTTGTATTTGTCACTTAATTAAATTAAATAAAAAATGTTAATTTTTTATTTTTTGTGGTGATTATTTAAGAATAACAACTATATATATACTATATAAATATGATACATAATTTATATAGTCAAATAAGGAAATTATTTTTTTTGTTTTAATTTTTTTTTATTTTTTTTATTTTTGTTAGTAAAAATATTTACAAATACAATATGTACAAATAAATGGTAAAATTGCACAAAACCACCCCAGAAGACCGACTTTTCAACCGTAACTGCAAAAATTATGAAATCACAACCATTTTAAAGATAATTTAATTTAGAATACAATGGAAATGAGTTTGATTCAATTTGAGTTCATATGGAACCGGAATTGGTCTTTCAATTATCGCTTAGTGGCTTTTTCCAAGTGTGGTTGCTTTTATCTGTACATGATTTTATTTTGCAAATATTTTTATTATTTAGAAAACATTTTTTATTACAACTTTTGTTTTGAAAATTATTTGTTTTGAGGTCTATTTATGTACAAATAAAATAGTGTAGTATACAATTATACACAACACATACTTTTTTGGATTTTTTTATTAAGGACCCTATCTCCCCGTACTTTATTCCTGATCGATCAAGTCAAGTCTTGACCTTCTCTCGGAGTTCGGATCAGCATGTATCTATTACATATATACAATCTACTTTTTTCTTTCTTTATTTTTTCTTTCTTTCTTTCTTTATTTCTTTTCGATTAAAATGGTAATAAGTGTACAATATTTACACCCAAATGCAGGTTAGTAAGAATATGGAGTTAGTATTATATACAGGTGTTTTATAAGGAATTTTAAGCTAAAATAAATGAATAAAGATGATGAAATGGAGATTCATCATCCCCTATGCTTTACCTTTGCATGTCCCTTAACAAACACTTATTTGGAAGGATAAGTGAATAAAAAGAAAAAGAAAGGAAAAATAAAGAAATTAGGACAATATTGAGTATTAAACTTATCTTCATAAAATTGTAGTATGGAGCTCTGTCAGACCTTTGGATTATTAGTGTGGCGGAACCTTAATGGGAAATGAATTTAAAACCTAAAAACCTCTAAGTTCCATAAGACTCCTATTCAGGTCTCCTCAACAGTCAAGTCAGAACAAGTCAACATACACAAATTCTTATGACTATGAATCTTTACTTGTACGGTGTAAGTGAATTATAGCTCCCAATCTCAAAAGTTCCTCGGTCTAGCAACTCTTTCCTCGAGGAGCAGAGATATTCCCTTCTAAGTTCAAGTACAATCAACTCAAGAAGAGGGGATGGAGAAAAGAGTGGACAGTAACCAGGGTAGATACCTATCCTTGGATGCATGACCACTGTAGCCAAGTCATCCGTTGTAAGCTTACAAAAATTTGACTTTGAAGCTCTCACTATATTTTTTATTTTTTATTTATCATTATATATACTATGGCAGGCATTTTACTTTCCAATTAGGCCTATCCACTTTTGGAGATTCTGCATTTTTTCGTTTTTTGAAAGTATATACAAGGTGTAGCATGTACATAAGGAGTTTTTCCTCTTGAGCTAGTAGACTATCCCTCTTTTGAAGCATTATTGCAACCCCACAACATCCTGTCTTTAGACCTCAACATCACTAGACCAGGTTGCGATGCACTTCCCTCCCTAGAGGAAGACAAGAGGTTCCGCCTAGATGTACTACCCTCGTATGCTACTCCAAGGCAAAAGATTTTGCCTCCTCACTACCTCCTTCACGAAGAGCTAAGTGTAGAGTGCTTGCCCAAGATAAGCCACGGTCTGAAAGAATCATGCTTGTGTTGTTAAATATTCTACTTAGACTAATCAAGATGACATGTGAACATAGTCTTATGGACTCAAATAATTAAGTCACAGGACTTGAAAAGTCTTAACTCCAGTCCTTATAAGGTTCCATTGAAATTAAGTGGATTAAGGCCCAACTAAACTCCATTCTTCGATTTTATTCCAAACTTAGTTTAAATGTCAATATTATCCTGAAAAATACCCATGCAAATGCAAGAAATATGTACAATGCAAAAAGCATTTTTTTAAAAAAATAATTTTCTAATTTTGAACTTTTTATGGATTTTTGAAAGAAAGAAAAGGAAAAAATGATGCAAATGTGAAAAGGGTTTTTTTAATGCAACTTTTTTTATAGATTTTTGGTTTTGTAGTTTTTTTTTCAAAAAGGAAAAAGGGTTAGTAAAATATATACAAGTATATACAAGGATTTTTATTGCTTTTTATGTTTTTTTGTTTTTATTTGTTTTTTTATTTGTTGGGTTTTTTGTTTTTGTTTTTTGTTCATTTTTTTTTGGTTTTTTAAGGTGATAAAAGTCTATATACACACATGTAGATTTTATATACATATCCCCAAAATAATCATTAAAAATACGAGTTATGTCTAAAGTATATATACAATATATACAACACCCCCTATACTTAGCTCGAACTATGTCCTCATAGTGATTAGAGAGCAGCAAAGGAAGACATAACTCATGATAAGTATAGAAAAGTGAAAAGACTCCTATGCTACAACAACTCAAAGAGAAAATGAAAAGAATAAAAGTCAGTGATCCCGCCATGGAGACTGTACAAAAGGGGAAAACCGATGCAGAGAATGTACGGACTA
This sequence comes from Ottelia alismoides, assembly GCA_037367405.1. Lineage (NCBI taxonomy): Eukaryota > Viridiplantae > Streptophyta > Magnoliopsida > Alismatales > Hydrocharitaceae > Ottelia > Ottelia alismoides. The sequence goes on along the minus strand of JAZKJV010011719.1, from coordinate 1,332,897 downwards.
AAAATAAAAAACGATATGAACAACATCACCCCCCATACTTAGGGTACAATATCCCTAAGTATAGGCAACAACAAGAGTGATGAACAGGACGAATATGAACATCACAAATCATTCACCCCCCTATACTTAGGATAAAGCATATCCTAAGTATAACATATACACATACACATACACACACAAGGAAAAGGGCTGAATAATAAAATGGAAGAAGAAAGAACTGAAACGAAAGGATATACAAAAGGAATGGATGTACAAAGGTCAAGAAGATCGAAAGTGAACCTTCCTACAGGACCGCTAAGTTATGGATTTGATAAGGTGTAGGTCGGTATTGGGGTTATCATTAGACATAAATTGATCAGGATCGCACAAGAATGTATCCTCAGCAGTCTCAGAGTGTGTAGGCACAATTAGTGGAACTAGTGTGGTCATGTCCTGCCTAAGAAGTCTCGTAAATATCAAAGTAAAAAGGCTCGAAATCATTATCAGAAAAAGTAAGATCAATTCCAGCCTGGCGAGCCTCTATTGGATCATCATCTTCATCAAAAGGCCCAAACTCTCTTATAAAAGCAATCAAATCAAATTTGGACTTATCAGTCTCATCTAAATCAAGGTGGTTAGGAATGGACTCATTAGCAAAAGTAGTAAAATCATGTTCGTCATGTCTAGTCTCAGAGTCTACCTTCCACTCTTAAGTATCTATTTTGTAAATCCCAAAGTTGTCATCGATGCATCTCCACATACCAGAAGGGGAAACTCCAAGGTCTATGCTTTCTGAGTCTTCCTCCTTGAAGATGAATTCTTGGGTCTCAGTATAATCCAACATACAACAAGAATCTCTGATATTATTGTCAATCTAAGGTCCTTGGGGTTGTCTAACATTGACACACTCTCATGGGATGCAGGTTTCTGGTAGCTGAGGGGTGTAGTGATCAACCTATCGCTCCCTGCATCAGAACGGAAGCGAATCTCTCCTGATCCATAATCAATAACGGCTCTCGCACAGGTGAGGAAAGGACATCCCGGGATGATTGGAGGGTGCTCCACAGGGGTGGAGGTCTCCATGGGCAATACGACAAAATCAGAAGTGAATTTCATGCCCTGAATGAGAATGATGGTGTTTTCTAGAATACCCTTCGGCCTCTTGATAGATCCATCAGCAAATTGAACTATCATCTTGATTTTCTTGAGAGGCCCAAGATGAAGAGACTGTACCATAGAGAAGGGTATTATATTAATTGATAAACTGCCGTCAAGGAGAGTGTTATCACAAAAATAGTCAGATATGGAGCAACTCACAAGAAGTGTGGCAGTGTTCTCTTTCTTAAAATATGGATAGTTGGATATGACGTAGGCGTGGCTATGGTAAAGATGTGACGCTCAGATCTGCTCCTCCGCTTTCTCTTCTTGTGTTAAGGAGCAGATAAATGTGTCATGGCCTGGTGAAGTGGGGCTTTAATGATCTCATGAATGGTGGCCATCACTTCAAGTTCGGTCAACATTTTTTTTTGAATTTTTGGACCTCCTCCATACAAGGGAGGAGATCGGAATCAGCATATAAATGAGGATTGCCAAGAGCAGTTTGTACAGTGGTATCCTGAGGGTCAAAGTTGGGACATGTGGTGGATGACTGTGTGAGAAAATGATTTGGCATGGGTGCCCTCTTCTCAACAAATGAATCAACAATGTGTCTCCCAGAATCTTTTGGATTTTTAAAATTTTCTCATTTTTTGTATTTTTTGGTGCTTGCAAGCTCTCATGATTATTCTCAAGTGAATCCATATCCTCAAATAGTGGAGCAGTATTTTGGCTCTCATTTATGTTGAATAGATTGGTAATCCTCGAATTCATATGCTCCATCATCTGATTTAGGGTCTCAAGTGTGGAAATCATGAAAGGTAACTCCAAAATCTCAAGATCGGGTGAGTGGAATGAGGTTGGGTGAGAATCAAAGTCCAACTCCTGAAATAATGGCTTCGGCAGATATGCACAAAAATCAGGAGGAAAGTCCTCCTGAAGAAGGAAGGTGGATCGGTTGGAGAGTGCGAGAAGTCCACGAAGATTGGATTAAAATAACTCCAGTCGGCCTTCTCCAAAACAAAAGACAGATCGGGAAAGCACGAGGGTCAAGTCAAAACATGTGGAGAAAAAGGCGCAAATGCGCAGAAGGATCTAGTATACACATAAGCAATCAAACACAAAACAAACCCCTAATTCACCAACTCAACGCAATGTGAAGACCGTAAAGGTTCGGTCAATTTTCTTGTCAGTTTTTAGAGTTTGGTAAGAATACAATCTATCAAAGTGATTAGAGCGAGCTGTTAGAAACCCGATGCTCCCAAGAGACTGGCCCAATCCCAAAGTTAGATCTTTCCTAGCCAGTATGAGTTGCGGACCGTTTACCGACTACCTGATCAATTCAATCTGCTAAGGATGTCACGGGCCGCTTTACCGGCTACAGGAGAGATCCTCACTGGAGAATGACTAATCCCAAGACCAGTAGTCTAATGAAAGGTTAGGTGTGGCTCTAGCCTAGTGTGCGGGTCACTCTCTTGCTCAAGCAAACCAACCAATGAAGGGGGTTACTCTCCCCAAAACAATGATTCTTCTTACGTTTATTTTATGATCGAGTTTTCTTTAGCAGTCCCAAATTTTAGGCAGTTATCACTTGGTTTGAATATTTTCAATGAATCACCTACCGAGTGTCCAGTTTCCTTTTTTACTTATGTGAGTGAAAACAATGAAGGAGATCGGAAATGCCAATACGTGATTGAATACAAGGGTAAATTACAAAAAAGGGATTGATCTTAATATGGATTCCTGAATTAGGGACCGGTCTTTATTTTGTAACAAAGAAGGGACCAAAGTTTAACTTAACGTTTCAGTCCATGACGTCGTCAATGTGCAGCACAACCCATGCATTCAGTTGACGAAATTATCCTTTAGTTTTTCACCTTCCCTATTTCTACCCTCACCCAAACAGAAGGGGAGGAGGATGATGGCAACGCGCACAACCTGACCACCACCCCGAACACCGCGAACGTAACGATTCCCTCGTCGTCCCTCCTCGCTGCTACCAGCACCGACGCCAGCACCCCTCCCAGCACCACCGAATGTCGCAGCATCGTCACCACTGAGTTCCTCATGTTGGGAATGAAAGGGGAAGTGGCGATGGATGGGGAGGGAGATTATCGTGGATGAGGCGGTGGCAAAGGCTGGAGGATCAGCAGGTGAAGGTAGGTACTCGGGCAGCGTGGGATGCGAGCCATGATTGCTATTGAAGAAGAGTAGGTGGCACGGTAATACTCGATGGAGGACGATCCTTTGTGTAAACGATACATCAATTAATGGAGGAGAAATCTGTAGTTGAAGAGTCCATTATGAAATATGTGAAAGGGATGTGTTAAATGATGAGGCAACGGAATTGCATGATCAAAATATCGAATTGCGAATTCAGTTAAATGATCTAAGCAATTCGTGCAGGAGATCATGGAACAACACATCATTTATCATCTCCTCAAATATAAGCTAGAAAATTCTTCCAAATGATATGATTAGATGATACACACAACAAGTTATACATCTTCAAAACAATAATATTGTTTAGCATATTCCATGCTATATAACTGATGATGACCATAGCAGCAAATCGCTTATCATCTCCTCAAATAATTTCAGAAATATTGGGTATAATATATCTCCAGCTACGTATTCTCATCCAATATGCCCCAAATGGTAAATCTGATTGGTTATGTATACGGGAGTGTTTTGAATATCTCGAATTGATAATGGGAGTCATAATATTGATAAATCTAGCTCCTGGACAACAGAATTGGGACATATCTCGAATTGATTATGGGAGTCTTAATTTTGGTAAATCCAGCTCCTAGTTTTACCAAAATTCGAATTGAATATCACATGCAAAGAAAATATCTCGGATTTGGACAACAGTTGGTCACCAACATGAGGATGGAGTTCATCCACATCGAAACTCCAGGGAGTAAATCAAAGAGATCCATCGATGATCCATAGAGATCTTAATTGGAGGCAGTGAGTGGTAGAAACTCTAGGGAGCAAATCCGAGTACCTCCCTCTACCTGCGGACCCCCTCCCAGCCTCTGCCACCGCCGTTGTTGCCCCTTTGATTCCCGACATGCATGAGGAACTCGATGGTGGCGATGTTGCGGCAGTTGGTGGTGTTGGCAGGCGTGCTGGCGTCAGTGCTGGCAGCGACGAGGAGGGATGACGAGGGGATCGTGACGTTCGAGGTGTTTAGGGTGGTGGTCGGGGTGTGCGCATATCCGTCATCCTTCTCCTCTTCTGTTTAGATGAGGGTAGAAATAGGGAAGGTGAAAAGCTAAAGGGTAATTTTGTCAACTGAAGGCATGGGTTGAGCCGCACATTGATGGCATCAGGGACTAAAATGCTAAGTTAAGCTTTGGTCCCTTGTTTGTTACAAAATAAAGATCGGTCCCTAATTTGGAAATCCATGTAAAGATCAGTCACTTTTTTTGTAATTTACCCTAAATATAATGATGCATACCTTATCGCCAACACTCTACATGTAGGGTGATCCGTGCGAAATTTAAATACAGAAAAATAAACTATCCTATATGCAAATGCAAGAGAACCGTTCTAACAACAGCTTCTATTAACGGGCAAGAACCAATCAAATTTGACTAAGTCCAAATTACATTCTATTGTATAGGTACAGAAATTCTTGTTTAGAGTGCTTGAATCTAATTAATTACCTGGCTTAAGCAAATTAATTAAAGCAATCAATAGATAGATCACGAAATCCGCGTGAAATAAAGAAAAATAAGGCGATGAAAACAAAACCAATGAGGTCCCCCTAGTGCACCGGCACTTGGCAAAACAGACCCCGCAACAAATGAATGTTCGTTTACAAGGGTTCAAATGCTAGAAAAAAGTTTTGTTCTCCTTCACTTCTTCTCCTCCTCTCACTCTATCATGCGTCTCGGTGAAGAATCAAGCCGCCTCCGCTTCGCTTGGATGCTTCGGCTCTCCTAGGATCACCTCCTTTGCTCCGCAGGCCCTCGCAAGAAAAAGAAAAGAGAGAATGTGTAAGAAACACGATTATCAAATATGAGCAAGAAGAATGAAACAAAAACAATGAATATGAACAATGAAATAATGTGGTAAAATATAAACAGATATCTACAACCGAGAATAGCAAGTCAAAAGATAAACCTAACTACTCTCACCGTACCTCCCGACAACGGTGCCATTTTGATGACACGCGATCTTGAGGTTATTGATTTCTTAATTTTTTATCCCCGGCAACGGCGCCATTTTGTTAACATGGATTTTTCGAGTTTTAAATTATTGATATGAAATAAAATGCATAGTGGTCATTGCAACCCAAATATCCTGCAACAAACAAACAATTTTTTTCCTTCTCAAGGTACAAAAATAATTACAAGAATAATGAAGCGAGAGAAATTTTTTTTGCTACTTATTTACCTGTATAACAACAGGATCGAACTCAGGGAGGCTACAATTCCTGAGGTTATTCAAATAATCGAAAATCAATTAAAAGAAAAAAGGAATCTCAAATGCAAACTATCTTGGTTTTTTTGTGAATTTTTTCATCTATTTATTTTTCTTATAATTTTTTTATTTCTATTATTTTATTTTTTTTTCAAATTTTTAATGATTTTTAATTTCTGTATTTTTTTATTTTTAAAATAAGGAACAATATGCACAAGGGAAGAAATACGTGCACCACACTCTTTTTGAATTTTTCAATTATATAAAAATACTCAAAAAATCTAGAGAAATTTTTTTTGGGTTTTAACGGATTTGAAATATTTTTGGGAATTTTTGTAGAATTTTCAGATATTTTTGTATTTTTTTTAAAATCAAACAGTGGCAAAAATGATAAAAGTGCACAACCTGGAGTAATTTGCAACTTAAAAATATTTAAGTGTCCAAAACTGCTGGAAATTATTTTTATGCTAAACTATAGATAAATATCTACAAACGAGAAGTGAATTCACTATTTTGGATTTTTGTAGAATTTTTTGTGATTTTTTTAAGATTTTTGATATTTTTCATTTTTTGGGTTTTAATAAGAATTAATGCACGAAATTATCATAAAAATTAAAAGACAATGAAAGGAAATTACCTCTAATTTTTTTGGATCTTTTAGAGAAATATTCAATTTTTTTTATGAATTTTCAAATTTCATACAGAGAAAAAGACATTGTTTTTTTAATAATATGAAATGAACATAAAATGCAATGAAAATTTATGCTAGAAAGATACACACATCAGGAGCATAGATGATTTTTGTATAATTTATTAAGCAAGAAAAAAGATTTATTTCAACAAGATAAAGCATGCAAATCAAGTATGGATAAACAGGGACTCAATTGTAAATACTAAAAGCTTTACAACCAAAATTAACAAGGAATAAATAAGAGGAAATACAGTGTAATTTACCTAGTGAAGGCGTGTCAAGCACGTGTTATGAAGTTGGCGGGGGCTTTATTACAAAATTTCTGAAATCCTAGGGTCTGCTTGCAATTTGCAAATTTTTTAATTGATAAACCTTAGGGTTTTTCTTTCTAGTCTTTGTTCTCAAGCAACAAAAGGGGGGACAAGAGGGGCACAGGGGCTGCCGCCCTTATTTCTTCTTTCGTTTCTACGTAAAAAGGGGCACCGCCCCTCCTTTTCTCCTCCAATCGACGGCGGTAGGCTGGTCACGAGCATAAATAGGATCAACGGTTGGTGTCTTGCACTTGGATTGGCAGCAGGAAAAGATGACCTGCGGTTGGCGGCTGGAGTTGGATCGCGTGGAGCTCCTGGCGGCACACGTTGCAAAGGATCGGTGAAGAAGGAGCTCGCGGTGGCGGAGGATGTGGCCAGCGAGCGAAGGCGAGGAAGGTGGAAGGGCGACACACGCCCTTCAGTCCCTGTGGTGACGAAGGTGGTGGTGATCCGCCTTAGATGGCGGAATGGAGCACAGCGCGAAGGTCTTCTCAACGCGGTGGTCGACGGCGATGAGCTGCAGCTCCCTCAAGGCAGTGGCGTTGGCGGTGTTCTCGCAGATGACTAAAGGCAGAATGCTGCGATGGTTCTTGGTGGCGGAGAAGGGCAGTGCAGCCTTGGAGAAGTGGTCGACAGTTGGCGGCTTCTGCGGGGGAACGGAGGGCAAGCGGTGGGCTAGAGCGGCCAATTTTTTTATTATTTTTTCAATTTTCAAATGTAGACAGAAACTTAGGAAAAAATTTTTATTATTATTTTTTAAATTTTTTAGAAAACTGTAATAGAAGAAAACTTTTTTTAATAATTTTATTCATTTATGCATTTGTCTTTTTTTATTTATCCCGTAAAATAAATGTTAGAAAGAAAGAAAAAATATTTTTTTATATTTTTTATATTTTTTATTTATAAATAATTAGGATTGAGAGCATGACATCTTGATCCTAAAATCAAAACGGAAGATGTGAACGAGCGCGATTCCAAGGAAAATGGCAGATGGAACCGGTTCTCCGACCACCGTGCGTAGTCAGAGATGAGAGATCATGCGAGGTAGAAAAGAACGCATAAAGATCAAGAAAATGAGATGAAAAATCGAAGTTGAAGATGGATCAAAATTTTAATAGATTCTAAGGTCTAGATAAAAAATGACGATGAAATAAAGATGCGAGAAATAAAACTAAGATTAACCTAAGATAAAAATAAGAGAAAATGTGGATCTCACCTTAGGAGCGGAAAAAATCATGAACGCCTCGACGAAGGCCGACTCACTGTCACCGGACAGCTCGGAGGCTAGACACCTCTCTGCGACAAGATAGCTCTCAGAGAAAAGGCTCCTCTCACCAAAGATTGATCAAGTTGAAAATGAGGGAGAGGGAGTCATATTAATAGATGAAAAATGGAGTTTGAATTTTTTTTTTTGAAATTTTGAATGAAGATAAGAGATAAGAGAAAAAAACTGGAATGAGATAAAGTTAAAATAATTTACAAAAATTATTTTTTTTGTATTTTCATCACTTAATTAAATTGAATAAAAATGTTATTTTTTTTTATTTTTTTGTGGTGGTTATTTAAGAATAACAACTATATACATATACTATATACATATGGTACATTATTTACATAGTCAAATAAGGAAATTAGCTTTTTGTTTTAATTTTGTTATTATATTTTATTTTTGATAGTAAAAATATTTACAAATATTTACAAATATAATATGAACAAATAAGTGGTAAAATTGCACAAACCACCCTGGAAAAGTGACTTTTCAACCGTAACTCCAAAAATTATGAAATTACAACCATTTTAAAGATAATTTAATTCAAAATACAATGGAAGTGAGGTTGGTTCAATTTGAGTTCATATGGAGGCGGAATTGGTCTTTCAATTATCGCTTAGTGGCTTTTTCCAAGTGTAGTTGCTTTTATTCTATACATAATTTTATTTTGCAAACATTTTTATTATTTAGGAAACATTTTTATTTACAATTTTTGTTTTGAAAATTATTTATTTTGAGGTCAATTTATGTACAAATAAAATAGTGTAGTATACATTTATACACAACACACATTTTTTTTGAAATTTTTTTGATTAAGGACCCTATCTCCCCCTACTTTATTCCTGGTCGATCAGGTCAAGTTTTAACCTTCTCTCGGGGTTCGGGTCAACTTGTATCTATTGCATATATATAGTTTTCTTTTTTTCTTTATTATTTATTTATTTATTTTAGGTTAAAATGGTAATAAGTATACAATATTTACATACAAATGCAAGTTAGTAAGAATATGGAGTTAGTATCATATACATGTGTTTTATATGGTATTTTAAGCTAAAATAAATGAATAAAGATGATGAAATGCAGATTCATCATCTGTTGAGGAGGTGCTTTTGTATCAACAACTCTAGTCAGGGACCCTTACTGTGAGTTATGTATGTATGGGATTATCGTCTTTAATAAATGGAATGTGTTGGGAAGGCCTAGCATTGTGGATGCATCTTCCATCATCTCTTTCACAAGACCATGGCCTTGGACCATGGGTCAAGGGTTTCTTTGACCCTTGGCTTTGTCTATAAAATGGGGTGGAAGAGGTTGTCGTAGGCAAGAACACCTCTTGGAGCTTCTCTTGTTGGTGCATTGTCTTCACATATCATCATCCTTATGGGTGATTACGCAGGCAAGATAACCTTTTTCCGATCATCATATCTTGTTGGTGTGTTGTTTTGCGATCTCTATTATGGTTTTAGCTTGTGCACCTTTTTATGATGGGGCTTTTTGCAAGATGGGTGGCATATGTTGATGGTTTTCTGTTGATCTTGTTCTTATTGATGGCATGCATGTTGGGGCTTTGCTTGATTTCATGCTATATTAAAAAAAATCCTTGGGCCTTTTGATGTTGCTAGATGCTTCCATCCTATCCGATGTTGTGATTTCTTCTGAGCATATTTGGCTTAAAAAAACATAGTCTTTTCTAGGTTATATGTGGGTTTTTATTGTTGTGGATGCAAAAGCTATCCAAGATCTCGAGATGGGATGATTTTTGGGCTTGTTGTGTGGGTTGTGAGCTGAATCTTGTTCATATTCATATGTTATCGTAAAGCTTGTGTTCTCCAACTGTTGCCATTCATAATCTTTATATGTTATCATAGTTGTATTTATATGTTCCTTGTTTCACCTGCTATTTAACATGCTTATCTTTCTGCTATTTTCTTTGATGTCATACTCTTTGATTGTATGGCTCATAATTAGAACTATTATTGTATATTGACTTCTCAATAAAACTATAATGAGATTTTTACACCCATAACCCTGAGTAATTTTGCAATTACAATCATAACCCTATATAATCATGAATTACATGAGAAACCCTGAGTAATGCTTAACTCTTGCATGGCATAACCATCTGTTATGTTTCGTTTGGAATGTCTGTTATATTTAACGGTTTCCGTTGAAAAAGATAAAACTAGCCCTAACGTTCATTCTAATTTGCAATACATGCCATCGTTCCCCTCTCTCCCATGTTGAGCACCACCTCCTCCTCCCACGCATGCCATGTGTCGGCACCCCCTTCCTGCCGTCGAGCTCATCCCCCTCTGGCCAACCTCTGCCATAAGTAGTTCTCCCTCCCGAGGTACATTCTCCATCTCCAAGTTAGATGTTCTATTCGGTTCTCAGCCATGCTCCTACGCCAATTCAAAATTCAAAGCAAATCAAATAACAACACCCAATCTGCCATCACAGATAACAATCATGTTCCTTCAATTGACCCGAACCTTCATCTACGTCTTCTGATTTATCCTGAGTCATGCACCGGAGTAACACAACCTCCTTGACGAGGCCGACGTGTGCGTCAGCGCTGGGAGCTTCACCGACCTTGCACCGACCTGCAATGCTTGCACCAACCCATTGTTAAGCTCCTCCCCAAATACAACAGCTTCCCTCCAGCTCCTCAGCCCATACCAACACCCTCACATCAGCCTCTGTAAGCAAAGTCCCAGTCGGTCGACAACCATGCAAGCATCCCCCACCCCATCGACGGCGACCACCTCTACAAGCCCCCCCACCCCCAGCAGACTGAATACCTCTGCAGACCCCCCCAAACCCACGCCGCCGACTGACCGTCGCGCATGGAGAAATTACAGTGGGGCCCAGGCAGTTTTTGGTATTTGCATTTAGGTCCCTCCAGAGACCTAAATGTAATATTTATCTTTTTATCTTCTTGCATTTTATTTACAATCATCCCCCTACATTGTTTTTAGCATAACTTGAGCATCGTATGTCCAAATTGCATGATTTTAGTGTCGTTTTGATTCTTGTTTCCTCATCTACATCATGGCATGTTTAATTTTCTCATCTGCCACCATTCTAAATGAATTGAATTTTCGTGTTAGATGATGACCCTGCTCTACTTGTCCTCGCTCTGATTTGATGACGGATTTTAATGTTGTGATCAAATTGACCCTGATTTCAATCTCTATTATGTTGCTCAATTTCAGTAATACTTTTAGGGTATATTTGTAATATTCTGTTCTACATATAAGTTCCCTTGCATTATTCACATGCATCATCCTATAATTGCATAAAAATCAACTAAAGATTGCATGCTCCATTTTATTGCATCGTAATTAGCGTAGTACTTCATGCATTTTCATATAGACCTGAAATTGAGAATTAATTCACATTGCTCTTAGTTGATCAAAAATCAATAAATAAATACATTAGCTCATGTCCCTGTGTTTGACCTTGGTAGACTTGTCAAGTATAAATATTCCACAACATTCAAACGATTGTGGTTTTTGACGAACCAAATTTGTCTCCTATACTACACAATTCATAATTATTAAAGAGGCAAATTTGACGCTCATCACCTACCGATTCTCCACGGCTTGCAATTTGATTATATTCTTTCAGTTTCATTATTGTTTTTCTCTCGATGATTTTATAAGAGGAGACTCTTTCCGTTCTTTCTTTTGAAAAATATACCAATATAAGGGTAAACTCTACCAAATTTTTTTATAGAAATATGTCATGATATAAGGAGAAAAACTGCTGAAATTTTCAAAGAAATATGTTCCGATATAAGGGGAAACTCTGCTGAAATTTTGAGAGAAAATATGTTCTTCGTGCTCTTCGTGTTCTTCATTGGTTCTTCATATTCTTGGCACGTTCTTAGTGTTCTTGATACGATAATGAAATTCGATCATTTTAGGAGCCATAAATCATCCTTTCTGAAAATGAATCATGATAAAGCATTGCACATGCGAAAGAGATCTTGCTTAGGTAACGAAATCCTTCTTTTTTCTATTGTGTTTTCATATGATATCATTGAAATTCCTGATTTTATGTTCTTCACTAGAAAGAACCCTAATTTGGATATTTTTGAGAAAATATGGAAAGTTGCTTTGTAATTCCCATTAAAATAATGTCTAAGCATCGAATAGATGATGTGGCTTGAAAAGTTAGGGTTTCGAAGTTGAAATATACATAAATATGATTATCTATACATATGATTAATATATACATGAGGTGATACTTAATATTGATGAATATGAAAATCGATATCTAACGAAAGAATTGCATCATGGGAATTGATGTGTACTGAAATGGATCCTTAAAAGGATCGTATGTTACGTTAAGAATGCCTTGAAGTAGATACTACAGGTCGGGCATGCAACCTGTAGGTTTGTCAGAATAACATCTGTATTGGTAGGCAACGACCGGGGAAGAGGACGACTCCACCTTGCCGGGGAGGAAGTTGGAGATCGGCGACGGGTGCTAATGTCCGGCCATTGAAGGTACATGCATGGTTAGTATAGCTGAAGCATACGCGTGGGTGGTCATGAATGAAGCGGTGGTCCATGAGGGGGCAGAAGAGCCAGGGACAAGGCTATCTTCTCCGGCAAGACACAAGGAAGGTGGGGTGGAGGTGATTAGGTAGTGGAGAAAGGGAGACGGTGAGTGGATGAGTCAGTGAAGGTGATCAATGGGTGGTGGAGGTGCGAAGGTGATCAGGTGGTAACGGAGATGGATGTAGGTGACGGAATAAATAGGAGAAAAATAAAGAAAAATAAGATAAGTGTACCTGGAGGGTAGAGGAGGAAGGATAGTGGATGAAGCGTCCTGGGCTGAGGTTCGAGGAATCTCAGGGTCATTGTAAGATGCGGGCGACCTTGCCTCGATGCTCGTGCATCCATTGAAGAGACGGAGCATACATGGAATTCTGCTATGGATCTCACCTGGGAATTGGGCCGTTATCGCTTCAACACCACCCTCCGTTATCATCGGAGGGTGGAGGAAGCTCGGTCGCAGCCCCATCAAGTGGTGGATGGAGGTGCTGGGGGTTGACGTAGGTGGTTTTATAGGGAGGGTTCTCCGGTTGTTATGGTGGTGATGAGGTGAGGACGTGGTGGCTTGTGAGAGGCATTAGAGCAAGGGGTGAGTTCATTGAAGGGTGTGCGAGAAAGGCGGAGATAACGGCTATGGAGGGGTAGCATCAGGCTATGCATAGGTGGTCGGAGCTGGGAGAAATAATTGGAAGGAGGCGGGGTCGGTCGTAGGCGTAATGCTTGGGGAAGGGAGCAAACAGAGGTAGGAGGCGAGTTCCTTGTCGTTGGATCAGAATATCCAACGACTAGGGTGAGGGCGTAAACGGAAGGCTGAGATCAGATCTTTAGATATGATCCAACAGTGGATGGTAACGTGGGAACGGATGGATCAGATGGAGGAGTGGGGCGATCTAAGGGTAGGGGGTTTATTGTTGACGTGGATATTGTAGAGCCGTTGGATGGTACAGCCATCCAACGATTGAGATCAAGGTGGACAGGAGCCGTGAGGGTCTGATCTTAAGATCAGACCCGATGGTTGGGGGCATGGCACGGAGGAATGGTCAGAATGGAGGCGGGGAGGGATGATCCAGCAGCCAAGAGAGGTGTCGGGTGGCGAAGGGAAGTACGACCACGTGGGCAGCCTGAAGGGTGCCACGTGACTGCACCAGAAAAATCAATAAATACAAAAATAAATAAAACTCAAAAAGAATTAGTTAGAGATTGAAATAGGAAAAGTCAAAACATGAAAGTTGTAGATCTCGATGAGATCTACAAGTTCCATGTTGGACAAAAACAAAAGAGGTCATTTATACAAAGATTAATTTTCGAGAGCATTTTTAATGGGTTAAAAATACTGTTTTGTGGTTTTGAGACTTTTGTATTTTTATTTTCTTTTAAAAGCCAAAATAAATATATACAATATTTATTTTAATTTTTAGGGGTTTTCAATAAAATATAAAATCAAACAAAAAGCTAGTAATTATATACTTAAAAAATAGGTTAGCAAATATAGGTTAATTATACACAATTTATATACAAGTTAATACTAATGAATTAATAGTGATTTTATTGAAATGCTTAGGCAAGGAGATTAATATGTGGATTTTAACATGATGAATCCAAGATTCATCATACCCCTATACGTAAACTTTGCTCGTCCTCGAGTATCAAAAGAATGAAGGAGTCAGATCAATTCCTGACAGTACTGTCAAAAATTCAAGTCTCAATTCTTCGAAGACCCTTAATTTAAGTGCTCCTAAAATTCTGGGCTCAACCATGCTCTAGTCAGAAGGAATCCAACTTCTCTAATTATCAGACTCTCTGTTTGTACATATAATTTAAGGATATGACTTTAGTGTACTGCATTCATGAGAGTCAAGTTGAAACATCACCCAAAGTTCCTATCCAGGAGACTCTCCTCTAGACCTAATCCTCAACACTAGGGAATAAGCATGTTCTTGCTTCAGTGAACCATCTCATTAGTTTGTCAATCTTGAAAGTGTAGATGGACGGCCATATGATGGAGGGCATAGGATTGTGTCTATTTTTTTCTCCCTCACATTGGAACAAGGGGCCTCTTGAGTGCCTTATTACTGAACTCAAGTATATTTTTAGTTTGTTGATCAATGTGTCCATCAAGAGAATTTGGAGTCGTCTACACTTGTTTTTCTGGGAGTACACCGAGGTATGTCTCTTTTGAGTATCTAAGATACCTTCGACACCCAGACTTGTATCACTATACGATGCATAGCCCTTTTATGGTGCTAGCCCGACTCCTTAGTCCTAATTGCGTTTGGTCCAAGTGAACGCTTTGAAAATGATTGGGAGATCTCGCCTTTGGTGATATCTCTTATGAATTTGACTTTGAAGGATAGAGCTTTTTCTTGATATATTTCTTTCTTTTCTTTTCTTTTCTTAATGTCTAGCTTCACTACTTTTACCAAAAGTTAGTGCACACTGATCAACAATTATTTTAATTTCATCATACTCTGGCACATAGGTAGATATCAACGATAGTATGTGAACTTGTTCACATGCTGGCTAGTGTTTTGTTGACACTCAAGTTTCTTGAAGCCTTCATTAACTTTATCCCATCCTCGAGTATCATTAGATCAGGTCTAAACTCAAATCACCAGTCCTAGTTCCTCATGTGATAACTTAACTCATCTCATCAATCATGTAGTTGTGAAAGTGTCGTGCTAATCATATTCTTTAGAAGGTAGAGATGAAGAGTTCAATATAGCGCTCAGATCTTTCAAACTAGGGAAGTGTTGATTATAAAGTTCATACCCTAATGACTAAGGCTGGCTAACTCAGACTCTCAAGATCTCAGAAATTAAGTATCCTCAAAATCCTTAAGCCTTGAGTGATAGTGAATGTGTCAGGAATGCACCAACTCCTTGGTCAGTGATTTTTGTGATTTTTATCTTTTTGCGAATTTTTATAAATTTTAGTTTTTCTTTTTTTTTTAAATTCCTTTGAGAGACAATGACTGGCCCAAACTCATATGAATAGTTGCCTCTACTTCCATCCAGTATGGGTATAATTACTATCTGTTAGATGGACCCGTGTTACTTGAGGACGGAGCTATAAACAGTGTCCTCTAAACCACCCACTTTGCTAAGGGAGACCGAAATTCCCTCACTGAAGAGTAGCTACTCATTTTTAAGCCTAATAGTTAGAGTCTTTACCAAAGAAATTTTTAAATTTTTCAAATTTTTATGGAGTTTTTGTAAAAAAAGTTTATTTACAAAAAGTTAATCCTTAAATTTTAAAATGATTTTTACAAGAATTTTTACAAAATCAGTTCACAGGTCAACTTAAACCAAGCCTAAAAAGTTTTCAAAAATTTTAGAACACGATCTATGGCTAAAGTATATATACAATAATATACGGTATACCCCCCCCTATACTTAACTTTTGATATGTCCTCATAGCACAAGTGATATGAAGCCATAGCTCCAGTTAAATACAAGGTGATATAGCGGAACTGATTGGAGGGTCCCCCTATACTTAGGTCAAAAATGACCTAAGTATAAGAAGACAGAGAGAGGGAGGAATGATATAATCGGTCCCCCCCCCATACTTAGGCTGAAAATAGCCTAAGTAAAGGATCTGGAATTTGGGCTGGGGTCCCTTGGTTATTTGGATTAGAAGGGGATTTTATACAGAAGAATCTAAAGGAGAAGGGGAAGGAAGGGGTGAGTGTGGTGAATTTTTACAGATTCAGATGGGGGAGGGGGTGTACATTGTGGTAGATGTGCGGGGGCGATGTGTGTGTGGGGGGAGTGTATATACAGAGATGGTGTGGGGGGTGTGAGTGGATATACAGAATGCATGTGTATGTGTGGGGGGTGGATCATCTAGTGGTCTGCTTTTTTGTTTTTTTCTTCGTCCTTTTTTTTAAAACATGTGCAATCCCTCAAATGAGGATCGATAGAAATGCACAGTATACATTTTTTTACAACATGATGCATGAATGAAATAGTTAAAATGTGGTCCTTGAATCTCTCTTGATTTTCTTTTGTGGCTCCTCACATCGGGAGCTCCCAACTCCACGCCTCCATGTAGATCAAGCGTCCTCAATATCCACGGGCCCTGCTACAAAGGAACATTGTTAGAAAAATAATCAACAAATGATGAAAAAATAACATGATGAAAAAGACCTAAAATTTTGAAAATATTCACATCAAAAATATTTCAATAAAATTTGATAAATAATTAAAGGTTAGCCATTTTATGGACGTCAAATTTGCCTCTTTAATATTGTGGAATAGTCGTAGTATAGGAGGCGAATTTGGTTCAGTAAAGATCACAACATCTAATATGTGGAAATTATTTTACTTGGTAAGTGTACCAAGGTTGAATTCAGGGACACGAGCCTCTTCATTTATTTATTAAACTTTTTCTATTAATTAATGTGTGAGTATATTCTCAATTTAGGTCTTCATGCAAATTTGATGTGAAATGCAGATCAAATAATGCAAAGACAAGTAAAGGAAAATATCGCATGTAAGATACGTAATTTTTATTTTATTTTTTAATGCAAAATTATAAGATAATGAATGAATGAGAAGCACTCAATTAATGTGATGCAAACAGGTATGCAAAAAAAGATGTACAAATATGCCCTGAATTAGCAAATTGTTGAGCAATGGAATAAAGATTAGTTTCAGAGTCAAATTATGCAACAATGATAAGTAATGGCATTTAACATAAAAAGTAAGAGACACAAAGTACATAAAAATGTAGCCTTTTTAATTCAGTGTCAAAATATGAAATTCTCTATTCATTAGAAAGAGGATAAAATTATCAACACAATGAAACTGAAATCATGTGATTTGGAGTTAAAATGCTCAATATATGAAAGAAACAATGCAGGGGCATAAATGTAATAAAAATGCGAGAGAAATAAAGATAAATATTGCAAATAGGGCCCTAGAGGGACCCATTTGCAAATACCAAAACTCAGAGAGGCCCTCTTGTAAAGTCTCTGTTTGCACACAAGGATATTTCTGTAATTTTGTAAAGTTGCAATGGCCTTCCTATAAAATATACAGGCATGCACGTAAGGCACGTGCCTGGGGACCAAAATATAATATTCAAAAGTTGTAGGATCCTTCGTGCAATTTACCTAGCCCCTCACGTACGAGACACGTGAGGGACCAGGCTCGGGAGGCGCTTTAGCTTCGGGTGTCATGTAGCATGTTCTAGAGCTTCGCAATATGGTTCGTGACGTCCGAGCCTCCTTGCCTCGTTGAGGATAGCATGGCTACATCCGGGCAAACCGATCGTGAGGATCAGACGGCAGCTGTATAGTCATGGCTCCGCCGCCTTCACCGGAGGAGGTTGTGCTCCGGCGAGCGTCCTGCAGCTCCACCTTACTCCCAGAGCACCGTCGAGTACCGTTAAACATAGATGAAGTGTGAATGAAAGAGCTGGGCTCACGGCAGAGATGCGGCAACAACTAGGGAAGAGTACGACGTCACCTCGCTGGAGAGGAAGCTGGAGATCGGCGATGGGTGCGAATGCCCGACCATTGAAGGTAGCTGCATGGTTAGTATAGCTGAAGCATGCGCGTGGGTGGTCGTGAATGAAGCGATGGTCCATGAGGGGGTGGAAGAGCGGGGGACCTGGTTGTCTTCTCCGACGAGCCGTAGAGAAGATGGGGCCTAGGTGATTAGGTTGTGGAGAAGGGGAGACAGTGAGTGGATGGGTTGGTGAAGGTGATCGATGGGTGGCGGAGGTGCGGAGGTGTCAGGTGGTAACGGACATGGATGTAAGCAACGGAATAAATAGGAGAAAAATTAAGAAAAATAAGATAAGTGTACCTGGAGGATAGAGGACGAAGGATGGTGGATGAAGCGACCTGGACTAAGGTTCAAGCAACCTCAGGGTCATCGCGCTATGAGGGCGACCTTGCCTCAGTGCTCGTGCATCTGCCAGAGAGGCGGAGCATACATGGCATCCTGCCATGGATCTCACCTAGGAACTGGGTCGTTATCGCCTCAACACCACCCTCTACTGTCACTGGAGGGTGGAGGAAACTGGGTCATTGCCCCATCGAGTGGTGGATGGTGGTGTTGGGGTCGGCGTCGGTGGTTTTAAAGGGAGGGGTCTTCGGCTATTATGGTGGTGACGAGGTGAGGATGTAGTGGCTATTGAGAGGCATTAGAGCGAGGGGTCAGATCATTGACGGATGTGCGAGAAAGGTGGAGTAACAGCTATGGAGGGGTGGCGTCAGGTTGTGCATAGGTAGTTGGATCTGGGAGCAATAACTGGAAGGGGGTGGGGTCGGTAGTAGGCGTAACGCCTGTGGAAGGAGTAAACGGAGGTAGGAGACGAGTTCCTAGCTATTGAATCAGAAGATCCAATGGCTAAGGTGAGGGCACAAACGGAGGGCTGAGATCAGATCATTAAATCTGATCCAGCAATGGATGGTAGCGCGGGAAAGGTGGATTAGATGGAGGAGTGGGGCGATCTAAGGGTAGGGAGTTTATTCGTGGCATGGAGATTGCAGAGCCATTGGATGGCATAGACATCCAACGGCTGAGATCAAGGCAGACATGAGCGGTGAGGATCTCATCTTAAGATCAGATTGAATGGCTGGGGCAGGGTGCAGAGGAACAGTCAGGACGGAGGCGGGGAGGGATGATCCAGTGGCCAAGAGAGGTGTCGGGTGGCAAAGGGAAGTGTGGCCACGTGGGCAGTCCAAAGGGTGCCACGTGGCTTCATCAGAAAATTCAATAAGTACAAAATAAAGAAAAATAAAAAAGAATTAGTTAGAGATTGATTTAAGAAAAAGTCAAAACATGGAATTGTAGATCTCGATGAGATCTACAAGTTTCATGTTGGACAAAAGGTCAAAAGAGGTCATTTATACAAAGATGAATTTTTGGGAGCATTTTTAATGGGTTAAAAACAATGTTATTTTGGTTTTGAGATTTTTTGTATTTTTACTTTCTTTTAAGAGTCAAAATAAATGTATACAATATTTATTCTAATTTTTATGGGGTTTAATAAAATATAAAATCAAAGAAAAAGTTAGTAACTAAATATAATAAAAATATGTTAGCAAATATAGGTTAATTATACACAATTTATATATAAGGTAACACTGATGAATTAATTGTGATTTTTATTGAAATGCTTAAGCAAGGAGATTAATGTGTGGATTTTAACATGATGAATCCGAGATTTATCAAGGGGCCTCCTGGTTGGAGGGCGGTGAAGTTTCCTGGAAGAGGAGCATCACGGATGGAAGTCGATGGCGTCCTCGATGGTTGCTGGTGGTGGAGGACAGCGGGTGAAGTCGAGATGATGGCGGTGGCATACGTAGTAGTTGGCTCGACGAGATGAGGTGGATGAGGTTGAAGCAAAGATGATGCAGCATTGAGCGGTGGTCGCTCACACAGGAGGGCAATCTGGATGAGGGCTTCTCACGGGCGGAGGATGGAGTTGGCTGGGACGGGCGAGGAGCGGAAGTAGCGAGTCTTGGAAGAATGTCGGAGGAACGCAGGTGGTGTGGTGAAGAAGAGATGGAAGAAACATAAGAATTGGGCAAAACATAGGGAAAAGGGAGAAGAGGATATAGGTTTGGGGGTCGCCTGAAATGGAGGAGGATGAAGGCCCTCTCCTGGTTCTCTCCTCAGTCGCAGATGGAGCGCGATGAAGCTCATATGATCTTGCCTGGAGGGGTTTAATGCTGGTGTACAAGCCTCTATCATCGACCCTCACATCGACTCCTTCTCTCTTTGGCTATGGCAGCAACTGGAGCACGGGGTCGACGATGCTTTTTATAGGAGAGGAGGGAAGATGGCTGGAGGGGATAAAGGCATTGGGCGGCTGTTGGCATGCGGAGGGATAAGGGGAGGTGGTTGGTCAACCCCAGAGGACGCGGAGAGGCGAGCGGTGCAAGGAGCGGAAGTAGCGGAGGGGATAAAAGAGGTGCGCGCAAAGCATGTGAGATGTAGAGAGAATAGGGTCACGTGCATTGCACGTGTGTGTGTGTGTGTGTTTATTATTTTTTTAAATATTTTTTACTTTTTTTATTATTTTTTATTTTTTGGATAAATGAATATAAATAAATACCAAAAATGGGTGACACATGGCAGCTCCAGGAGCTGCCACGTGTCACTCCTAGAAAATTCAGAAAATAAAAGAACACAATTAGAAAAGAAATAGCAAACAACCTCGGGTCAAAAAAATTTCTTCACAACAATTGCTAGTCTCAATGAGATGTACAACTTTCATGAAGGGATTAAGAGGAAAAGAGGTTTTTTGTACAAAATGATATTTTTGGCGTACTCTATGTACATAGAACATCAATGTTTTGGGTTTTTGTAATTTTTTGTAATTTTTAATTAAGATAAAAATCAAGAAAATTTAAGATAAAATAAAGAACACATGTTTACATATTACTCATTTTTTAGATTTTAACAAATAAGAAAATAAGAAAATAAACTAAAATGGAAAACGTGAGATATTTGTACATACTCAAAAGGGACACTCAGACTCGGTCAGTTTCTTTGATTTCAATATTATTTTGGATCTGAATTTTTGTGAATTTTAATAAAACTTTTATCGAATATAAATGAAAAAGAAATAAAAGAAAAGGGGTTAAGTATGTACGCAAAATATCATGTCGAAAACAGTTAAAACACACAATGCGCAAAAGAGGCTCAAAACCCAACTTTCACATATGAGCTTCAATTTTTATAAAATTGGTCTTGTTTTGAAGGTCTTTGAATGCATATTACTTTAAAAGTGAGTAGACCGAAATCAGACACTATATGAGAAAGATATGTGTGTTTTAGTCTTCCTATTCTGAAATTTGGATTTTGTCTCATGGACCAATTATTTGAGTTAACCATTGTTTTGTATTTTCCCTTTAATATTATTTGTAATATGTATACAAAGAGATCAATTGGATTTAGCCTGAATTAGTTAAAAATGCATGAAGTTAGGTTAAAATGTGAAGATGATTATGAATGCAAATATGCGTGCTAAAATGCAGATATTAATTCAAAGTGCATGAATGGTAAAAATGCAGAATAAATGATGAAATGCAGCTGATTACTTGGGAATGAAGCTCTATTTTCAACTTTTAGTGCGGTGAATGATAACCGTCCCCGAACCCTATGTTAATTCGAGCAAGTTAATGTCCAAATTAATTATAAGTGTTCGTTGCAGTCGGATACGAGAGGGAATATCAAAAACCACTTTTAATTAGATTCAAGTTAATTTCAAGCGGCAATTTTTTTACTTGGTGAAGTCCAAGGTCGAACTCAGGGAGGCATCTGTCTCCTTAGGTGAATTTTAGCAAATTTCCAAGTGTGTGATTTTCGGGGAATTATTTTTTTCGTCTTTTTTAATTTCTATGCAAACACATGCAATATCAAGCCAATTTAAAGTTAAATCAGTTTAAGATATCAAATGAAGTCCAAAAATTATGAAAATTGGCCAGATGATGAATTATGATGAAATTAAGCTACCCTAATTTTTTTTGGAATTTTTCGACACTAAATGAATTTACTGTGAATTAAAACTGCAGGCAGGGTGATTTTCACTAATTTATTTTTAATAAATAACAAATCACATCTTTTTCAGGAAATAAAATTATCCTAGATAGATCTAATGATGAGGGATCTAGGAAAATTGACAGAACTAAATTTTAATGTGAAATGAACCTACTAAAATTAAACTAAGGAAATGACTAAAGAATTTATTTAGGCCTCGATATGTGTGCAAATAACATGAAATGTTTATGCAAGGTTGAGTTCACTATCCTAGAGCTACTGAGAATTTTTGAGAATTTTTGGAGCTACAGAGAATTAATTAATAATTAAAAGGTCTAACTAAGCAAAATAACACAGAAATCAACCAATTAATTCATTTAAAAATCTGCTGCAATTACAAAAATGTGACAAGTGGTACAATAGATAGAGGACAAGTTACTCAACAATATGCAATTTTTAGAACTCTAAAATGATGCAAAATGACGCCTAGGAATGAATGCAAAGACAGGGGTGTATTTGCAATACAAGAAAATAAAATTACATAAAAAGAAATATGCTGACAGGGACTTAAATGCAATTACCTATAATGCTGGGGGTATCAATGCAATTTCTCCACGAGGCACATGCTCCTCACGTGGGGGCTGCTTCACAGGGACCTTTTTGCAAATTTGAAAAGCTTCCAGGGCCTCTGTGCAATTTGCCCAGACCGCACGTGCTCCTCACGTGGTCGGCCTAGGCTCGGGCGGCTTCGGAGGCTCGGGGCTTGGCTCGGGGGCTCCTGGAGGTCTGGAGTGAGGCTCGGCTAGCCTCGGGTGATCCGAGCCTAGGGTCGGGGATGAGGCCCGGTCTTCGTCAACGTGGCGTGCTGAAGACCCTTGGATCAAGATGGATCCGAAGGATGTCGGTGATGATGCGTGGTGCGATTAGAGGCCGTCAGATCTGGATAGATCCAACGGCGCCTGAGAACCGCAGAAGGGAGCGACGTGGCAGAATGCTGACCGCTGGATCACAGAAAGATCCTACGGCTCCTGGCTGCTCCAGATATTGGATACGTGGCGCGCTAAGGTCCATGGGATCACGGATGATCCTACGGCTGTCTGCAGCTCTGGTCGGATGGCGACGTGGCGTGAAGTTGACCGTTCGATCGAGATGATCGAACGGTCACTTGGGCGTCTCCCTCAATGGTCCTCCGCCGCCTGCGGAGGAGATGGCGGGACTCCGGCGACGAAGCCTTGACTCCGCCCGTCCCTCCAGATGTCGGTGAAGCTCTCCGGAATATCGGAGATGTCCCAGAAGAAGCGCGGCGGTGCGGCAAGGAGTCTGGTGGTCTCAGGAAGGAGAGAGACGCGTCGGAGGTAGCTGTCGATGAAGCTCGAGGGTGACTCCGGTGAACCTCCGACCAGTGAATGAGAAGGCACCTGTAGGTGTTAGTGATATAGCCGAAGCTCGTGCGTGCTGGTGGAGAGGTGAGGGTGGATTGGCGAGGCCTAGTCGGAGTGAAAGGGTGCTCGGCGATGGTGCTCCGGCCAGGTGGCAGAGCTGGAGCTGACGGAGGGCGAAGTACGTCGTCGGAGGGTGCAAAGGTTATCGCGAGGATGAGAGCTCCGTCGCGGAGCTCGGCGAAGTGAGAGCGAGGCGAGAGGATCACGGTGAACGGTGAATAAAAAGGAAGAAATCGAAGGAAAAATTGAAACTAAGATTAAACGAAGGTGGAGGAGATTACCTGGGGTGTGGAGATCGAGGTTGAGGTCCAGATCGTCGCTCGAAGGGGCGGTAAGTCCCTGAGCTCAAGCAGCGACTCGGAGGAGTGGCTGCGGCACGGCGGTGCACCGAGGATCTCGCCGGAGAAGATGACCATCTTTGCTCGAGTAATCGGTCGCTTGCTGTCACCAAACGGAAGTTCCGAGCTCGGGGGATCTCTCAGGGGTGGCGGATGGGTGTGAAATCGGCCGGAGGGCGAGTATTTATAGGTTGAAGTAGCTGGCCGGCCTGGTGATGAAGTGGGGTTCATGGAGTTCATGGAGTGCGTTATCCAAGGGTGTAGCGTGCGACGCGTGGCGCACTGTGGGCGAGGCGCTAATGAGCGGTTCAGATGAAGTCCTGGGGACGATCAGACGGTGTAACATTGAGGCGCACGTGGAAATCAAGTGGCCGTTGGATCAAGGAGTACATCCAACGGCCAAGAGGCGCGGCGTCTAGGGCAAGGGGAGTGGGCCGCGTGGCGCAACCAGAGGGCGCCACGTGGCCAGCTGCGGTTGGCTGAGAGGAAAATATGTGTAGAAAGAGAAGGAGGCCGAATTTGGAAAAACTCAAACATGAAAGTTGTAGATCTTGATGAGATCTACAAGTTTCATGTTCACCAAAGATGGAGATGAGGTCAAATATGATACAAAAATATAGGGATACAAATATACATATACATAGTATACATAGAGTCCCAAAAACCCAACTTTTTCATACGAGCTCCAAATTGGATGAAATTAGTCTCATTTTAAAGGTCTTTTAATATGTATTAATCTGAAAGTGAGTAGACCTATTTTGGAGTTGGCATGAGGGATCTATGGACATTTTATGGTCCAAGGGCTTTTAGGGCTTGATGAATCCACGTTTCATCATCTTTATTCTATCATTTTGGCCTTAAAAACCCTAGTAAATGCGTGTAAATAGGCGTAATATAGGCATTTTAGCATTCATGCATATGTGTATAAATATTGTATAAAATGCGGTTTTTAAAGCCAAAATTATAGAATAAAGAAAAGAAAAGAAAAAGAATAAAATATTGTAAATATTTTATGACCCGAAACCCCGAGACCTAGGCATCTTGATGACTAGGTCGACAAGGAATAAAGTAGGGGGAGATAAGGGCCAAAATACAGATAAAATACCTATACATTATATTCATTCTTTATTCATTTTGGGACCTATTTTTGGTTCCACTCTTTACACTTCAAATAAAGAAACTTTGTACATGAAAGTTGTAGATAATTAAATAAAGAAAAATACAAAATTGATTTCACAGAAAAATAATGCACAGATAAAAAGTTATGGTCTGAATAAAAATCCAGAATGCCAACTTCCCAGACCCGTATCTCACAAATAAAAACTCCAAATGCAGCGTACTCACCTTTAATTGTATATAGAAGAAAATAATCTAATTAATGGTGGTGGTTTCGCATTTGGCGGAGCTACGGTTTGAAAGTTGACTTTTGGACCCTCATTGTATACTTGTACATGTTAAAATATTCAATTTATTATTTATTTATTATTTTTATAATTTTATATTTTTATAATGTTGTAAATAATACTTATAATAATTATGTATATTAAAATCAGAATAAAAACATCATTAAAACTCAAATAAAAATATTTGTATATATTCAATACATAGGTACATTACTTATGTATATACCTATACAAAATACATTTGTATTTTATTAAATATACAAAACATATCAGAAAAATAAAATAAAAATATATTTGTGTCTATAAAAGTATTTTATAATTTTAGAAAATAAAAACCAAAATAAAATAAATTAAAAATACCTAAATAAAAATAAAATACTTAAATATATAGATATAGATGCCTATAAGGGTATAAATGCAAACTTGTAAAAATATGTCTCATAAAAATAAATAAAAATTACCATAAAATAATTTATTAAATAACACACAATTTTTATTTTATAATCATAAATTAATAAAATCATTTACTATTTTTTAATTAATTTCTAATTCTTTTTCCAGAGGGTTTTTCTGGTTGGTCCACGTGGACCAACCAGAGGGCCTGGACAGTTGACTCCGGTCAACTGTCTGACCCCCCTCTCTGCTGTGTCAGAAGTAGCTGTTGAGCCTCTTTCGCCCATTTTTCGAGGGCACGTCTCTCATCCTTTGAAGACGCTACCTTCATGAAAGTTGTAGCAGGTACTACCAGGATTCGCGCCGACCTCTTGGATCCTCCAAGATCTTCTTCGTCTGTTCGCAATCGTGCCTCGAAGATCGCCCGTCGACCAACTTTCAAAAACCCCCCATTTCCATCCTCCAACTTTTGAACCCTTTTGGACCTAGCAAACCCCTCTCCTTCGTGTGTTCTGGACTGGAGGCAGTGACAGGGCCTCCTCCAACCATCCAGGAGGGTCGCGCGAGGCCAGGAGGCGCTCCACCACCTTCGCCGGCCTCCGGCGTTGAGGTCTTATCTCGTTGGTTTTTCGACCAACTCGAGGTCATCTTTTCCGTTGTTTTCTTTGTAGTTTAATAGCAGATAGTCCTAGTTTTAGATACAAGCTTTCAGCTGTTCGATTCATCGAGTTTACTCGCCATCTTTCGCGCCAAACACCTTGCCGGAGCCTCGAGCTCCGGCCGCTACCTTCACCACCCCACACCTTCCCATTTCGCCCCAATACGACCCAGGTATCTTGCATACGTGTCCTGCTGTGTTGCTTTTTGTCTTTGCAGGTACCTCGCGTCCCCGGAGGAGCACGCCGCCGCCGCCGCCCGCGCGCAGGCCACCTGCGCACACCCGCGCAGGAAGGAGAACGAAGGGGAGGGGGCAACGCACAGCTGCCGTTCATCCGTTCCCCCCCCCCTTTGATCTCAGCCGCCCAAGGCCCAAGGGAGGCCCAGCCGTAGATCAAGGCTCCCACGTCTAATCTCCACCGTCATAACTCGAAGGGGTATCGCGCGATCCGCGCGCGACACGTGGCGTAAGTAAAGGCCCCGCAGCCGTTTGATCACGCCCAGGCAAGGGGATTTTGTACTTTATACCCCGCTGGGATTTGTAATTATTATTTACTGTTCAAGCTTTCGTCTGCCGTTCAAAAATTGCGTGATATTTGTGACAAAGCCCCCGACTTTTGTGTATTTGCTTGGACGCCCCCGCCAGCTCACGTGCTTTGCACGTGAGCCTTGGCGTTTTTGTAGGGTACCCCTCCTGGCTTTTTGCTTGTGTGCTTTTAATGCTAAAACATTGGTCTGTGGTATAAAAACTTGTGGAATTTTGTAAAATAGCACTCAGTCTTTTTGATTATTGCATTCGTGCCCCTGGGTGTGTGGTTTTCTTTTTGCTCATAGTAATTTTTTCGTACAACATATCAACTCCAAAAATTACCCAAAAATAGGCTAAGCTTCCTGTTGCATTGTAGATTAACGCTATATTTTTATTTTTCATAATTATTGCATTTTATTATTTATAAAAAATCAAAAATAGCCATTTTCAGCACTGTTTGCATTAGAAAATACCAAAAAAATATAAAAACTTTCCAGAAAAATCCCAAAACAATATATTTTGTGTCTTTTAGTTAGTTTTAACTCCCAGCCAAAAATCATTAAAAAATATAAAACCAAACTCCAAAAAATTGCAAAACTCTAAAAACCTTATTAAAATTTTATAAAATCATTAAAAAATCCAAAAATAGTGTTTTCTTTTCCTAAATTTTCTTTGTTTCATTATCTTTCACTGAAAATTAAGCTGGGGAATTTTTGCCACTGATTTCTATTTTATTTCTCCATTTTAAGTTTCAGCCTTGCTTTTTACTACTGTTTTCTTTATTTTGATAATTAAAAATACCAAAAACATTCTAAAAATTACCCAAAAATCACAAAAACAGTAAAAAAGTATAAAAAGACCAAAAAGTCTTTATTTGCTTATTTTTGAGTATTTTTATCCATTTTTATAAATACTTTAGCTTGCCTTTTATTACACCACTTCTATATTCCAATATTAAAAAAAAAGAGAAAATATAAAAATATAAAATACAAAAAGAAAATATAAAATCAGTAAATTAAAAATCAAAATACAAAATTATAAAATTAAAAATTAAAAAAAATATAAAATTAAAAAACCCACAAAAAAAATTAGCATCATAGGCACTTAATCACAACACACACATTTTTGAGCACTTGTGCCCCGTTCTACCTGTCTGCTCCCTGTGTTCGACCTCTACACATACTTGCACCTATACACATCTTGTTGTAGAGTTATAATAAATTTTAACTCCGCACATTTACTTTCATTACTTGATTTACTTGTCGTGGGTTAATTGTTGTTTTAATCCGAATTTTTGAGCGGTCACCGCATCGACTGTTGATCCGCCTTGTGGATCAATACGACCGCTTGACTTTTTGGGTTAAACAAATGGCGCCGTTGCCGGGGAGCAACAACGCTTAGTTCGGGTCTTGTTGTGATTGTGATTGATTGTTTATTTCGCGGCTTTCATTTTTGCTATTTTATTGTTCTTTATCTTTGATATACCTGTTGAGCTGTCTAACCCCCTCTCTTGTTGACTTCGTGCGAGGAACCGCGGATCGAGGGAGGCGCTCCACCCTAGGCGCCTACGCACCCACGTGAAGCCGGCTTCTGCCAGCTTAGCACCAAGGAGACAGGGAGAGATTTTTGAAGACCGAGCTCCACCTTTAGTTGTAGAATTTATTTCCCGCATTTATTTTTGTAATTTTAAGTGAGAGAGAGACCCATATTATTGTAATAATACAGGTACCCCGGACTTGGACTTTCGAGCCTAATTTCCAAGTGATTGTTCACTTGGGGGCTCCCACGGCTTTTTACGGTTTTCTTCGCATTTTTATTTTGTTTTGTTTTCCGATTTTAATTCTTTTGTGTGATTGAGCCCGTAGTTTTAGGATTGCTTGCGATAGACTAAGGCCAAACACCTAATACCTTGCATGCTCCTATAGTATCGTCTGGACTTAGTCAAGTCTAAACAGTTTATTCATCATCTTCGATCCGCCGCGCCGCGAGCTCTCCCCGCAAAGCGCTTTCTCCTACCCTCAATTTGTTGAGCAGAGGAGGGGTGAGCCTAGACCGGACTCTAGGGTTGAGGATTGATGGTCAACTTGTGGTTCTTCCCGCTAATAGCAATTTCTGCAACTTAGGGCGATTTCATCGGCTTTGCATTTGCATATAGATAGGTTTCAATTATGCTAAGCATCTTTGCATGTAGAGTGCTGGAGGCAAGGTGAGCATTTCTCTTTAGCATTCATCATCGATTGCCGCTTGCATTGCTTTTCCGCCTCTACCTCTGATTTTGCCAACCTAGGTGATTAAAGGAATTGAATCCTCGTTAGGCTCGTGCATTTCTAACTAAAAATCCAAAAAAAGTGATAACCAAATAAAATTGGGACTGCTAACATTACTTGACCCTAAAATTCACCAAAAAGAAAAATTTTGTATTGGGGCGAGTAATTCCCTCATTGTCTTCGCTTTTACTTGCTCGCGCACATACTAAGGTTAGAGCCCAAATCCCATTCAGCCCCCTAAGTGTTTGCGCAATTTTGGACTTCTCACCTAACTCTAAAACAGACAAGATAAAAAGACCGCATTTTACAGACTCTACCGAGTTGAGTAGGTGAATTGAGGGTTTGCATTCTTTTCATTTTTGTTTGTGATTGTTTTGAGTGTGTCCTAGATCATCTCTGCGCATTTGCGCCTTTCTCTTCACTCTTTTGACTTGACCATCGTGCTCTCCCGATCATTTTCTTTTGTTTCGAGATGGCTGACTGGAGCGTATTCTATCCGGACTTTGCGGATCACTCGTTCACTCCAGCCGGTCCACCTCCTTTTTTCCAGGAGGACTTTGCTCCTGATTTTTGTACATATCCGACCAACCCAATATTTCAGGATTCGGACTTTGACCGTCACCCGTCATTTCCACCACCATCGCCTACACATTCCGACAACCCGCTCTTCCTTGAGTATCCCGATCCGGAATGTGATTTTTGCCCACATCCACCACCCACCTTCGACACACCCAATCCTGAAATTTTGGAGTCACCTTTCATGTTATCCACACTTGAGACCTTGAATCAGATGATGGAGCATATGAATTCGAGGATCAATGATCTTACTAGTTTAAATAAGAACCAAAATGCCGCTCCAGTCTTTGAGGAAACGGAATCATTTGAGGATTATCATGAGAGCTTGCAATCGCCCAAAATACAAAAAAATGAGAAAAATTTAAAAACACAAAAAGAGATTGGGAGACCTTTGATTGAGTCGGACTGTGAGGAGAGTGCCCACCTGCCAGACCCTTTGACCACACAACCTCTCACACCTTGTCCCACCTTTGACCCCGAGGATGCCGCTGTACAGACTGCTCTTGGCATGCCTCGTGTATATGATGATTCCGACTCCCTCCCTTGTATGGAGGAGGTCCAAAAATTCAAAAAAATTCTGACTGAACCCGAAGTGGTGGCCACCATTCATGAGATTATCCGTGCCCCACTTCAGCAGGCC
This sequence comes from Ottelia alismoides, assembly GCA_037367405.1. Lineage (NCBI taxonomy): Eukaryota > Viridiplantae > Streptophyta > Magnoliopsida > Alismatales > Hydrocharitaceae > Ottelia > Ottelia alismoides. Next base: position 1,302,810 of record JAZKJV010011719.1, on the reverse strand, counting down.
ATGACCCATATGTCTGCTCCTCTTCCCAAGAAGAGAAAGCGGAGGAGCAGATCTGAGCGTCATATCTTGACCATGGCCACTGCCCACGCCATCACACACCGTCCTATTCCTAAGAAGAGGAACACTGCCACACCTTTCATTAGCTGCACCATCTCTGACCACACATGTGATCGCACTCTCCTAGACGGCGGTGCTTCTATTAGCATCATACCCCTCTCGCTGGTACAATCTCTTCACCTAGGGCCTCTCAAGAAGACCAGGATGATCGTACAGTTTGCTGATGGATCAATTAAGAGGCCGAAGGGTATCCTTGAAAACGCCGTCATTTCGATTCAGGGCACGAGCTACACTGTCGATTTTGTCGTATTGCCCATGGAGACCTCCACAGGGGAGCATTCTCCAATCATCCTGGGACGACCATTCCTTGCCTCCGCAAGGGTCGTTATTGATTACGGATCAAGAGAGATTCGCTTCCGTCCTGCTGACGAGGGCGAAGCAGTGATCACCGCACCCACTGCTGACCAGAGACCCGCACCTGATGCGACTTCACCTATCTTGGCTGACCCCGAGGACTATGATCTATATGAGGATATCAGAGAGACCTTCTTCATGACCGATGATGAGACCCGAGAATTCCTCTCTAAGGAGGAAAGCTCGGAAAGCATAGACCTTGGTGTTTCCGCTTCCTGTGATTGGCGATGTGTTGATGACATCCGCGGGATTTACACGATTGACACCATTGAGCGGAGGGCAGATATAGAGACTATACAGGACGAACATGCTCTGACTACTTCCACTGATGAGTCCGCTCCTGTCCATGTAGATACTGATGAGACTAAGGCCGAATTTGATTTTGTTGCTTTTCTTCAGAGATTCGGACCTTTTGATGAAAAAGATGATCCAGTTGAGATTATAGAGGACGAACAGAGTTCGACTACTTCCACCGATGAGTTCGTGCCTTTTGGTTTTGACCTGGATGACTCCTCGCAGGATGACTCTGAGTACACTACTTCCGATGATGATGAGTTTATCCCATTTCACTTTGATACCAGCGAGACTCCCAAGGCCGGACCGAGTCACACTTCTTCCACTCACACGTCTGTGCCTTTACACCAGAGGACCGCCAAGGGAGAACCTAGCCGTACTACTTCCATTGACCAGTTCGTCCCTTTCAGATTCAATTCCACTGAGGACCTTCACTGTGTCGACCCTGATCGGCTTTCGTCCACTATGGACCCCGATGTCGACCTGCATCACACCAGATCCATTCCTCAGCGGTCCCGCAAGAAGGTTCGCTTTCTACCTTCTTGACCATCTGTATATCCATCTCTATTGTATATTCACTTCTGTGTACCTCTGTTCTCTCTACCGTATTGCTCGTCCACCCATTCTCGTGTCTGCCTTGCTTAGGACGTACTTTGTCCTAAGTATAGGGGGGTGGACGAGCCGAGTGCTCTTTTGTCGTTCCGTCTGATCACTCCTGTTGTTGCCTATACTTAGGGCTTCTTTTACCCTAAGTATAGGGGGAGTGACGTGTACATCCTCACGATCTCTTCTTCCATCTTCATCTCTTTTCTTCTTTTCTTCTTTTCCTCTTCTATCTTCTTCATCTACCGAAAAGGTGCCGCCCTTGTAGACAGTTTTCTATACTTAGGACGTACTTTGTCCTAAGTATAGGGGGGTTGGCACCCCGAGTTTCTCTATTCTTTTCGATCCTCTCCATTGTCTCCTCTTCTTGTCTATACTTAGGGATATCTTACCCTAAGTATAGGGGGAGACAATCTGAGTACGATCTGTTCATTCCCACCCTTGACCCTCCCTGCTTTGTGTACAGTCTGCTATACTTAGGATTATTTGATCCTAAGTATAGGGGGGACGGTCAACTTCTCATTCGTTTGTTCATCCATTCCTTTATTTATTCTTTAGACTTGCCTATACTTAGTACGAGTTATGTCTTCTCTTTTCTCTCCGATCTATGAGGACATAGCTCAAGCTAAGTATAGGGGGGTCGTATATACTACGTATATACTTTAGCCATAACTCGTACTTTCGTATTTTTCTAATAATATGGCTAATCATTCTTTAAAATTCATTAAAAATCCTTAATAAAAAGATGTGGTTATTCCTCAAATTCTTTTTATATTTACTGATTAATAAATCAGGTGAAAATGTTTTTTGCAAAATGTTTGAAAAATAGTTTGAAAATCTTTGTGAACATTTATTGAAAACTATTTTGAAAATATTTTGTTATATGTTTTCAACCTGTGTAAATTGTGTGGATTGTAAAATTTCTTTTCTTTGTGTGAAATAAAAGGTTTGAAAAATGATTTGCAAATGGTTTGAAAAATGGTTGCAAAAATGATTTGAAAAACCTATATATACTGTTTTGAAAACCTCTGAAAAATGATTTTCAAATGTGTGTAAAATGTTTGTAAAAACTATTTTGGACTATAGTTTTCAAAAATTGTGTGTAAAATTATTTTCAAATAAGTTTGAGGAATATACACATTACACCAAAATCCACTGTATATATATATATATATATGTATAAAATTGATCACATACCCTTGTAAATTCTTAAAATCCACTTCTTGTAAAAATAAGAAGCACTCTCGTGTACATATTTTAACCTATTTTTCAGCCAAAATCTTTTTGTTTTCAAAATTCCCAAAAACATTTGCAAAATTAAAATCCAAAAACATTTGAAAAATCTTTTTGAAAAATACAAAAAAATGCATCTGCATATGCATCATCATCACCATATTTTCAAAAATCCATAAAAAGTTCAAAATCTTGAAAATTGCATCACAAAAATATTTTCTGCATTGCATTGCATAGCATTCGCATTTTTCGGATTGAGTTTGATAGTTGAACGAGTCTAAGTAAAATCCGGAGATTGGAGCTTGATTGGACCTTATAATCTACCTAATAACAGGAACCTTATAGGAACCAGGTTTGAGGTACTTCAGGTCTAGTTGACTTAATTCTTTGAGGATCACGGGACTTGGTTCAATGGATTCTTGATTGCCTAAGTAGAGTATTTCGGAGCACACGTACGACTCTTGTTGATAATGACCTAACTTGGACACCTGCACCTTTCACGTGGCTCAACTCAGTTGGAGTGGTGAGGGGATTGGATTTGCCGGTATGAGACGCACACAAGTGGAAACACTTGTCCTCCTCTAGGGAGGGAAGTGCACCCCAACCCGTCCAGTGATTAGGAAGTCTAAAGACAGGAGGCTGTGGGTTGCGATAAAGCTTCAAAAGAGGGATAGTCTACTGGCTCAAGAGGAAAAACTCCTTATGTAAATGCTGCTGTGAATAGTATTTCAAAAAAAAAAAAAAAGAGGTTCAGGCATGTACAAAAATAAAAAGCCTGCAAAGTATGTACATATGTTGTAAAGTCAATAAGCAAGCTTGAGTTCCAAAGTCAAATATGTGAGCCTGCAGCTGGATGACTTGACTATACTGGTCTTGCATCCAAGGATAGGTAGCTACACTAGCTACCGTCCATTCTTCTCTTCACCCCCTCCTCTTGAGCTGGTTGCCACTTGAACTTAGAAGGGAATACCCCGCTCCTCGAGGATGGAGTTGCTGGATTGGGGAATCACTGGGTTGTCATACTGGAGAAGTCAGTTTCTTTGTCATTCTAGTTGGGGAGAGCCACCATCACTTACACTGTACAAGTCAGAATCATAGTCGTAAGAGTTTGCGTATGAATTGAGATATTTCTGACCTGGCTATTGAGGAGACTTGAGCAGAGTTTTGGGTTTCTCAGGGACTGTTGGATTTCAAACACGGTTCTCATTAAGGTTCCGCCCGCACTAAAATTCCAAAGGTCCGACTTAAGCTCCAAACTTTGATTTTGTGAAGACAAGTTTGATGATTAAATTTAGTCCATCTTTCTTCTTTTTCTTTTCTTTATTTTTCTTTTTCTACACTTATTGCATAAGTGTTTGCTAGGGACTAGCAAAGGCAAGTATAGGGGGATGATGAATCCACGTTTCATCATCTTTATTCTATCATTTTGGCCTTAAAAACCCTAGTAAATGCGTGTAAATAGGCGTAATATAGGCATTTTAGCATTCATGCATATGTGTATAAATATTGTATAAAATGCGGTTTTTAAAGCCAAAATTATAGAATAAAGAAAAGAAAAGAAAAAGAATAAAATATTGTAAATATTTTATGACCCGAAACCCCGAGACCTAGGCATCTTGATGACTAGGTCGACAAGGAATAAAGTAGGGGGAGATAAGGGCCAAAATACAGATAAAATACCTATACATTATATTCATTCTTTATTCATTTTGGGACCTATTTTTGGTTCCACTCTTTACACTTCAAATAAAGAAACTTTGTACATGAAAGTTGTAGATAATTAAATAAAGAAAAATACAAAATTGATTTCACAGAAAAATAATGCACAGATAAAAAGTTATGGTCTGAATAAAAATCCAGAATGCCAACTTCCCAGACCCGTATCTCACAAATAAAAACTCCAAATGCAGCATACTCACCTTTAATTGTATATAGAAGAAAATAATCTAATTAATGGTGGTGGTTTCGCATTTGGCGGAGCTACGGTTTGAAAGTTGACTTTTGGACCCTCATTGTATACTTGTACATGTTAAAATATTCAATTTATTATTTATTTATTATTTTTATAATTTTATATTTTTATAATGTTGTAAATAATACTTATAATAATTATGTATATTAAAATCAGAATAAAAACATCATTAAAACTCAAATAAAAATATTTGTATATATTCAATACATAGGTACATTACTTATGTATATACCTATACAAAATACATTTGTATTTTATTAAATATACAAAACATATCAGAAAAATAAAATAAAAATATATTTGTGTCTATAAAAGTATTTTATAATTTTAGAAAATAAAAACCAAAATAAAATAAATTAAAAATACCTAAATAAAAATAAAATACTTAAATATATAGATATAGATGCCTATAAGGGTATAAATGCAAACTTGTAAAAATATGTCTCATAAAAATAAATAAAAATTACCATAAAATAATTTATTAAATAACACACAATTTTTATTTTATAATCATAAATTAATAAAATCATTTACTATTTTTTAATTAATTTCTAATTCTTTTTCCAGAGGGTTTTTCTGGTTGGTCCACGTGGACCAACCAGAGGGCCTGGACAGTTGACTCCGGTCAACTGTCTGACCCCCCTCTCTGCTGTGTCAGAAGTAGCTGTTGAGCCTCTTTCGCCCATTTTTCGAGGGCACGTCTCTCATCCTTTGAAGACGCTTCCTTCATGAAAGTTGTAGCTGGTACTACCAGGATTCGCGCCGACCTCTTGGATCCTCCAAGATCTTCTTCGTCTGTTCGCAATCGTGCCTCGAAGATCGCCCGTCGACCAACTTTCAAAAACCCCCCATTTCCATCCTCCAACTTTTGAACCCTTTTGGACCTAGCAAACCCCTCTCCTTCGTGTGTTCTGGACTGGAGGCAGTGACAGGGCCTCCTCCAACCATCCAGGAGGGTCGCGCGAGGCCAGGAGGCGCTCCACCACCTTCGCCGGCCTCCGGCGTTGAGGTCTTATCTCGTTGGTTTTTCGACCAACTCGAGGTCATCTTTTCCGTTGTTTTCTTTGTAGTTTAATAGCAGATAGTCCTAGTTTTAGATACAAGCTTTCAGCTGTTCGATTCATCGAGTTTACTCGCCATCTTTCGCGCCAAACACCTTGCCGGAGCCTCGAGCTCCGGCCGCTACCTTCACCACCCCACACCTTCCCATTTCGCCCCAATACGACCCAGGTATCTTGCATACGTGTCCTGCTGTGTTGCTTTTTGTCTTTGCAGGTACCTCGCGTCCCCGGAGGAGCACGCCGCCGCCGCCGCCCGCGCGCAGGCCACCTGCGCACACCCGCGCAGGAAGGAGAACGAAGGGGAGGGGGCAACGCACAGCTGCCGTTCATCCGTTCCCCCCCCCCTTTGATCTCAGCCGCCCAAGGCCCAAGGGAGGCCCAGCCGTAGATCAAGGCTCCCACGTCTAATCTCCACCGTCATAACTCGAAGGGGTATCGCGCGATCCGCGCGCGACACGTGGCGTAAGTAAAGGCCCCGCAGCCGTTTGATCACGCCCAGGCAAGGGGATTTTGTACTTTATACCCCGCTGGGATTCGTAATTATTATTTACTGTTCAAGCTTTCGTCTGCTGTTCAAAAATTGCGTGATATTTGTGACAAAGCCCCCGACTTTTGTGTATTTGCTTGGACGCCCCCGCCAGCTCACGTGCTTTGCACGTGAGCCTTGGCGTTTTTGTAGGGTACCCCTCCTGGCTTTTTGCTTGTGTGCTTTTAATGCTAAAACATTGGTCTGTGGTATAAAAACTTGTGGAATTTTGTAAAATAGCACTCAGTCTTTTTGATTATTGCATTCGTGCCCCTGGGTGTGTGGTTTTCTTTTTGCTCATAGTAATTTTTTCGTACATCATATCAACTCCAAAAATTACCCAAAAATAGGCTAAGCTTCCTGTTGCATTGTAGATTAACGCTATATTTTTATTTTTCATAATTATTGCATTTTATTATTTATAAAAAATCAAAAATAGCCATTTTCAGCACTGTTTGCATTAGAAAATACCAAAAAAATATAAAAACTTTCCAGAAAAATCCCAAAAAAATATATTTTGTGTCTTTTAGTTAGTTTTAACTCCCAGCCAAAAATCATTAAAAAATATAAAACCAAACTCCAAAAAATTGCAAAACTCTAAAAACCTTCTTAAAAATTTATAAAATCATTAAAAAAATCCAAAAATAGTGTTTTCTTTTCCTAAATTTTCTTTGTTTCATTATCTTTCACTGAAAATTAAGCTGGGGAATTTTTGCCACTGATTTCTATTTTATTTCTCCATTTTAAGTTTCAGCCTTGCTTTTTACTACTGTTTTCTTTATTTTGATAATTAAAAATACCAAAAACATTCTAAAAATTACCCAAAAATCACAAAAACAGTAAAAAAGTATAAAAAGACCAAAAAGACTTTATTTGCTTATTTTTGAGTATTTTTATCCATTTTTATAAATACTTTAGCTTGCCTTTTATTACACCACTTCTATATTCCAATATTAAAAAAAAAGAGAAAATATAAAAATATAAAATACAAAAAGAAAATATAAAATCAGTAAATTAAAAATCAAAATACAAAATTATAAAATTAAAAATTAAAAAAAATATAAAATTAAAAAACCCACAAAAAAAATTAGCATCATAGGCACTTAATCACAACACACACATTTTTGAGCACTTGTGCCCCGTTCTACCTGTCTGCTCCCTGTGTTCGACCTCTACACATACTTGCACCTATACACATCTTGTTGTAGAGTTATAATAAATTTTAACTCCGCACATTTACTTTCATTGCTTGATTTACTTGTCGTGGGTTAATTGTTGTTTTAATCCGAATTTTTGAGCGGTCACCGCATCGACTGTTGATCCGCCTTGTGGATCAATACGACCGCTTGACTTTTTGGGTTAAACAGGGCTTTATTGGTGTTTTTACAAGGGGGATTCCTCTCTCTCTTCCTTATATTATTAACTAAGGTCTACACAGTATAAGGGAGAGCTTATTTTGATAAGTGGATATTTTACAAGGGATTTTGGCTTCTTATTTAAATGCAAATGGAGTGCTAAAATGCATGTTTTATGTATGCATGCATGAATGCTATTTATGCATTATAAAGGGAAATCTGCCTCTATTTACTCAGGAACAAGGCTCTATTTTTAACTTTTGGAGTGGTGAATCACATATTCATCAACCCCCTATACTTAAACCTTGCTCATCCCCGAGCAACTAAATGAAATGCAAGAGTGAAATGGATTTGGGTTCCATACCAAGGTCATGAACAAAAGTTAAAAATGGAGCTTGACTCGACCTTTGGATTAATTGTGTGGCGAAACCTTATTTGGACCTGAACTTAAGAACTAACAGACTTCAAGTTCCACAAGTCTTCTATTCAAGACGTCTCAATAGTCAGGTCAGAACAAATCCTCAAACACAAATTTTTGATGACTATGATTCTTACTTGTACTGTGTAAGTGAGATATAGCTCTCCACATCAGAAGTTACTTGGAACCAGCCTCCTCTAACAAGGTAACTCAATAACCCGGTCCAGTAACTCTTTCCTCGAGGAGCGGGGTATTCCCTTCTAAGTTCAAGCGCAACCAACTCAAGAGGAGAGGGTAGAGAAAAGAATGGTCGGTAGCCAGTGTAGCTACCTATCCCGAGATGCCTGACCAGTGTAGCCAAGTCATCCAGCTGCATTTCTTTGCTAATATACAGACTCCGACAAGTATTTTATTTTCACTTGGACCTGTCTGATTTTTTTGGAGTTTTTGCAATTTTTTTTCAAACTCATACAAGGTGCAGCATGTACATCAGGAGTTTTTCCTCTTGAGCCAGTAGACTATCCCTCTTTTGAAGTATTATTGCAACCCAGGCATCCTGTCCTTAGATCTCAACACCACCAGACTAGGTTGAGATGCACTACCCTCCCTAGAGGAGGACGGATGTTTCCACCCGTGTGCTATTCCAAGCTAAAGGATTCTACCTCCTCACCACATCATCAATGAAGAGCTACGTGCATTGTGCTTGTCCAAGTTAGGTCATTATATAAAAGAATCCTGCGTATGTACGAGATATTCTACTTAGACTAATCAAGATGACATGTGAACATAGACTTGCGGACTCAAAGATTTAAGTCACTTGACCTGAGAAATCTTAACTCCAGTTCCTATAAGGTTCCTCTGAAATTAGGTGGATTAAGGTCAAATCAAGTCCATCCTCAATGTCTACTCATAACTTGGTTCAGAACCCACTAGCTTTCCACCTTGCATATGCAAGATATGCAGATGAGATGCGGATAACATGCTATGAAGATGGATGAAAATGCAAGACTCTTTTTCTTTTCTTTTTGGATGTAGAGATGATATGCAAGAATAAATAAGAAGCCTATTTTTATTTTCATTTTTTTTATTGGTATACCTCCTATTTTACAACCATTTACAAGAGGTTTGTAAGTATTATACAAGTATATACATTTTTTTTCATTTTTACCCACCCATAATTATTGCAAAAGAGTACGCGAAAATACGTGAAAGTACGAGCTATGGGTAAAGTATATATGTATTATATACACACCCCCTATACTCAGCGTGTGCTATGTCCTCAGAGCACGAAGAGCGAGGAAAAAGACATAGCTCGTGCTAAGCGTAAGAGAGCTAAAGAGAAATGAAAATGTATAGGAATCGACCGACCCCCCTATACTTAGGCTCTGCAGCCAAAGTGTAGAAGAAAGTCAAAAAGTGGGGCGGACGAGGTCAAGAAGAGAAGTGGATGAATATACAATGCGGGCATTGGTCCCCCCTATACTTAGGCTCAGGTCAGCCTAAGTATAGGATGGAAGTAAGTATGAGGACCAATGTGATCTGGAAAATGTACAAAGAACCGACTCAAGTGACTCCTCCCCCTATACTTAGGATATGGTCATCCTAAGTATAGTCCAAGATAGTGATCTGATGAGGTTGGGATGGGTCACTATAGTCGTGTGGGGGAGAGGATAGGATGTACAAGAAGAATGATGATATATATAAATGAGTCAGTCTGAATCTTTCAAGATGATGCTGATGGCTGGAGCTCACTGCTGCAAGGTCTCATATGCGGCTCGAGGTGCATCTGTTGAATCTGTCTCACGCATGAATACAATCTCCTCAACATGGACTAACTGCTCATTGGATTCAATGAAGTGCTTCAACAGTTGTCCATTCACTAGGAATGTCGGTGCATCATCTGCGAGATCTGAGATCTCGACACATCCACTATCATGCACCGTACGGACGACAAATGGACCTGTCCATTTGGACTTCAACTTGCCTTGGAAGATCTTCAGCCTAGCATTGAACAACCATACCTTCTGTCCAGGAACAAAGGTCTTTCGTCTGATATACCTATCATGCCAACGCTTCACCTTGTCCTTGTACACCAAACTGTTGTCATATGTGTGGTTTCTGACTTCCACAAGCTCATTCAGATCCATGTCTCTCTGCTTCTGCCCAAGGTATGTGTTCCAGTTGACCTTCTTAATTGCCCATTCTGATTTGTGCACTAACTCTGTGGGCGAATGGCACGGCTTTCCGAATACCATTCGAAATGGGGAGGTTCCTAACGGTGTCTTGTAAGCTGTCTGATAAGCCCAGAGGACTTGATCCAAGATCTGAGACCAGTCCTTCCTGTCCGGGCGGACAAGCTTTTGCAATATGATTTTCACCTTCCTATTTGACACCTCAGCCATACCATTGGTTTGTGGGTGGTAAGGGCTAGCGACACGGTGTTCGATGCCATAGTCCTTCAGGAGTTTCTTTACCTCCCGATTCACAAAGTGGCTACCCCCATCTGATATCATCATTTTGGGGATCCTGAACCTAGAGATTATGTGATCTCTGATGAATTTACAGACAGTCATGCTGTCTGTGGCTCGGGTTGGGATAGCCTCCACCCATCTGGATAGATAATCTACCGCAAGAAGGATATATTCGAACCCGTGGCTAACAGGGAATGGGCCCATGAAATTGATGCCCCAGGCGTCAAAGACATCACAAATGATGACAGGCTGCATCGGCATCTCATCCTTGGAGCCAACGGTTCCTCCCATTCTCTGGCATACCGGTCACGACTTCGCGAAGGCGGTGGCGTCGCGAAACAGAGTCGGCCAGTAAAAGCCACACTGAAGTACCTTCCATGCGGTCCTCTTCCCGGAGTGGTGTCCTCCTGCCTCCAAGCTGTGGCATAAAGAAAGGACACTCTGGTATTCCTCCTGAGGAATACACCGTCTCCAGACACAATCCGGTCCTTCAAAGAAAAGGATCGGATCCTCCCAATGGTAGTGTCTAGCGTCCGACTTCACTCGGTCAATTTGGCTCTTGGGCCAATCTTCGGGAACTTTCTTGGAGACAAGATAATTCACGATATTGGCGTACCATGGGAGTGAGTCAACAACAAAAATCATCTCGTCGGGGAAGGAGTCTCGAATAGGTGAATCCTCGGAAGTATTAAGATCTTCGAGACGAGAAAGATGATCGGCTACTACGTTCTTCTTTCCAGGTTTATCACGGATGTCCAAGTCAAACTCCTGGATAAGTAAAATCCACCGAAGAAGTCGCGCCTTCGCGTCCTTCTTTTCCATCAAATATAGTAGTGTCGTGTGGTCAGTGAACACAGTTACCTTGGATCCAATTAAGTGTGATCTGAATTTGTCCAAGGCAAACACTACCGCAAGCATTTCCTTTTCCGTAACTGTATAGTTACGCTGAGCGGTGTCAAGCACTTTGCTTGCGTAGTGAATTGCGAACAGGACGCCATCACTTCTCTGTCCTAACACAGCCCCCACAACAAAGTTTGAGGCGTCCGTCATGATCTCAAAAGGTAGAGACCAATCTGGGGCTTGTAGGATAGGTGCGTCCATAATCATTCCTTGCAAAAGCTTAAAGGCCTCAAGACATTTGTGATGAACAATAAACTTCATGTCTTTGCCTAAAAGCTCAGTTAGCGGTCGAGCAATCTTAGAAAAATCCTTAATGAATCTCCGATAGAATCCAACATGCCCGAGGAACGACCGCAACTGTTTGACGTTGGTTGGTGGTTGGAGTCGTCTGATCACATCCACCTTGGCAGGGTCAACCTCCATTCCTCTCTTAGAGATGACGTGCCCCAACACTATGCCCTTCGTCACCATGAAGTGACTTTTCTCCCAGGATAGCACCAGATTAACCTCACAACATCTTTTGAGGACTCGGTCCAGATTCCTAAGGCAGGAATCGAAGGAATCGCCGTGGATCGAGAAGTCATCCATGAAGACTTCCAGGAATTCGCCGACCATTTCGGCGAATACAGCAATCATGCACCTTTGGAAAGTACCTGGATCATTGCATAACCCAAAAGGCATGCGCCTGAAAGCATAGGTACCAGAGGGGCATGTGAATGTGGTCTTTTCCTGGTCCTCTGGAGCTATGGCTACTTGATTGTAGCCCGAGAACCCATCTAAAAAGTAGAAGAATTCTTTCCCCGCTAATCTTTCTAAGATCTGATCAATGAACGACAGGGGAAATGATCCTTCTTCGTCACGGCATTCAGGCGTCTATAATCCACACAGACGTGCCACGACGTGGACACTCGCGTCACGATCTCCTCTCCATCCTCGTTGGTGGTCGTCTGAATTCCCGACTTTTTTGGGACAACATGGATTGGGGCCACCCACTTAGAGTCGGAGATTGGGTAAATGAAACCCGCGTTGCACCATTTCTCTATCTCCTTCTTCACGACCTCTCGTAAATTTGGATTCAAACGACGTTGGAATTCACGAGAGGGTTTGGATTCATTCTCCAAGTAGATATGGTGCGAACACAGAGCGGGATTTATCCCGTGGAGATCGGAAATGCTCCAGCCTATCGCCTTGCAGTTTTTCTCCAGGATCTCTAGCAAGCGAGATTCCTGCTCCTCGGTCAATCGCGAACTGATGATGACCGGAAATTTCGTGTCCTGACCCGCAAGGAAGGCGTACTTTAAAGTTGTGGGTAAAGGTTTGAGCTCAGGAATAGTGTGATCGTCTAAGAAGTCTGGCTCAATCTGATCTGACTCGGTGTTGGAAGTGGCTGGATCTTTCTCTGTGATAGCTGCCACCAAGTTGTTCGGCTCTGGAGTCGGATCGACAAAGGTTTCCATGCAATCGGCAAAAGCCTCGTCCGACTCGTCATCCTCATCTTCCGATTGTCCTAAAGATGTAAGGACTGACAGGCCCAGTTGGACCTCTATGTCATAGAAGACGTAGGGCGATGCAGGTTCTGAGTTGTACTCGTCTCTGAGGACCTCGCAAACTGACTCATGCACTGGATCATCTCCGGAGGGGATAGACTCATCGGTGCTGGCTGGGTTCTGTCTCCATGTCCCAACTACGTCTACATGATCGCAGTCTGCCTCGATAGAAAAGTACTCGGTGCTGGATTCGGAATCCGGTCTCTGCCATCTTGTCTGCTTCATTTCAAGTTCCTCATCTCCGCCTGGAGTTTGGAACTGGATCTTCCCGATCTTATAATCAAACAAGGCCCCTACTGTTCTGAGGAAGGGCCTGCCTAAGATGATCTGGGAGTCTCTCCAATTACGAGGGGTTTCCATATCTAGGACAGTGAAGTCCACCATGTATTCCTACCCCTCGACTTTGATCACAATGTTCCTCAATTCTCCTTGGGACCTCTTGGTTGATTTATCAGCAAATTACAGGAGAGCTCTAGATTTCCTAAGAGGTCCGAGATTAAGCCGCTCATAGAGGGTTGTAGGCATCAGATTGATTGAGGAACCATTGTCCAAGAGAGTGCGTGCAAACGCGATGTCATCAACATGACTCACTACATAATGTGCACCCATGTCTCTTCGTTTCCTGGGAAACGAGTTCTTTATTGCACAAGTCGTGGCTACTGATAAAACATGTTTCTCAACACGGCTTTTGGTCTTCCTGCTAACCCTAGTAGGTGTGCATCGCACCTTAAGGTATTTTTGAAATGCAGGAGTCATCTCCACGTACTTGTCAAAGGGGATTGTGACCTTGATGTGTTTATTGCAGAACTCTGCCATCTCAAGGTCATCTTTTTGGATTTTTTCATTTTCTTCTTTCCACCCTTGAGAGCTCAGGGGAAAGGGATTATTGACTCCAACTCATGTTCGGAAACTGAAAGATTTTCATTAAGATCAGAAACTGAGTTATTTACATGACTCTGACTCTGAAACAAACTAGGACTCTGACTCTGACTGAAAAGAAAATGCTGAGGCGAAACCGGTGATGCTTCTTCCGTGACTGCTAGACGATCCTCCTCAGATGGAGGTGCGGGCTCTTCATCGGTTTCGTCAGACTCCATGCGGATGAGAGAATGCTGCTTCGAGGACTCAGACGTCCTCTTCTTCTGCCGGCGATGGTGGTGGTGATGCTGCTCCTCTTCCTCCAAGTTCTCCTCAGGTAGAGACTCGGAGGCTCCTTCCTTCTGTGCACGTGCCCGATCAGGTATGGTCACGGTCCTTCCGCTCCTGAGGGACATATGATTTACATTATCGTACAAAAGGATCTCATGTTCAGATAAATAATTATCTGAATAATATACCTGATCTCGAGGTCGGTTCTGGCCATGGATTATGCTGTTCGGGTTGGCCTGAACCTGTACGGGAATTGGGGTCTTTGGCACCATCTGTTGGTCTTGGGTACGAGAGATACGATTAATATCGGTTCTCATATCCAGATAGTCGTTCTGCATCTGTTGGACCCTATCAGACAAGGTCTGGATCGCCAAGGTGAGGGACTCCAATTCAGTGGGCTGGGCTGGCTTATTTGCAGACGAGGTTCTATACTGGCCCTGCTGGCCATGCTGGTACTGCTGCTAGTGGTGGGACGGTGATGGGCCCTGCTGATATGTGCGTTGTTGCTGCTGGTGCTGCTGAGGCTGGTACACTTGTTCTGGCCTGGACTGAAAGCGCGGTGCGGGAACGGAGCTTGTTCCTTGGTAAGCTGGGGAAGGTCGGTGAGGCTGACCATTCCCCATCCCCGACTATCTACTGACGGGGTCACGGCTGTACCACAGCCCGTTGATCTCGAACACCTGCGGAGGCTCCTCGTATCCGGTCTCTGCTGGTGGGGGTGCATGCTGGTCCTGCTGGATGTAAGTCTGATCCTCCACCCAGCCACTGTGAGGCCCCGGTGCCTGCTCCTGCACAAGATGGACTCGATGCATAGGTGCAGGTGGTGCAGAAGGGGCAGGTAGCTTCATCTTGGCTACCTTCTCAGTGAGTTCCTCCACTTGCTTCGGTAGACGTGAGAGAGACTCAAGGTCAGTGACCCTCTTGTGGATCTGCTCGACCATGGTTAGCTTGTCGGCAATCATCCCCATGCTGGAGATGAGGTCCTCGGTCAGATCCGCTACAGTCCTTCGGGTTGTCTCATTGGATATGATTGAAGGAGACAACTGGTAGGCCCTGGTGGCCTGCGATCTGCCGGTTTCTGCCATCTGCTCCAGGATCTTCCATACGGCGTGTTCGTTCTTGTTCAGATAGCTTCCTCCACAGGCGGCACTGACTCACCCATGCATCTCTGGGGTTAGACCACAGAACAAGGTCTGGACTAAGATCGCCTTCGAAATGCCGTGGCAGGGGCATTTCTGCACTAAGTCATTGAACCTATCCCAGGCATCATGGAAAGGTTCACTCGGTCCTTGGGAGAAGCTGGCGATCTTCGTTCTCATTTGGTTAGTTCTACTGAGAGGGTAGAACTTTTTCAGGAATAAGTCCTTGAACTGCATCCAGGTAGTACATATCACCCCTAGGTTTTTCAGCCAATGAGCTGCCTTATCTCCTAAGGCAAATGGGGTGGCCTTCAGTCTAATATAATCTTGGCCAACATTGGGATGGCTAAGATTGTTGCAAACCAGCTCGAAGTCACGGAGTAAGGTATATGGCTCTTCATTGGTATTCCCGTTGAACTTCAGTAGCAGACTACGGAAGTGGGGCTTCAGCTCGAATGCTTCAGCAGGAACCGCTGGGGTCAACCAATTCTGTATCTCGTTTTCTGCTGGGTTGTAGGCATCGACCATTGGTCAGTCGATTCCTCCTGCTACTATTATCTGTCCCATCTTAGCTGTGAGATCTGCATTTCTTTGTTCGGCTTCAGCAAGGCGATTGATAATTTGACGTAGTTGGTCCTCATCCGGTGGTGGCTGCTTCGGCGGCATCTTCTCCTCTAGTCCTGGGTATGAATTAAGATCGGTGTCAGAGGACAAATCATGGAAGGGGTTCTTACCGAGGTGATGGTCTTCCTCGGTAAGCTAAGAGGAGATGAAAGGGGCTATTTGAGATTAACCACCCTGAGTATGAGGGAACGAAGACTCAAGAGGGTCATGAGTCCTGGGTGGTCCAAGGTGCGCTTGGGCCGATGAAGATGAGTTTCGTGGGGGACTCATAGAGAGATCGGTGAATAAAGAGTCGAGATCTCCCCAGTTGCTCATCTTGATATGGCGAGAAGAAGATAGGATTTTACTCCTACCTGAAGCAAACAAATCAATCTAAGACCCCGGGTTCACACTCAACACAGTGAAGGACTCGGAATCGAGTCCAATTAATCTTGTAGTTTTTAAGTGTGATTTTCAAGCAAGATAGCAAGGATTACACGGTCTATAGGGAAGTCGGCTCAGAGCCGGATGCGTCTTCCCTGTTTAACCTGTCGCCTAAGATACCGCCGGTCCTTCCTTTCTTTGCTCCTATCCCAAGTCGATGGATTCAATGACCACACACCTATCTACCTGCAAGTAGGCGGAGGCTGACAAGGCTGGAACTTCACCCCGGGGGGTTACTGACAACTTGTCGCAAAGTACCGCAATTTCGCCCCTATCTACCTGAGACAGGCGGAGGCTACGTGGTACTAGTCAGTGAAACTGAAATTATTCGACTTGTGATATTTGCTAGGATCAGTTGGAACGTGATATGGAAGGCGGGGATTTGGGCTCTGCCTTACACACACACTCAAGTACCCTCACTCAGCCTGAAAACAGGGTCGGGGATTAATCTCCAGCAAACAATTTTCAAATTTTATTCCTCTTTTTTTTGGTCAATAATGTTTAACAGTCCTGATTTTAAGTTAGTTCTCATTGATTAAGTTCAACCACACAGCACGCCTATCGGACAGTACCAATTTCCGTTTAATTAAATGTGAAAATCATAGGGGGAAATCGAGAAAAGTCGATGCAAGATAAAACAATGATGCTATGCTGAGTTCAGGAGACTTACAGTGATCCCTTCGCTTTTTTTATGCAGGATGCAAAATAGAATTGAAAACTTTTATCTAAATGAAATGCAGGCGATAAAAGTCGCTCCTAGACAAGAAGTTCTATAGCGTGAAGAACAGGTTGATTTGGCTAAGTTCTGTGGTCTAAGTGTGTCTTTTAAGTGATTTGTGTGGTCCTAATGATTACGAGCACAAGCAATTCCTAGATTGGCTCGGGGAGCCGCTAGTGCAAGCTAAATTACATTCACCCACACAGCACACGGGGACACAGTTTCACTATACTTACACGTGCGAGAACCCAAACGGGAACCGCTGGAAATAATGCGAAAAAGAAATAAAATGAAATAAAATGTAAATTACAAAGCCTCTCTTTTTCACTCAATAAATTTAAATGCTCGATCCTAGAAGCATCTTCGATTCCTTACGTTCCTCATACAGAAAAAGATTGAGGTCAGAGAGTGACACAGAAAAATAATGAAAAGAAATAAAAGAGAGAGAAAATAATTACAAGAAAATCGGGGGTCAGACTACCCGGGGAAAGAAAATCAAACAATCAGAATTTCGCTAAAAATTAACCTAAGCCGTGCCTCCCCGGCAACGGCGCCATTTTGATAATCGTCCCCGCACCCTATGTTAATTCAAGCAAGTTAATGTCCAAATTAATTATAAGTGTTCGTTGCAGTCGGATACGAGAGGGAATATCAAAAACCACTTTTAATTAGATTCAAGTTAATTTCAAGCGGCAATTTTTTTACTTGGTGAAGTCCAAGGTCGAACTCAGGGAGGCATCTGTCTCCTTAAGTGAATTTGAGAAAATTTCCAAGTGTGTGATTTTTCGGGAATTATTTTTTTGGTCTTTTTTAATTTCTATGCAGACACATGTAATATCAAGCTAATTTAAAGTTAAATCAGTTTAAGATATCAAATGAAGTCCAAAAATTATGAAAATTGGCCAGATGATGAATTATGATGAAATTAAGCTACCTTAATTTTTTGGGAATTTTTCGACACTAAACGAATTTACTGTGAATTAAAACTGCAGGCAGGGTGATTTTCACTAATTTATTTTTATTAAATAACAAATCACATCTTTTTTAGGAAATAAAATTATCCTAAATAGATCTAATGATGAGGGATCTAGGAAAATTGAGAGACCTAAATTTTAATGTGAAATGAACCTATTAAAATTAAACTAAGGAAATCACTAAAGAATTTATTCATGCCTCGATATATGTGCAAATAACATGAAATTTTTATGCAAGGTTGAGTTCACTATCCTAGAGCTATTTTGAATTTTTGAGAATTTTTGGAGCTACAGAGAATTAATTAATAATTAAAAGGTCTAACTAGGCAAAATAACACAGAAATCAACCAATTAATTCATTTAAAAATCTACTGCAATTACAAAAATGTGACAAGTGGCACAATAGATAGAGGATAAGTTACTCAACAATATGCAATTTTTAGAACTCCAAAATGATGCAAAATGACACCTAGGGATGCATGCAAAGACAGGGGTGTATTTGCAATACAAGAAAATAAAATTACAAAAAAATAAATATGCTGACAGGGACTTAAATGCAATTACCTATAATGCTGGGGGTATCAATGCAATTTCTCCACTAGGCACGTGCTCCTCACGTGGGGGCTGCTTTACAGGGACCTTTTTGCAAATTTGAAAAGCTTCCAGGGACTTTGTGCAATTTACCCAGACCACACGTGCTCCTTACGTGGTCGGCCTAGGCTCGGGTAGCTTCGGAGGCTCGGGGCTTGGCTCGGGGGCTCCTGGAGGTCTGGAGTGAGGCTCGGCTAGCCTCGGTGATCCGAGCCTAGGGTCGGGGATGAGGCCCGGTCTTCGTCGACGTGGCGTGCTGAAAACCCTTGGATCAATATGGATCCAAAGGATGCTGGTGCTTATGCGTGGCGAGATCAGAGGCCGTCAGATCTGGATAGATCCAACGGCGCCTGAGAACTGCAGAAGGGAGCGATGTGGCAGAATGCTGACCGCTAGATAACAGAAAGATCCTACGTCTCCTGACTGCTCTAGATGTTGGATACGTGGCGCGCTAAGGTCCGTGGGATCACGGATGATCCTACGGTTGTCTGCAGCTCCGGTCGGATGGCGACGTGGCGTGAAGTTGACTGTTCGATTGAGATGATCGAGCGGTCACTTGGGTGTCTCCCTCAATGGTCCTCCGCCGCCTGCGGAGGAGATGGCGGGACTCTGGCGACGAAGCCTTGACTCCGCCCGTCCCTCCAGATGTCGGTGAAGCTCTCCGGAATATCGGAGATGTCCCAGAAGAAGCGCGATGGTGCGACGAGGAGTCTGGTGGTCTCAGGAAGGAGAGAGACGCGTCGGAGGTAGCTGTCGATGAAGCTCGAGGGTGACTCCGGTGAACCTCCGACCAGTGAATGAGAAGGCACCTGTAGGTGTTAGTGATATAGCCGAAGCTCGTGCGTGCTGGTGGAGAGGTGAGGGTGGAGTAGCGAGGCCTAGTCGAAGTGAAAGGGTGCTCGGCGATGGTGCTCCGGCCAGGTGGCGGAGCTGGAGCTGACGGAGGGCGAAGTACATCGTCGGAGGGTGCAAAGGTTATCGCGAGGATGAGAGCTCCGTCGCGGAGCTCGGCGAAGTGAGAGCAAGGCGAGAGGATCACGGTGAACAGTGAATAAAAAGGAAGAAATCGAAGGAAAAATTGAAACTAAGATTAAACGAAGGTGGAGGAGATTACCTGGGGTGTGGAGATCGAGGTTGAGGTCCAGATCGTCGCTCGAAGGGGCGGTAAGTCCCTGAGCTCAAGCAGCGACTCGGAGGAGTGGCTGTGACACGGCGGTGCGCCGAGGATCTCGTCGGAGAAGATGACCGTCTTCGCTCGAGTAATCGGTCGCTTGCTGTCACCAAACGGAAGTTCCGAGCTCGGGGGATCTCTCAGGGGTGGCGGATGGGTGTGAAATCGGCCGGAGGGCGAGTATTTATATGTTGAAGTAGCTGGCCGGCCTGGTGATGAAGTGGGGTTCATGGAGTTCTTGGAATGTGTCATCCAAGGGCGTAGCGTGCGACGCGTGGCGCGTTGTGGGCGAGGCGCTAATGAGCGGTTCAGATGAAGTCCTGGGGACGATCAGACGGTGTAACATTGAGGCGCATGTGGAAATCAAGTGGCCGTTGGATCAAGGAGTACATCCAACGGCCAAGAGGCGTGGCGGCTAGGGCAAGGGGAGCGGGCCGCGTGGCGCAACCAGAGGGCGCCATGTGGCCAGCTGTGGCTGAGAGGAAAAATATGTGTAGAAAGAGAAGGAGGCCGAGTTTTGGAAAAACTCAAAACATGAAAGTTGTAGATCTTGATGAGATCTACAAGTTTCATGTTGACCAAAGATGGAGATGAGGTCAAATATGATACAAAAATATAGGGATACAAATATACATATACATAGTATACATAGAGGCCCAAAAACCCAACTTTTTCATACGAGCTCCAAATTGGATGAAATTAGTCTCATTTTAAAGGTCTTTTAATATGTATTAATCTGAAAGTGAGTAGACCTATTTTGGAGTTGGCGTGAGGGATCTGTGGGCATTTTATGGTCCAAGGGCTTTTAGGGCTTTATTGGTGTTTTTACAAGGGGGATTCCTCTCTCTCTCTTCCTTATATTATTAACTAAGGTGTACACAGTATAAGGGAGAGATTATTTTGATAAGTGGATATTTTACAAGGGATTTTGGCTTCTTATTTAAATGCAAATGGAGTGCTAAAATGCATGTTTTATGTATGCATGTATGAATGCTATTTATGCATTATAAAGGGAAATATGCCTCTATTTACTCAGGAACGAGGCTCTATTTTTAACTTTTGGAGTGGTGAATCACATATTCATCAGTGAACCATGGATTCATCAATGATCCACTAAATCACTGCCCTTTCCTCGATATTCCCCACACCCCAGTCATCTTGTACAAAACCCCATTCGAGCCTTATTTTCTTTTTTGAATCCCTTTTGGAATGGTTTGAGCTCCACTCTTGCACTCCAGATCGAAGCCCGTGATAGGGGCTTCTCTAGCCGTTTGTAGCAGTGTCAAGCGATCCCTTAGGTGATCTCCAATCATCTCCGACATGCATCGTCGTCGTGAGGTCTACTTCGCGGCCCTATGCCGCTTGAGGTATTTCTATTAGCTTTTTAGCATAGATTTATTTCTAGCATTATATTCTTGTCATTATTTTAGCATTTAATGGCATGCTTTAATGTTAAATCTATATTTAGTAGTTTGTCGGAGCTGAGCTTCAGCGAACTCTTCCGTCAAGTTTTGACTTGTTGCCGACCCATCTACCGCCACCACTTGCTTTCCCTTCGCTTCTTCTATGCTCCACCTCCTTCCACTCAACTTGATCCACTGTGGATCTGGATCCTGATGCTCCAACTCCTCACCCCGTCGGAGTCACCGCTGCCCCATCTCGTTCCACTCCATTCACCCACAAAAGTACCTCGGGTCCCATCGTATTTCTTTGCATGTGCTAACATTGCAGGAAGCCGAGCGTCACAGCCTCTACTGAGGCGATTTTGGAACAAGAAGAGGATGCCTGGAGCCCATTTCTTCCCTAAGCTCGGTTAACGCCATCGTTGATTCGGCCTTCTAAAGAGCCTAGCATGTGCGGAGGAACTTGCTCTCCATTTTGGTTCTGCTCAATGATGTCCAAGTGGTCATAGGCTCGTTCCATAGCAGATCGAGGCTTAAAAGAATGGGAGTTCTTCTTTGTTCTTCTGAGCGTCCTCCCAGCAGTTCGATTTCCTCTACCTTCCAGATTTAATAGCCACCGTCAGATGAAGCCCTTCCAGAACCGTTTATCTCCCCCTGGGGATCTAATCCAGACCATCCACGGTGAACCATCATCGTTGCATGTGTTGGGTATCTTGCACTTTCACCCATCGCATTTTTGTATTTAATATATAGTCTATAAACTTTCCTCGACCTTTAAAATATTTTTGTGAAATTTGAAAAAAGAACCTCAAACTCTTTATATTTGCCATCAAGTCCTTACCAGCTTACCTCATGTGCGGTCCCACGTGATGTGGCATTTTGTATTTGGGACCCTGATACTTTTTATATTTTGTTTTAGCCTAAGAATATTTTATTCCAGCTACATATTTTTTGTGAAAATTGTAGAAAGCTTCATGCATTTTATATTAATTACGCATATGCCTCTGTTAGTTCAATGATTTTTGTGTGTTTGCTCTATTTATTAAATATAGAATGTGTGTGCTAAAAATTACCAAAAAATAGGGTTAAGCTCCAGCTATGGTGTAGACTCGTGCCACATTTTTAGACATCACTTTCCCTATTTTATAAAATCAAAATACAAATATCCCTTGTTA
The DNA here is from genome assembly GCA_037367405.1 of Ottelia alismoides. Taxonomy (NCBI): domain Eukaryota; kingdom Viridiplantae; phylum Streptophyta; class Magnoliopsida; order Alismatales; family Hydrocharitaceae; genus Ottelia; species Ottelia alismoides. The sequence continues at coordinate 1,280,592 of JAZKJV010011719.1, read as the reverse complement.
AGATTAAAAAATTCATAAAAACTAAAAAATTGTTTTGAAAATTTCCCAAAAATTTATATTTTGTATATTTAAGTATTTTAAGCATTTAGACCAAAAGACATTAAAATAGAAAAAAGAAAAACTTTGAAAATTAAAAATCCCCAAAAACCTTTATAAAAATCTAGAAAAATCTTAAAAATTCCAAAAATATCATTTTCTACTTTCTAATTTTCTTTATATTGTTATTTCTCTATTAAAATTGATTTGAGCTAATTTATGACATTATTTGATATTTTTAATCTTCATTTCAATTCTTCCTAATTATTTAATCCCTGGTTTGGGATATTTTTTACTTTAAAAATCTATAAAAATTAGCAAAAATCCTTAAAAGATTACAAAAATAGTAAAAAAATTATTAAAAATTTCAAAATAATATTTATTTTCTATATTTTATCTATTTATTTAGTATTTATATTTATTTTAGCTTACATTGTATATATACCCTTATATATCTTATATTATATCCTTAAAAGAAAAAAATCTAAATAATCTAAAAAATGAAAAAAGAAAGAAAATTAAATAAATAAATATATAATTAAAAACAATAAAAAACAAAAATTAATATATATTTTTTTAAAACCCCACAAAAACAATAAAAAATTAGACAAGAAGCACACAACACATTCTTTGCATTAATCTGCACAATATATCCATTATGTTCGACCTCTACACATACTTGCACTATACACATCTATTGTAGAGTTATAATAAATTTTAACTCCACAAAATTTTCCTTTATTACTTAATTTTTATTGTTGGTTAATTGCTTATTGAATTGGGGTTTCATCTGAGGTCGCTTCGAGGAATGTTGATCCGCCTTGTAAATTGACAAGACTTCAGCAAAATTCTCAATCATCAGTTATATTTTTGGTTTGTTGAGAATTTAAGGCTAGAAATTTTGTCAAAGGTGGAATGAAGTCTTCTTGGAGAAGAAGGTTGTGGTCACCACAAATTTCCAAAAGCTGAAATGGATTATTAAATATATAATAAATTGTAAATAAAGTTATTTTGGAAAAGTGTAAAAATCAAAAATATATATAATTAGATTATCTAAGTTATGATATATTTTATATATAAATAATGTATATATTATGATATAAAAATAAATTACTAATAATATACATATAATGTACTTTATAAATAGAACTTGTATTTTTTAATTGAATATTTAATAAACAAAGTACCATTTTATATTTTATTAATTTATATAATAATAAATAAGAATTCTTTGAATTTTTATGGTTTTTAATTTAATACATAGTTAATAAATACAAGTATTTTCAATGCAATTCATTTTTACACTTTTTTATTTATTTGAAATAACAAATAATGTTTTTAATTTTGGATTTTATTTTATAAATAAATTACTATATCAAGAATATAATTAAAATTTGCTAAAATTGTTGTCCTTTAAATATTATGTACAAAATAAATTAAATAGCCCAGAAACCCCTTGTCATTAGGTTCAAAAACTGACCTTTTGCAAACAAACTCTTTTTTTTATGAAACCACCTTTATTATTTAGAGAATTTTATATCTTCAACATTAAAGGTAAGTAGAGTGAATTTAGATTTTATATGGAGAAGTTATGAGGTTCGAAAGTTGGAAAATTGATAATTTGGAGTTCTGATTACTTGGCATATATACATGTTGGAATTTTTAATTTATTTCCATATTTTTTATGCATATTTTTATATACATATAGGTGAAGCATTTGGTAAGAAATATGTAAATACTTATAATTTATAATTATGTGAAGATTGTTGATATAATAAATAAATATAATTTAATTTGTTATGTGTATGGTTAGTTATTTTCCTTATATCTCCCTACTTTATTATTTGTCGACAAATTCATGTTGACTTGGTCTCAGGGGTTAGGTTATATAAATATATCTTGCAGCTATATTTATATTTTCCGAGTCATATTGTACAATATAAATATATTTACAATCTACCTTGTTTTCTTTATTATCATTAATTTTTTATTCATTTTTTATGTCTTTTTAGTGCATAAAAATGTGTTTTTTATTCATAAATGTTATTTTTATAAGAAGTAAATGTTAGTGCATATTTACATGTATTTGTTAAGCGTTTGAAGATGAAATGCGACAGAAACGTAAATGAATCATGGATTCATCATCCCCCTATACTTAAACTTTGATAGTCCCTTAGCAAACACTTATTCGAAGAATAAGGAAAAAGAAAGTTGGAATGGATTTATTTTCCTAAACCAACTCATGAAAACATACAAAGGACAAAGCATGATCATGCTTTAGAATAAGCATTTTGTCGGATCCCTAACTAGGATCAAGATTTTAGTCTTATCAAGCCTCAAGTTCCACAAATCCCTACTCAGGTTCACCTCAAGAGTCAGCACAGATCCACTCATCCATCACGCTAACTCCTTCAACCTTGAAGTCAATTTGTACTGTGTGTGAAAAGTGTTAGCTCTTCTTGTTAAAGGAGGCGAAGAAACTGACCACCCCAGTAATACACTCACATGGCCCCCTCATCCAGCTATTCGATCCTCAAGGAGGGTATTTCCTTCTAAGTGCATGTACGTGCTAGTTCACAATGAATGGAGGGAGAAGCTAGAAGAATGAGAAAAGAATTGGAGTGTGACTAGTGTAGTCACATCTCGTGTGAAGCTTGGCTAGTTAAGCCAAGTCTCCACCAAGAATGAAGGCTATCTGAAGCTTGGTCCATTTTGGTCAAAAATGTACTTTAGGAATTGCCCCAACGGATATAGAATCTTTTTTTCACCCATGTTTTGGGGTTGCACTACATTCTTGTGTGCCCTGACGGATATAGAATCTTTTTTCCGCCATGTTTTGAGGTCTTAGAAAAATTACACTAGCAGATCATTCCTCATCCGAAAATTTATTTCAAGCCCACAACTCCCATTTTTAGACAATTGCACCACTAGATAAGGATAAAAATACACCGCTAAAGTGAATTGTCCTCTGTAACCCCATGCAAGTCAAGATAAGTGCGGAGTGCATGAGTCCAAAATTGTTCCAATGTTTGAAGAGTTATACAGATGACACCAAGTGTCCTACTTAGACAACTTTCAGTTAAATTCCGAACACGATCCTATGGAACCCAAATATTAAAGTCAAAGATCTGAAAAGTATAAATTCCAGTTCCTAACTAGGCTCCTTAGAATTAATGTCAAAGGCCATGATCAAGCTCCACCCTTTGAACTTTTTCCAATCTTAAATCAAACTTATTCTGAAAAATGCAAATGCAATAATATTTTTGTGAGATATATTTTCTGAATTTTGCTCATTTTATGTATTTTAAAGATTTTACTATTTTTATGGATTTTAATACTTTGTATTTTTATGAATTTTGTAGATTTATCATTTTTTAAAAATAACCATATTTTACAAAATTTTATGAGATAAGTCGCCAATATTTTATTTTGATTAGGTAACTAATTTATTTTATAAATTTTAAATACAAAGATTTTACATATTTTAATAAATATGATTATAAAAACATTATACATGTTTTAAATACATCTTTTAAATATCAACTTTAAATACGGATTTTAAATAATAATTTTACATAGGTTTACTTATTTACCATGTTTTTATAAATATTTAATAAATATATTTTACCCATATCAACTTTTTATAAATTTTATATAGAAATTACATAAAAGTACGAGTTATGGACAAAAGTATATATATAATATATGTATGTACCCCTCTATACTTATCATAGCGAAAAAAGGAGAAAAAATGATGACATAACTCGTGTTATGTAAAAGAGGGTGAAAAGAACGAAAGAGGAGAAAGACACCCTCCCCCCCCCCCACTTATGATCTAGACATCATAAGTATAGTGGAAGACAAAAAATGAGGTGACTGAGGATAAGAACTAAACGAATGAAAGAGAGAAAACGAACTCAACGACATTACTCGGTCCCCGGTATACTTAGGATTAGGTATCCTAAGTATAGAAAAGAATGTGGAGAAAATTGGAAACGAGTGATAGGTGTAAAAAAATGTACAAACAAGAAAAGTAAAAAAAGAAAAAATATGAAAATGAAAAATCAACAAAAATAATCATTCCCCCCTATACTTAGGTTCCGGTATCCTAAGTATAAAGATGAGCAAAAATGGGGACGATTGGGATCTAAGAAGAAGTACAAGTGGTGTGTGCTCCATAAACGAAAGGTCTCAAGGTCTCTGTATAGGACAAATGAAGAGGAAGAGTTGTCACAAGTCTTGTACAAAGTAGATCACCTCAACTCGGGCCAAATGATATGTAAACTCCTCAAATGCTTCAACATCTGCCTGATTACCATGAATGGCTCTGCACCAGGTGACACATCTGATATGGCTATGCTTCCATTGTCGTGCACCATTTTGACTATGTATGGACCTTCCCGTTTGCTCTTTAATTTGCTAGGAAATATTTTCAACCTTGCATTGAATAGCCAGACCTTCTTGCTAGGAACGAAAGGTCTTGTGACGAATGTGTCTATCATGCCACTTATTCACCTTATCCTTATAAGTGAGAGTGTTCTCATATGCCTGGTTTCTAATCTCAACTAGCTCATTCAAATCTATCTTCCTCTTGGTTCCAACATTTTGCAAATCAAGTGACAGCTCATTGATCACCCATTCTGATTTGCACATGATCTCTACAGGCAAATGACATGGCTTTCCATAAACAAGCTTGAATGGAGAAGTACCTAGAGGGTTTCATATGTAGTACGCTATGTGCCCAAAGAACTTGGTCTAGAAGTTGTGACCAATTCTTTCTGTCAGGGCGTACCAACTTCTGAATTATGGCTTTCACCTCCTTATTTTAAACTCCAGCATGTCGTTCATATGTGGGTGGTATGGAGAAGCTACTTTGTGATCTATAACATAATTCTTCACAAGCTCATTTACGTCTTTGTTGATAAAATGGCTACCCCCAGCAGAAATAAGTATCCGTGGAATTCTGAACCATGAAATGATGTGTTCCCTAAGAAACTTGCAAACTATTTTGCTATCAATTGTTCGTGTGGGTATAGCCTCCACCCATCTACTAACACACGTTGCGCCCCATTGGGTCACGCCAGCCATCTAAAGATAAATTAGAAATAAAAAAGGAAAGAAAAATTAAAATAAAATAGCAAATAATTTCATTTAAAAATACTCAAAACATGAAATGTTTATGATTTTATAAAGTATTTTTATTGAATTTTATTTATTTTTACAACATTGTTCAATGTAGTTCATTATTTTACATTATATGTATAAGTATATGAATATATTGTGTATTTCTATTTTATTTTTTTATATATAATATAATATTTACATATTTTATATATTTATCATTTAGTATGTATTTCTATATTTTTATGGTATTTTAATAATTTTATTTGTAGGTATAAATAAATAGGTGTATGTATATTATAGGCATATTATACCTATGTTTTAAGTTTATTATTTATTTTGATATTTTTATTTGATTTTTAATTTGTATTTATATTATTTATAGGTGTTATAAAATATATTTATTAAAATTAAAAAGAGATTAAAAATGTAAAGAATAAAAAAGATGTCTATATATATAGATTCCCAAGTACAATAGTACCCCCAAAAGTCGGCTTTTGCATCTTAACTCCAGTTCTAATGAAACTACCTTCATTTGATAGATAATTTAATTTTAAATACAATGGAGATGAGTTTGGTTCTATTTGAGTTGATATGGAGTAGATATTGATCAATGAAGTTCGGTTTGCATCTTTTTCATCTGTATGTACCAAGTGCACTATGCATGATTTATTTTGGTAAATATTTTTCTTATTTTATATACATTATTATGTCCAAGTTTTGCGTTGAACACTTTATTGTTTGAAGTGTGTATAATGAATAATAAATAGTGTAATATTAATCTATTTATATAGTATATTGTATTAAAGGAATTAGGGTTTCTATATATTTTTTTGCACACTATTTCACCCTTATCTCCCCTACTTTATTCCTGGTCGACCTAGTCAATATTGACTTGGTCTCGGGGTTCAGGGTCAGTCACAATCTTGGATACTTCTTTTCTTTTTCTTTTCATTATTCTTTTATTTTTGTTTAAATATAAGTATTTATATACTAATTACTTATTAATGTTAGTTGTTAATTTATGAAAGTTAGTGGTATTTGCATATATTTTGCTAGGGATTTAAGGCCAAAATGGAAGAATAGAGGTGAATGAATGGTTATTCATCAATGGGGTAAACTTTAAGTTGATGTGGCAAGTGAAAATTGGATGGGAGAGTGTAGAGCTTGTTGATAGAGCAGTCAACCTGCAGGCTGAAGGGATGACCTTGGTTGACCCAAGTCTGGTGTGGCTTGGGGTGGGCAAATAGTGCATTTACACGTGGGACTTTTGACTCAACTAGTTGACTAATAAATAAAATGTATAAAATGAATAAAATGAAATATAGACTCCTATGCAAACATTATCAACATGAAAGATGCAAGTCTCTTGAGATCTACATTTTCCATGTTGAGCTCAAAATCAAATGTACTCAATTATGAAAAATATGAACTTTTAGTGATATTTTATAAATATAAAAAATTGTCTTTTATTATTTCATATTTTTCTTTGATTTTATGTGAATAATTCATGCATGATTAGATAAAATAAAATACTACTCAATTAATTATGCATTGATCTATTTTTTCCTTTTTAATGATTAAGAAAAGAAATAAATAAATTAGAGGAGTTATTTACAAATGAATAAGTTACTTTTTAAAATATCAGAAATTCTTTTTCTTGATTTTTAAATTTCTAGAGATTAGTTAAAATATAAAAGAAACAAAATAAATGAAAAAATAAAACCAAAAGAGTTAGATGCGTACATAAAAGAAAGGGTTAAAATTAGCTGGCTTTGCACAACATACAATTAGGTTTAAAAATCCATCTTTCACAAATGAACTCTGATTTCCTTCGAATTTAATTTTTTTCATAGATATCTTAGTGTTATTTAATTCCAAAGTGAGTAGAATTTGATAGGAGCTTGTTTAATGAAGATATCCAGTTGTTCAATTTTTAGTCCTCAAAATTAGGGTTTAAGTTCTTTTGCAAGTTTTACAGGTTAGTAAATTTTCTAGAAATTTTCTTGGATTGAGGTTAGTGTTATATATAATAAAGTTGGATTCATTTCATTTGGAATTAAAATGAATTTGTTAAAAATGTAGAAGATTATGCAACTTTTATTTATGAATATATACATATGTCAACTCTGGTTTTCTCATCACTTTATGTGATTTTATTCTTTATTTCCATGATGAGTTGATTATCTCAATATAATCCACTATTATGCTTGACATGATTTCTTCATTTTATCATTATATGTGGATTTGTGGTGCTATTTTCAGGAATTTCGGACAAAATTCAAATATAAAAGAGATGAATCATGGATTCATCATATGTGTAACGTCCTGGAATTTCAACTTTTTTCAAAATTTCAAAACATATTCAACATATTCAAAAGAAGTATCTCATCATAATCTTTCCAATGAGACCAAGAATGTGTGAATCTGAATTCATATGAGGAAGTTATGGCCTTTTTAGTGAACCACGATTAGGAACCTTTGTGGAAATTAGACCCACGAATTTTAATCTTTATTGTTCACTTTGAGAGATATTTTGGGGCATATTTTCACCTAAAGTTCACAACTTTATTTCCTAAATTCACCCTTGAATGGTCTTTAAGTTCCCATTGATCTCATTCCATTCTTATCATTCCATCCAAAGTTGATTTCTTCATTATTCTTCCCTAGAGAGACAAGAGAAAGAGAGTCTCCTCTTTTGTGAGCTGCGAAGCTCAAAGCTTCGTTACAAGGAGAGGAGGAAGAATGACGTCATAAGGAGAAGCATTGCAGCACTTGATCTTTGATCGTATGCACAGATCAAAGGCTCGTGCGTAGGTAACGGATCTCTGAATTTCTCCCTTTCACTTTCTGTGTATCTCGTAATTTGGAGATTATCGATTTCGAGGATGATTGTTTGATTTTGATCCAACCATAGGATCACCCATTGTTGTTAGTATTCTTGATCCTTGTTAAAATATATTTTTAAGTTTTCGAGCACAAGATAAGATGAGATTGATCTCTTGTAAGATTTAAAATTTCTGGGTGATAAAGACATGACTAAGGTACCTAATACTATTATTGCTTATTATAGCCCTTCTTTTGGAGACCATATCGTTGACATGGAGATGGTTTTGCGATAACATATAGTGCTGGGATTTTGTTAAATCTTTTGTTAATAGAGAGAAAATCGTTGTCTTTTGTTTTAAAATTTAGGATTACGGTTCATAAGTAATCTACACAAATTTTTGGTTTTCCTTAAGGCATTAACTTTTTCTTCTAATGATTAGAAATAGATCCCTATGATTGTTTAAGTTAATTCCTTATGACTATGATATGGAATATCTATAGATAACTCAACTCTCGAGAACATAATTTTTTTTACAGTTTTGGACATCGAAGTGAACTTGAAGTTTGGAGATAATTGATGCATGTTATTACTTTGACAATATTTTCTCTATTTAATCTTATTCCAAATACTTTGAATATACCATTTTCGTAAATGATTTTACCTAGAAGCCTTTACTAAAAAATATTACATGGGTTGTGTAATTGCCTATTGCCCTAGAAAGGAAATGTTGTGTTTTTTACAATTGTCTGTTACTATTATATCGTAAGTGTTAGTTTACCGTAAATTAAATAATGAAAATTTTCTTTTAGGATACACGCATTCTTTCTTAATTAAGAAGTATTGACTTAATAGGATATATAAATTAAAGGGATTTTTACCCGGCAAACCCTATAATATTTGTCAATTACCTCTATGAACTTTGAAACATCCTAATTCATCCCTCGACCCCATAAACTTGCTCCATCTTACCACACGAACCCTACCGTTAAATTGTCATATCCAAAGTTAACTTCCTTGGGTTAAAACGAGTTAATCTAACCAATCCATGATCGGATGGCTAGAATTAACCAAAAGAAGAAAAAACAGTGGAAACCGGTCGGCATTAAGGGGGAGGGTGCTCGACCTGGGCCGGAGGAAGTGAGGGGGGGCACTCGACCTGGAGGAAGTGAGGCTTCCAGGAAGCGGGTGGGTCGCTACCGGGGGTAAACTGGACTGGGTGGGTGGACTGGAGGAGGTTGGTGGGGATAGATGGAGGTGTTTGAGCGGGAGGGGGGAGCCTTCTAGCAGGGGAGGCGACGGGGGTGGTGGGATTGGAGCAGGGGAGGCGGCAGAGCGGGGGAGCTTCAAGCAGGGGAGGCGGCCTGGTAGGGGAGGCTTCGAGCAGGGGGAAGTGCGGCCGGGGGGGAGGGGGCTTCGAGTCAGGGGAGGCCTGATGGGGCGTCGAGCAGGGGAGGCAAGGGGGCCTCGAGCGACGGGAGGGGGCAGCTGGGTGCGGTGCTCCTCGGCGGCCGGGCTCGGCAGAGGGGGGTGCTTCCAGGAGGAGCACTGCTCGGGACGGCGCTGCGGGCGGGGTATGGGTGTAAAAATCCATGATATAAAAGAATGTAACAGAATCAGGTCAGTTTTAACGAATAAATAGATGTGGGTTAACCACGAGGTCCATGGGGTAAGATTTAGCAAGTTTACGAGGTCGAAGGAGGAATTAGAATGTTTTAAAGATCGTAGAGGTAATTGATAAAAATTATAGGGTTTGTCGAGTAAAAATCCCTAAATTAAATGGTAAAATAAGTACTATGCAATCTTACGGTACATCATAAGTTCTATTGGATATGATGTCACTAATTAAATTAGGTTAAATACACATGGTATTTGCTTGGTCATAAGTACTAGACTAAGTTATATTATATAACTTAATTTGATATTAGAAAAGTGCGTAAAGTGTAGGGAATTGGAGATGGCATAAAATTTAACAACCATGTATTGTCATCGAGTTATCAAAATATAGGAGATGCGCATGTGTTTATACTTATTGAGAATATTTCCAAGCTCCTTGGAATTTTAGTTTTGTAAATATTATAGTTCTTGAGTAAGTGGCATGTGTGAGAGTTTCAAAGCACCACAAAAACAACAACCTCGATGCAGTAAGAAATCCAATATGTGGGATTTTATATGTGATGCATGTGAGCATACATTGCAATAGAATATGGTGCAAAAATGGGTTGTGACCTAAGGTTCTTAAATAATTGTTGTTTCAAAATCAACTAATGGAAAAAATTTTTATAGTGCCAATGACATTACTTTTGAGTAAAATATAATACGCGTACGGGGGATGACCATATAAATATACTACAATGTGGGTGCACAAGCTTGTGGCTTGGTTGAACCAATAGTTAGTCACCCCCAATTGAGGGTCATCGCAGAGTGGGGTGGTGGTAGATACTCTTGAGAGTTTAGTGGATGCAATTGGAAATCGCACCATCTGGATTTGTGGTTGCGGCCATTTGTTCAGGAAGAGTGAGACACCCCCGGTTGGCTTAGTTAACAGAGTTGCAGTTTCTTGGGCTATATGACCTGTGTCTCGAGGGTTAGAGTACTACCAACAAAACTCGATGAAGGATCGTGCTTGCGCATGGGTTTTAGTATGCACTATGAATGAAGCAATGCAGGTTTCAAACTTAGTGTAGACTTTCTTCTTTGACGATTGAGTTCGGAATTAATAATTAAATAAAGCTATGGGTAAAGGAATAGAAAAAGGTGGATTAATTGTATAAAGTATCATAAAATCTACTTGAGGCATGAAACACACATTGAGGCACCTTACTTGAGTTCTTTAGAATTTCTTCATTACACATGTTTATTACTGCATTTTGCCTAGTCTACATAATTTTTTTTATTTATAAATTATTGTTATATCAGTACTGGATCATTTGACTCACAAGTTACCACTCTTGGAAATCCAACAGGGATTCTTGAGCAGAAGACCGAGGTTATAGTATTTTGCAATGCAGTTCAGAACCATTTCTGAGGTTGTTACCTAGTAGAGCAATTTATTTTCATTGTTTATCCTTTTTCTCTATTGTAATAATACGAATTTGAATTATTATTGTTATATTTTATTGTAGACATTTTCTATCTGATTTGAATTTTTCATTTTCATTGTATTTTGTAGAAATGTTTATCATGCAGGTTGTTTATAAATGTTGTTGGGTAATTTTCAGTATAGTTGTTGAGATGTGCTCCGTCAAGACGGGTGTTATAATATGTATGTATCCATGTATACACTCACACGCATATGCATACACATACACATATATGTATGTGTATGCATGGTTTTTCCAATGAGCTCTAAGCTCATTACCACTGCAATGAACACCAATATTTTTACAAGCGCTTACAATCATTTTACTTATAATATTTATTTGTTTACAAATGTAGTATCAAAATTCTACTATTAACGATCATTTTAAAAAAGCAAACATTGCGATAATTATATCTATTAATATTATGGCTATTTGTTTCTATTTTTATATTATAATTTTGCATTAATTTACGATTTGCTTTTTGTAAAAATAATTATTGAAAATAAGAATACCATATAACATTTGTAAACCAATAGATATTTTGTTCAAAGTGATTGTAAATGCTTGTAAAAATGATGGTGCCCATTTCAATCCTAATAAGTTTAAAGCTTATTGGGAAAATTGGAAATTTTCCCAACACACGTATACACATGCAGGAGAGGGGTTGGCTTTTCCAATATGGACATGGCTCATTAGGATGAGCACACTCACGGTTACAAGTGTTACTATACTTTTGAGCATGTTATTTTTATTTTATAAATATTATATCGTATTATTTCTCCCTACTTTTACAACAAGAAAATCTTAATAAAATTGAAGGTGCCCGTTAGTCTTAACGAGCCTTGTGTTCATTGGAAAACTTCGTGTGTCTGCGAGTATGTATATATGATATGTATGTATTCAATTTGTTGTCGTATTTGTTACACACATTTGTTTTTTTCTAAGAGGATTTTTTAAATATTTCCTCCGTCTGAGATTTTACAATTACAATTATGCTCCTATCTTTTTTTTTTGCAATATCACTTGTGCCTTACCTTCTTGCACCATTAACACTTACGCTCTTCCATTAGTTTGGCCATCAATAAGCTGAACAAAATCATAATTTATTTAAACTAAGCTGTGGTAATGAAAATATTTATTGCATCGATACCCCTACAATTAAAAGGTTTAGGAAATGAGTAGTGCTCTTAATTCAGAGAAGAGGTTGAACAATAAGTGCATAGGGGGCTTAGCTGCAATGCATCCAGCTGGAGATCAACCGCATGGGAAGCATGAGGTGGTGAAGGAGACTAGCATGATGTAATGGATCTCCACAATTGGTTCATCATCTCGACCTTGATGGAGTCCTCATCTTCAAGACCCTCTGCTTCGACTTTGTTGTTCCCTACGCCTTTTTCCACAAGAATGGGCCAACTCATCCTCCCCCAGCACCTCGTCACCCACAGCTCCATCCCCCTCTTCAAGTCCATCACCAACTCCCCCTCCTCTCCCCACCAGCTTCCATCACCTCATGGACCTCATCATCATTGGCTTCACCACCTACATCGATATTTACAACAATTCGCTAATCATCGAGGATAGTCTCATTCACTAAATTGTCAACAATGGGAAGAAGGCACTCGTTATGGAGCATGATATATTAAGCTCGTCCCTTATCATTTCCACACCTCCCATCCTTAGCTTATTCTCTCAACATCATTGAGTTCATCATCTCGTCTCTACTTCAGGACAATTGAACTGTTATCATCATGCATTTCCTCGATGTCAATCATGTCGAGCACATCATCAACTCTGCAACGATGATGAGGAAGATGAGCAGTACAATGTAGTTCTAGAGAGTCGTGGATGGGGTGGTAACATCGAAGGTGGCAAGGCTTAGGGCAAATGATGAGGGGAGGGGGTAGAAGGGGGTATGAGGGCAAATGATGAGGGGAGGGCGTAGGAGGTTTATGAATATGATAACTCATTTTTCATATCCGGTGCTATTAGTATTTGTTGTTGTATTCATATATTAGAATGGAAGTACATATGTTTATACCTATGTTTTTCTCAGTATATGATCGTTTTTATCCCTAACACATGTATGTACATTCATCAGCGATGAAACCGGGTTTGATTGGTATTTTCATTAAAAAAATATGCATTATGTATATTCGTAAAATTCACATTTGTGATATCTAAAATCAACAATTAAAAATATCCTTAAAACTATAATTGATGGCAATGATTGCTAAGTTGTTACTTCTCATAATACGACGATGGGAACTTCTTAATGACATGGTAACATTGTTTGTTGCTATTGGAAGGGACAATAGCATACACAAGTTAGTAAAGCAGAGACGATGCTCATTGGGAAGGAACAGAGATGCAATGTTGGACAGAATATTTTCTTGAATTCAAAAGTAAGGAACCATTAGATTTTCATCATTTTCTATGAAAGCACAGAAAGAAGAAGAGACTTACATTGAGGAAAAAATGCAAAGGAAAGAGTCAAAGAAATAATATACTAAGGAAGTGTTCATTTGGGGAATAGTCTCAAGAATAAGGACGTTATTTCCCTCCCCTCTCTTTCCTCGTACGAATATTCCCCCCATGCATCTCTCTCTACCCTTATTCTCATCCTTATTCCACTTTACCTGTCATTATTTCAACTTATTCCACCTTATTCTTATCCTTCCAGCTGAGCAAGAATAGTGCCTTATTCTAGCTTATTCATCATCCTTATTCCTGCTTACGGTGTGTTCAGTTCGGAAATAAGCAGGAATAAGGTGAGGAATAAGATGGAATAAGACACTATTCATGTTCGGGTGGAAGGATAGGAATAAGGTAGAATAAGGGTAGGTAAGGTGGAATAAGGAAAGGAATAAGAGTGGAATAAGGGTAGAGAGAGAGATGTGCAAAAGGAATATTCGTACGAGGAAAGAGGGTGAGGAGGGAAATATCGTCCTTATTCGTGGGGCTATTCCCCAAACAAATACCCATAGATGGAATTAGTACATGAATAGTTTTAAAAAATTGCATCTTTCGTTAATAAATTAATCGTTGAACAGGATTGTTGGTTTAAATGATTTAACCAAGTCAACGTTCAAACCAAGTTTTAACTTATTTAGATTGGTTTCCATTTTCTAATTAGAAACCGAGTAGTTCAACTATTTTCCTCCAATTAATGGTCTTACTAGATGAACCAATAAATTTAGTTATGTCTTTAAGATCTTGTATTATACTATAAATAACTATAAATAACTAGAGATAAATCATAATTAGCTAGATGAGTTCATGAGGTGGGTATCCGAACCGTTTGCTCATGGCTTGCCTCTACATATCATTATCGGGATGCGGGACAAGGGGTGGATCTATTGGAGTCAAGTGGGGCACGTGCCCTCTCTAAGTTTTTGAAAACCTTTCCCCACATAGGATTTTGCTATACAATGTACTCATTATAAAAAGAAAAATCTCATGGATAGAATATGGAAAGTGTCGTGTGTCCTCCCACCCCCACGTAGGAAAGAAAGCATGTTGAAAGTGTCCCTCTCCCTCCATGCGCATCATGCGGCTCCGCACGTTGTCGGCGCTCTCTGACCAAAGGAAGACCACCTCATTCTCGATTCCTGCTACGCCTAGCAGAAGACCGTTGCACGGTCGCCGATCATTGTTACCCATCACCATAGTTGTTAGACTACTCATGCATGCGGTACATTCTCTCCCAGACTACACAGGTGGTGCAACCAAACTCACCAATCGGCACCACCACAGCCTCTCTGACATCAGGACTCAATCTCGATGGTAGTGCACTGTCATGGCAGCTCATCATGCATTTACTTTTCTTGTGGACCCATTGCACATCTCTTCGTGCAACAGCCTGATCTCAAGTTTCCAACGGTCATTGCTCACAATCTGAGGTGCTAGGATACTACTCGTCTTCTCATTCTCCAAGTATAGAATTTCTAGTTCTTAATAACTTGAAAAGTTGATGGAATTGAAATATCAAAATATTTCTTTTAAGGGGGATTGTTTGATGGAGAATGTTATTCTTAGATAATTTCTTAGAGCCTTTGATTGCTGAATCAAGTTGATTAATCAGAAATGAGTGACAAGAGTAAACGGATTCATTATTATATAAAATAAATTTTTATATTACTAAAGAATCAAGACATTGGATTAGATGGTATATAGTTGACTATACATAATGTCACAGATTTATTATCGGAATTCTTTTCGATATACCTTAAACATATAGTCATAGAAATGAATGGAAATAATCTAACGCATAAAAAAGATGATGATCCATTTTGTGAACTTGTTTATTTACTTATTGCAATGTCAATGTTATCTGAGTTTACTTTATTAAGGATTGACTTTTTAAAGCTATGATAAATCTAAAGAGCCTCTAATAACGATATTTTTTTTTTATAATGCTCAAAGTTGTTTTCAAAAATTAACCTTGATATTGAAAAGTTGTACTTGAAAATACTACTGATCTTCGAGTAAAATACCGATGTATATTAAAAATGTAATGTATCGATTTCTCAGGGTTGAATTTTTTGACAGAACTTGTTGAAAAATGATGAACACTTAAAAGGATCTTTTTTATCAACTATTGTATTTATTAATTAAATTGGCATTGACTCTAACCGTCCCAATAACAAGTGTTGAAAGAGCATTTTCAGTCACGACTAATGTGTCGGTTGCATAATCAAATGGAAATGAATGGATGAATTATGATTTACTTGCATATATTGAAAAAGAGATATTTGATTCAAATGGCCGATGAAAACATGTGAATTGTTTTGATAATATGCAAAGTAAATGAGAACAACTTTTCATACAAGTATGCTTTTTCCAATTTGCAGTATATGTAAAGCGTCTCTATATATACCATTATATGCATATGGATGTTTATAGTGCTCTTTTAATATATTAATTTTATTTATTATTTCTTTTTTTATCGGTGTGCCCTACCTAATCTATAATCATGAGTCCACCACTGCGCGGGACGACCCGACCCATTCGGGATGGGTATCCGACTCTAACAAATACCTCCATTATGTGGATGAATCGCAGGTACTCGCAGATATCTATGGAACTATTTGAAATATTGTCATTGAGTTTAAATCACTGTATATTTTCTTCAGATAACTAATATGTAAAAACCATCACGATTTTTAATGATGTTAACTCATCATCTTACAATTACGGTTACTTATATGTGAACTATACTCGTTAACTTACAATATAAAATATATATGTTCTAGTTATTGTACCATGTCCATGACTAAATTGGCAAATTTGCTAAAGATTACTAGCAACTACGACCAAGGATATGATGAAAGTTTTGTTATGGATTACCAAATCCGTTGTAACTAGTTGTTACCGCATTGTTCAATCCGGAGATGAAATTATCACTTTCATCATTAATTGACATAATAAGATAAAATTACACTTTTGTAATCCCATAATTATTAGATGATAGTGTTGAAGGTGTGAGAGAGAAAATGCGTAAGAAAGCATTTGTAGCACTGGTACTAGGGATGAAAACGGTCGGATAAAGATAGAATATAGGTATAATCATATCTTTGCCTATCTTAAAATACGAATATGAATGTGGATACGGATATTGACAGGGTATCCTTAAAAACGGATACGAATGTAAAATGAATATGATTTGGATAAGAAAAATAATAGAAATATTTAATAGATTAACAAAAAATATACATGTTTAGGATGGTTTACACACAAAATAGATATATCATATATAGTAATTTCGTAACAATTACATCAACAATGGTGAATGCAATCATAAAATGTTTTTACACGTAGGTATAAATAAATTTACCACTATACTTATGTACAAAAATGAATATACGAATACGGATGCGAATATTAGCGAATGTCAAAGTGATATCCATATCCGCATCCATTTTAAAACGAAAAAGAATGCTAAAATATGTATAAAACGAATACGATAGTGGATCTAATACGAATATATTCGCATTCGTCTTCATCCCTAACCGGTACCATCACTCGGGAGTCCACGATATTGGAAGAAGAGACCAAAGTATTGGCACAACCACCCAAGAGTTTGTGGGACCCGAGGAAGGACTCGAGGCATTACACAATCGAGATAAACCAAATGCAATAATTAAAATCTACTATTCAACCAATATCGCACTAAGATGAAGGGTATCAACGGACTCGGCTCCATGAACGGCATCGAGTCATCCATTACACCTCAATTCCAATCCCATCACTTAAATCACAACCTCGTATTAGCAAAGATCTGGCATGCTCTCCGTACAGGATCTCACCGCGAGTACTTATTAACTGAATTTATTGTTGTTGTTGTTGTTGGCTTAGATTAGTAATCATTCCTCTCGTTTATTTGGAAGCCAGGTCGAGTCAGGTTTTTGCATATTTGCGGGTCCAGATCAAGCTCAGCCTGATTCTACAATTTGAAGGAAACAGAGGCTCGGATCTGGACCATATAAAATATGGTCCATGTTGGTCTAATATTATACTCCACTTAGAGGAAAATTAGTGAACCGGAGAAGAGAGGTTAGGCCGTCAATTTGAAATCAAATAGTTAGCAAAATTATATAATGTATCTATTCTCACAAGTTTAGATAACTCATGCCCATCTACAACCATTGGATATCCGCGGTTATCCAAGGATACCTATTCGAATCACTTACGAGTTACAGGTGGGCTTGGATTGGGAACCCGCTCCATATAATTTGGGCGGGTATCCAAAAATAAACCATGCACAGCCCTAAATTAAGGACAAACAAATCCTTTTAGTTAAGCGGGATAAACATTATTCCATCGGCATTTTGTAAGCTCAAATTAAATATCCATATCATTGGATGTCATCCGTTCTTACTCCAATGAAGCTTTTAAAAGAACAAGGAGAGTTGGTGCAAGCACTTCAACGAATTAGCAATCTCACGAGTCACGGCAAGTCAGCGAAATAGATGACTACATCGGCAAACACAGATGATGTGAATCAACAGTGAAGGTTCCTCGTATATTTTGTTCAAATTTCGTCCAATATGTGGTGAATTACAAAACTAGGCCCCAACTAAAGAAGAATCTGATCTTGTTTTCATAAAATACAAACTCCTTTAAGCTTCCACTACCATTTAATAACAACATTAAATACTAAAGTTGAACATTCAGGTCGGTCTTTGTTACATTTGAAAGAGGGGACTTTTAATCAGCCCATAACTGAGACCCTTTTTGTAACTTCCCCTGTAAATTATGAGTTTATGAGCTCAAGTGTTGCTTCAACTTACATGACTAAAGTTATAATAGCATGGCTTAGCATTAGGGCTGACTGTCGAGCCCAGCGAGCCGAGCCAGCCCCTAGTTCAGGCTCGATAAGCCCAGCCAGGCTCGGGCTCGATGAGCTCGAGCCCTTATCGAGCCAGCTCGGGCTCGAGCCGAGCCCCTTATCGAGCCCGGTCTGAGCTCGAGCCCAATGCAAGCTCATTAAGGAAAATGGGTACTTTTTGGTGGAAAAGTATTTTGCATGAGTTCGAACTCAAGATCTAGTCTATTTAAGACAGTGTTCCTTACGAGTAGGCCACTATCCAAGTTGTGTACAAAATCTTAATTATAATATATATTGTAACATTTTATTAGCTTATACAAAAGGAAAAAAATACTAATTTTCTAATGCATGGCCGAAGGGCAAATGTGTGGAAGGGAATGAGATTTTGAGAATTGGGTCATGACTCGTGACTCGTGGGAGGGGCAAAGTTATTGGAGGAAAATTGCAAAGGGTTACTTTTATTTTGTTTGTGTTATATATAAATATTATATATATAGGAGAAACTTCAAATGAGGCGGGCTCTCACCATATATATGGTGAGCCACCCTCAATTTAGGCACCTTTCCAATATATTTTACAATTTCTTGTTTCATACATATAACAATAAACATTAACACAACATGTATAGTGAAATAGAATTATGAAAATATTATTATATTGGATGGAAATGTTAAATTAAATTTAGATGCTATATTTTACAAAATTCATTTTTTTACAATGTGCAGTTTATACTTTTACAAAACTGTTACAGAGTTTTTACTAAATTCATAGTGACCTTTACAATTTCAGAAAAAACCCCACCTCATTTGAAAGGCCCCATATATATATATATATATATATATATGTATGTATGTATGTATGTATGTATGTATGTATGTATGTGTATATATATACATATATTCCTTATCGAGCTCCTTATTGAGTTATCGAGCCGAGCAAGGCTCGGCTCGGGCTCAGCTCGTTAAGCTATCGAGCCCAAAATTCTAGCTCGGGCTCGACTCAATAGCTTAATTGTCCATGCTCACGAGCCCTTATCGAGC
Source organism: Ottelia alismoides (assembly GCA_037367405.1). Taxonomy (NCBI): domain Eukaryota; kingdom Viridiplantae; phylum Streptophyta; class Magnoliopsida; order Alismatales; family Hydrocharitaceae; genus Ottelia; species Ottelia alismoides. The sequence goes on along the minus strand of JAZKJV010011719.1, from coordinate 1,261,158 downwards.
CGAGCCCGAGCCTGACTCATCGAGCCCTGACTCAATAGCCAGCCCTAATTAGCATTGTTCATCAATATTATGATAATAATCACGATAAATCTTGTATGTAGGACTTATTTTAGCAGATAAATGTGCAATCCTATTTTTTTAGTGATTAAAGAATTAGGTAGAATTATTTTGAGATCACAAATTGATGTTTGACATTTTCACAATTTTTGACATTATCGGCAATAGATCAACAATTTCCCTGATATATTTTTAATGTAATAAGTATGTTCTTTCTATTCTGTTTGTATTATTAAAGACACCTAATAAAGAAATATATACTAAAGTATAAAAAACGACTATTTTAAGAAATCTTCTGACAAGAAAAAATCCATAATTGTTAATAATGCAATTTTGTATTTTTTATTTCTTTCTTTTTTTTCTTAATTTTATTGATTTACTAATTTCTTATTAAAACCATATACTCTTATTTTATATGTGAATTGTTCGTTCAGCATTGTATATAAAAAGCAATGTGTATTTGCTTTTTTTAGGAAACAGCTCAAACACATTTATCGTTCTACATAGGATAAATTACCAATTATTTATTTTGATTGAAATTTTAAATCATTTTTATTAACATAGTGGTAGAAAGAGTACCCCGTCAAGGCCATGAAGCAGATTATATCATGGCCCTCTATAGACTAGGTGATGATATAGAACAACGTCCCAGAATACTCCAGCCCAGCATTTGATTTTTGACAAGATATATCTGTATCAGTTATAGTATAATATGATCCTTATCTTTATCTACCAACTAATATATGTCGATCAAAGAGGAGGTTGTAGTTGTGTATCTGTTATACCTTTCTCAGTTCGTGTTCTACGAGGAAGTCTCTCAGCCAAGCCTTATGGAGGGCGTGGGTGGTGTAAGCTGTCTCAGTCTTCACCCACTGGCCATAAAAACAAACCAGTATGAAACCCCTAACAAAATCTCGTCTCCAGTGGATTTTCTCCAAAGCAAACAATACCCACAGGCTTCCTCCATAAACGGAAGAGGATGAACTAATGTTTTAATCTACTCTGATTTTTTGGAAGATATATGACATCATTTTGTCTGGGTCCTGCTACGAATGAACATGAACATTGCCAAATTAGCAGTCCTTGCGCAGTCCATCCCTTGTATCCATATGAACTAACCATCAATTTAATAAATTCAATTTAAAACCATTTTCATTCTAAAGGCATTTCATTAACCTTAAATTGGCAGTACTGCAATTTGCAAGAATTTCTAGCCGAGTTCACAGTACTCGACTTCATCTAAGTATTACCTGCGGACATGTAGGAAAAGTTACTCTCCACTTGTTTCAGATGACAATCAAAAGCATACTTGATCATGAGATATAAAAGCTGATGCCATGAGGTTAATGAATATAACCAGATTATTCAGCATGCATCAGTTCACATTCTTCAGAAATTGAATATAGAATATAATTAGATAGTAAACATGTCCTCAGACTCCTTGCATGTGGAAAATAAGATGCGGTGTTTAGCGAAATTATCACTGAGTGACGTAAAAGATTCGATATTTGGCTGGAAGGGTGTATTGCATCATATCCAAGGGGACTGAATACAACTCTAAACATCGTTCCTATACTACAAAGGAATGCTAACAATCGATGAATTGACGGTTAATATTCAGTATCAGTCTTCCATCAAATCATAACTTTACCTCAAAGCTAAAACAAAATTTCAAAGGGGGTCTCAACTCTTGATCCTCATTCTTCCTGCAATGCCTTGACCAGGAACAATCTGCTCAAGCTCTGACCCGCTGCCCTGAGGAGCAAACCATAGTATGAGACTTTACATTCAGTGAATACCAGAAGTAAAGACTTACTGCAAACAAGAGAGTCATGAATATATAACAAATAAAAAGTAGCAAAAAGTTGTCCTCGATCAAACACTACCCTGGATGATCTAAAAATTGGCACACTTCATATCCATGTCATACCAAATCATATGCATACACAATTCTCACATCTTTGCAAGATTTTATCACGTAGACTGTCTTCCAAAAGCCGTTATAAGCACACTTCATCGAAGGCAATCCAACATACAACCCCAAAAGTAGGACCATGCAATAAAAAATATCTCGGGCTGTCTTTGTTAACACTTCACATTTGGGGATTCAGGAACCAGATTTTTTACTCCATCTGCTTATATAGCTATTGACCTAGACTTGTGAAGTCTTTTTGTTGATTAGGAGCAAGGAAGAGGGATTATGGTTCCAGGTATCTGCGTCACAAATTATTTTTTAGAAACCAAACAATAACCATAAGGCAGCAATATATTTTGTCAGCACATGACAGGTTTTAACACATGAAGCTACCAACCAATGTTTCTCATTGCTTGCATTTGTATTCAAGGCAATATCACTCATCTCATGATCAATAACCATTTTCTCAAAAATATATAACCGATTATCATGTCCATACCCTTCAAACCTATGTACCCGGATTTGGAGATAATGAAACTAGGTAGGAATGTGTTTAAGAATTTTGCCCATTAAATAAATGGACCAGGTTTCGGCCGACGTCAACCCAAACCCATTAGCCCATCAGCCGGACCTGATAAGGGACCAATAAGATGTTCCACATAATAATATATAATCTCAAATTATTATAGTGCAGTTCTGTATATTCACGTCAATCTTCACTACCTACATACACATAATTGTCCACTCTCTTGTCTTAGAACAAATTCGTGAAAAAACTTCTCACTACCTTCATCGTAAACATCACTTTTCTCACTAGATGATGAGTATCACTTTTATCACAGTTCCTCCTATTATATGCTATAATACACACTATTTTACTTGTGAATCATCGGTTTTTAACCAATGCTTTATATATTAATAATCCTCGTATACCCATTCATCCTTATTGTCCCATAAATATCAAAGGTTTCTTTGATCGCCCAATTTCCTTCTCCATGCTCCCATATAATTTTTTTAATGGGTTGGTCCGACCCAAACTTGAGTCCATATTAACCGAATCGAGCTGAGCCATGGGCCGAATGGGAGAGAAAATTTTGGGCCTTGGCCCGCCCCACAGGCCATTAATTTTACTAGGCCTTGGGTCGAGTCACATTGGACCCGACAAGGCCCAAACTGATGCCCATCCCTAGAATCACCCTCCACATACTACAAAGGGAAAAAGTTTTGGTTGTGAGGCAAACACCAAATTCGATCCAAGCATTAATTAAAAAGCGAACATAATAAGAGTGTTTAAGAAGAGAGACACACGAATTAATTTGGTTGCAGTAATTGGCAATTTGATGTGTTATAAGAAAGCCATCCAAACGAGATGGCTCAGATAGTGGCTTGAAAATAGGATTCAAGGGATCCTCTTCCGGCAATGGTTCTTCTCCAGCAGCCTTCCTTGCCGAGTTCTCTATCCTGAATAATGGAAAGGATAAGAAATTATTGACAAAAAGGAATGAGATCCAGATCCTAATAAAATTCTAAAATGTCAGCAAATCAAGTAGTTTCATTATATAGAAATAAATTTAGCCCATTGACTCAACTAAAGAAATGCTATGACCAAATCAATTACATTCCTTCCATCGACGAATTAATCCACCTGTTGACAGCTTTTAATACTGTGCGGCAGCAAAAAGCTTAGCCCGATTCAAAGATGAAAGACTCGAGATATTTATTGGTTAAAAAAAAAGATTCAGCACAAAAACAATCAAAATAACCAGTCCAAAACGAGCATCTAAGTCATTGCAGCCCTGCAACAATAAAAACAAGCTCACCTTCGCTTTTGAAGCCATGCTTGCTGCTGGGTTTGTTGACGAGAGAGATTGCGGTAGTAATATTGGAACTGAAGCAGAAAAAGAAAGGTAATAAAGGATAACAAGAGCCAGTCAGAATGCAACCAACAAGTCCACAGTAAACAACGATACAAACCTTCTGCTGTTCCATCGTCAAATCATCCATACATTCAATCAAAAACTCCATATTCCTCTCAACAAAAGGATTAGTTGAAAGTTGTAGGCGATCAAAGTCACACTGTTAAAAAATAATTTAGAATTTAACAAATACATAAAGACTGTATACAGATAAATTTTAAGAATATAAAACCTGAGTAACTGGCGAATCTGGTTCCAGGCCTGTCATTAATGCACTAATTAGCGCAGAATTGGACACTTTAATCTGCAAAAGAAAACACAATATTGGCCTTGTAAATAATAAGAAACCTCAAGGTCTTATTCACATCGTTCCTTATCTTTCAAAATCACTACTGTATCCACCAAGTTTATACTTAATTAAATGTGAGGGCCACACATTTTCACATTGTTTGAATAGTTAATATTATGTATGTTTTTCTTATTCCAGACTGATGTAGATGTTATTGTTGTCTTGTCACACAATTACTTGCTTTAGTTTAATGATAAATAGACAGGACCCCTCTGAGAAGAAATGTATTACTATGCTTAGCTAATTGACAAGCCATCAAGTTGATTAGTGACTAACCACCGTGAACTCGGGTATTTCTTGTTTGTTGACTCCAAAGAGAGCAATTTGTTATAGCACAAGAACCAAAAGCAAAACAGTTGAGAGTACTAAATTATATGACCACAATTGGTTATCTAATAGCATTAAGCTTGTCATAGCTATGAGTTCTATGTACAGAGAGCAAAATATGTGAGATCACTCGGTAAAGATGTGTTGGAAGATCTTGAACAACAAATGGAAATTAACAGTGTAAGTGAAAGATCCAGTTGCCGCATTGAAACTGATCTGCAATTGATCTATTGTCAAACTTGTCAAGGGTGTGTGGACCCGCTAAAGGCGTTGGAAACAGTCGTTTATATTCAACTGTGCAATTTAATGATGAATTTGTTGTATCTATTTCTTTCAACGCCTCATTCTATTAGTGCTAATATGGCACATTATTGCATGCGAAACTGCAATTCCACATTGTTGAAGTCCATGTAGCGTCACCTCAAGATGCCATCACCATTCCTCTTTTATAACTAATTAATGACATGGCACATTATTTTGTTTTTTAAAAGCTAAATGATTACAAGTCAGTGATCATCCAAATTTATTAAATCAAAGGAAGAACCACTACACCCACACCGAATTTTTCCGAAGTCATCATCCAAATTTATTAAATCAAAGGAAGAACCATTGCACCACACCGAATTTTTCCAAAGTAACGACAGTCTATTACATTCACAACATAAGTTCCACCCATCCCACCCCCAAAGATTACCCTATTTCATAGCATTCAAATTGTCCAGATCACGGCAAAGGACGTATAGCAGTTCTCCTTCCTAATGTTGTAGAATTTTATTTTATGTTCTTGTATCTTTTATCTATTTCTCTTTGTTTGTCGACCGTATGTAATTTGCCCATAGGCCTCTCCTTATATAAGAGTGTCTAGGGCTCAAGGAATAAACACAACTCTTATTTTTCCCAACATGGTATCCGAGCGGCGGTCCTAGACCGGAGTTCTCGTACTGAACCCTAACCCTATTCCCTCTACCTTCAAGCCCACGCGCCCCTCCCCTGCGCCGTTCTTCCTCACACGCCACCCCCCCTTCGGCCGCGCGTCGCCCTTTGGTCGTCCGGCACTCTCGCGCGCCGACATTCGGCTGTGTTGCCCTTCGGTCGTGTTGTTCGACCATCCCGCACCGCCGTTCGGCCACCCTACGTGACGCCCTAGGTCGCCTGTGCCCTAGAGCCCCTCCTCCCTTAGGGTTCGGCCACCCCTAGGGTCCCTTCTCCGTGTGTTGTTGTTGTCTTTAGGGTCTCGCCACACCTAGGGTTCGGTCATTTTCTTCCTAAGGGGACCCTCGCCCGCGCTTTCAAGTTGATGGGTTTGGTTGTGTAAAGTCTACATATGCAACCAAACCTAGTCATGTCAGTGTCGACCAAAGTTTATCTTGTCTACAACCCTAGCCATCTCCAGTCACAATGTCAGAAAGCAAGGTAAAGATCCTCACTACAGGTGCCTTCAGAGGTCATGTGCCTATTGTAAAGATGGATGGATCCAACTACTAGTTATGGGCCATGCAGTTCATGAGCCTAATGAAATCGATGGGTAAGAAACATATTCTTACCGAGGACAAGCCAATGGAGAAGACAGGGTCGCATACCTCATGGGAGGCTGATGATGCATATGCTCAGGTATGGTTGTCTGGTACTCTGATTCCAGACATTGCTAACGATGTCTTGCACCAACCTACTGCCAAAGCCATGTGGGATATTCTTGTTGCCACGTATTCCCAAGCCAAGAATGAGACAAAAATCCTATAGCTCCAGCATATCTTCACGATAAAGCAAAATGGTCGACCCATGCATGCTCACTACACTGCATTGTGGGGAATGTTTGAGAGGATTCATAGCTTCATGCCTCTCACAGGTACTCCAGAGCAGTTGAAGACATATCGGAATGCCACGATGGTGGGAGTTTTTCTAACCTCTCTTGACTCACAGTATGAGGTTGCTTCTTCTCAGGAGGATGCTACTATTCCTCCCATGGAGGAGGCTTTTCGGAAATTAAGCCGAATCAACGTCTCAAGCCATGCTACTGTGCCAAATTCTTCTACTATGGCGGCCTCTCGCGGGAGAGGCAACCCATCTCAGTTTCGTGGACGAGGACCACATGATAGGGGTGGATGTGGTCGTGGATCACAGTGTACTTACTGTCATCGGACTGGCCATATAGAAGATACATGCTACTCCAAGCATGGTTTCCCAACATCTGCCCGTGCAGCAGAACAGATTCAGCATCAGGGCGCTAAACATGCATTAGATCCATGATATGATTAACTTGTGTCGCGATTGCGAGATATCATGCCTCCACCTAGTACTCCTTCACATGTTTCAGAGAGCAGTTTGGACGTTGCTGCTACTGCAGAAGTTAGTACCTCAGGTAGCGCTCATACTTCTACATTTTACCAGGGTTCAGGTACCTCAGAATGGATTGTAGATTCAGGTTCCACACATCATTTGTGCAAAGATAGACACCAACTTACATCCTATAAGCAAGTTTCCCTAGGAAGGACAGTCGTCATATCAGATAGGACTCATTCTCCCATCACAGGACAAGGACAGATTGCCTTAACACCTTCTATGCAGTTGCAGAATGTGCTTCGTGCTCCTAATTTCTCAATGAATTTACTGTCAATTAGTCAGATTACTAAAGATTTACATTGTCGAGCGATATTTGACCCATCGTCTCTTGTGTTTCAGGACATTCTCACAGACAACGTGATTGGTCATGGCCGTGAGCAAGGCGAGCTGTATCGACTGGTCCATATACCTTATGATGGAGCATCATCTTATTCCGTTGGACCTGTCTCTCCTTATCTATGGCATATGTGCTTCGGTCATCTTCTATTTTTAGAAACTGTGTCAAGTCCATCCTCAAATTTCACCCCGCTCGTCGTTCAATTGTGAAGCTTGTCAGTTAGGGAAGCATCATCGGTCCGTCTTCCCTAGTCTTCATAGTCGGAGCAGTAGCTCTCCATTTGAGTTTTTTCATATTGTAATTTGGGGTCCAAGTTGTGTTCCTGATCATCAGGGACACAAGTTCTATTTAGTTGATGTGGATGATTGTAGTCGTTTGTCTTGGGTCTTCCTGTTAAAGAATAAATCAGAAGCGGGCATCACTATTATGAATTTTATTAAAGAAGTCCAGAATGTTTTTCTGTTTCTGTCAAAATTGTGCGAACTGATAATGTCCTTGAATTATGTACTCACGCATTATCTCAATTTTTTTCATCCCATGCCATTCTTCATCAAACGTCTTGTTCTTACGCGTCCCAATAGAATGGTATCGCAGAGAGAAAACACCGCCACCTTCTAGATGTCACTCGTACGCTTCTTATCCAGAGTTGTGCTCCGTACTCGTTTTGGGGCGATGCGGTTCTCAATGCATGTTACCTCATTAACCGCATGCCCTCGTTTGTGTTAGGGGAGAAGATACCTTTCTCCCTTGTCTTTCTTGACAAGGAGTTGTTCTCCTTTACTCCTCGTGTCTTTGGATCTGTTGCATTCGTTCACCAATTGTCTCCAGGGATTGACAAGCTCTCTCCTAGGGTTGTCAACTGTGTTTTTGTCGGGTATTCCAGGACTCAAAAGGGGTATCGTTGCTATGATTCGTTACGTCAAAGATATTATGTCAGTGCAGATGTCACGTTTTTTGAGTCAGTCATGTTTTTCTCTCCTACAGGTGACAGGTTGGTGCCATCAAACACAGTTGATGAGATCTATATTCCTCCTCCACCCATGTATGCACCACAACAAGCTCCTATACCTCCGCCACCATCTCCACTACAATCACCTTCACCACCATCCCCACCACCGCCACCACCTCCCATTTCGTTGGTTCCTCCTCTACCACACCACTACAGTCGACGGTCAGCCCCTGCTCATGATCATGGTCAATCATCAAGCATGTCCCATGTTTGTTCTGATAACATTAATTCTAATGATGGGACTGATGGTATTTCTCAGCAGGAGCAGGTAGGGGATGACACGGATGGTGGTACAGCTGATGCAGAACTTGATTTGCCCATTGCACTAAGAAAGCAGAAGAGGTCATGTGCTTCATATCTGATTGCCTCTCATGTTACCTTTGAGCGTCTGACAAGAGACTTCAGGAAGTTTGCAGTTGCTTTATCCGCTGTTAACATTCCACGGACTCACCAGGAGGCATTAGCTGATAGATGGCATCTGGCTATGGAAGAAGAGATGGCCACCCTTCAGTCGAGATGCACTTGGAGGCTTGTTCCAGCTCCTACTGGGGCTTCTATTGTAAGTTGCAATTAGGTTTTTACGGTGAAGAAAAATGCAGATGGCAGTATTGATAGGTACAAGGCTCGACTGGTGGCTCGGGGCTTTACTCAGACGTACAGGGTAGATCATCTTGACACGTTTTCTTCTGTTGCTCATCATTCTACCTTACGGATTCTTTTATCTGTTGTCGTGATTCGAGATAGGCCCATTTTTCAATTGGATGACAAAAATGCCTTTTTATATGATGATCTTCATGAGGAAGTTTACATGCAGCAGCCACCTGGGTTTACTGCTGAGGGGGAGTGTGTACAGGTGTGCAGACTTCATAAGACAGTCTATGGCCTAAAGCAGAGCCCGAGAGCTTGGTTCCAGAAGCTCTCAGATTTGTTTGAGAAGCAAGGATTTAAAAGATCGAATGTAGATCATTCTCTCTTTGTACAGAGGACATCCAGAGGTACGACTGTCATTATGGTGTCTGTTGACGATATACTTATTACAAGAGATGATAAGCAAGGAATAAAAAGAGCAAAAGAATTCTTGGGCCGTGAATTCGTTACCAAGGATCTATGAGTACTTAAATATTTTTTGGGATTGGAGTTTACAAGAAATGAACAAAGACTTATGATGACTCAGAGAAAATATGCCATTGACTTGCTAAGTGACACAGGTATGCTTGGATGTCGACCTACTTCTACAACCATGGATCCAAGCATGAAGATGCATGATGATGATACTGGGGAGGTAGACAGAAGGAGATACAGGGAACTGGTAGGGAGGCTTCTTTATGTTACTACTACCAGACCAGATATTTCATTTGCAGTAAATAAAGTGAGCCAGTTCATGGAGCAACCTCATCAGGTACACATGGATGCTATACATATGATACTAAGGTATCTTAAGCCATCTCCAGGTGCAGGATTGATGTTTAGGAAGGAGGGCACTATTACTATCTCAGCATGCACAGATGTAGACTATGCAGGGTGCCCACAAGACAGGAAGTCTACATCAGGCTTTGCTATATTTGTCGGGGAGTCAATTGTCTCATGGAAGAGTAAGAAGCAAACAGTAGTTGCGAGATCCAGCGTTGAATCGGAGTATAGAGCTATGGCCCAAGCATGTGCAGAAGTGATGTGGGTTCGTGCAGTTCTAACAGATCTACATATAGATGTTCCTCCTCCCATGTCGCTAAAATGCAACAATCAAGCTGCATTATTCATTGCAAATAACCCTGCATTTCACAAAAGGACACAGCATATCGAGGTTGATTGCCATTATATCCGTGATATGATCCAGAAAGGCTTCATTTCTACAACCCATGTCAGGAGACCAAACGGCAGACATTCTTACCAAAGCTTTGCTTCGGGGTCCCTTCCAGAAGTACTTATCTAAGATGAGCATGATAGATATCTAAGCTCCATCTTGAGGGGGAGTGTAGAAGTTTATTTTAACTTCTTGTATCTTTTATCTATTTCTCTTTTTGTTTGTCTATTGTATGTAATTTGCCCATAGGCCTCTCTCTATATAAGAGAGTCTATGGCTCAAGGAATAAACACAACTCTTATTTTTCCCAATGTAAATGGTCATATTATAACATGTCTCCCATCAAGCTACACTAGAAAGAAGCAAGGTTTTAAATTTCGAGAAATTTCGATTTCGACAGCATGGGAATATTGAAACTCCTCTCAATCGATTTCTTGGATTTCGATAGAGGGGTCGAAATATCGATGATATTTCGACATATTTAGTCATCTCGGTTGAAATTGATGGTTTTCAATACATATTTTCTCAGATATCGATAGATATCTACGATATTTCACCAATATCTATGTATATCAATGATATTATCCATGTAAGCTTGATTTCACTACTTATTTAAGCGAGATATCCCGATTTTTATATTTTATACATTAAAAATTATGATATCTTAAGTATAATATTAATTATTAACACTTTAGTTAGTTGTATACTCATATAAGTATTGTGCGACAAGGGGTGTCGGTAGAATATGGTGCGAGACCCCCGCATTGGTAGGGTATGATGCTACACGGGGGTGCATACAATGGTTCTTCAACTGGGTTTAGAAAAACATATCAAAGCATATCAATATATATATATATGTTAATCCACATGCAACGGATGTCATAATAAGCTTTACGTTGTATATGATACAAGTTAGGATTCAAAGCAACTCATGCAAAGAATATTATATGTTCGCATGTTTATAACATACACGGTGAATATGTTAGGGAATATCTAAATTTACAATTTTATAAATACATATTGAAATGTTTAATTGTACATTATGTATATTTTCCTTTATAAACTGACGTGTACACCTCGATCGATGTGGTTGTCGACATTATTTCATTAACTATCATCTATATTTTAGAAGCAAATGTCTCATATATTTTTATGAACAAAAGATGTGTTGTAAGTGTGGTTAACTTAGCGATTTCGTTTCTATTTCCAATATCTTTTAGTCAGCAATCACCATTAACAATATTATGACTGATATGTATGAAATAAGGATTATAGATGATTGATGTGTAATATGAGTGTGTATTTGTAAGTTATTTATTGTTTTAAGAATTTGGACGAGCTCCATTTTCAATATATACAAGTCAGCAATCAGCAATGACACCGATATGACTGATATGTGCGATATAAAGGGTATAAATGGGCGATGTGTGTGATATAAGTGTGTATTTTGTAAGGTACTTAACAAATCGAAATCGAGATTTCGAACCTTGGAAAGATGTAAAAGAGGATGCGTCCAGCTAGAAGATCTCAAGCCGCCTCCAAGTTTATGTCAAGGTTGCAAAAGTCGATAGTCGGTACTCGGTCGGTTGGGTCACTGACTAAGGATTAATCGGTAGTCGGACGACTAATCGGATTTAGTCGAACTTTAATCGGCTATGAATTTTATGATTATTTTAAATAAATAACTCATTTTTATACATATTTTTACATAGATTTTGTACATTTTTATACTATCATAATAAAATAAAAAAGTAATTGAATTTAAATAAAACACTGAGCATATTATAATAAGTTTGCTTTATAAAAAAAGGCAAAACATATAAGAATATGGTATCTACAAGTAAAAAATTGGTCGACTAATGTACCTAGTCGGAATTAGTCGGTACTCGGTCGGCCACCCCACTGACTAGACTACTCGGACCTACTAGTCGGGCTAGTCGGGCGACTTTTCTAACCATGGTTTATGCACAAAATTTCGATCGAAGAAAAAATTGCAAATATACCCATTCACTTTGCAGCAGAGGGGGCAGTCGGAATATGACTCATGGGCACAATGTTTACTGTGAACCTTGGTAATCAACTGCTTTCTCAATCTCGGTCTATGTTTTGACCATCCAAAGACATCTTAAATCATGAAAGGTGATGGCATCAGCAATAAAGGCTGGTGAGAGAATAGACTTGTGTGCAAACTAAACAACAAATTTCCCCCCGCACAATTCCATGGAATCATGATCATCCATCTGCACTCTAAATCCATTTGCCGAACATGAAAACATGTCCCTCGATAGCCCAGGTCATGTCCACTCATCCAATGATAAAAAGCAAGTGTGAACCATCTCCCAATTTCTGAGTAAGAAAGTTAGAAATCTTGGATATCCCCTTAACAACCACCATTTATATGGATGGCTGCAATGGAAGCGTCGGACTTTCCTACAAATCTAATGGTCAACCCATTGCAAGAGTAAATACCATTTTCAAAAAATAAACCTCCCATTTGAGAGCATCCGCAAAGCCCGATTCAAGAGAAAAGCACATATTATGCATTTAAGGCTTCAACTGCAAGATTGTCCTCAAACATAGGCTTGCTTACCTCAATTCATTTAACTAGAGGTGTACCCCAACCAACAACTCCAGTCTCACGCCAAAGGGATCTTCTTCATACGCGGTCAATTCTCTCCAACATGCAAGAATGCAGCAGAAAAGGGAAAGAAACTAGCAGAGATAAAAATGCCATCCAAAAATGGATAGCAAACTTAGACGACCACCCATCCAACCATCTTGAATACTATCCATAGGGCTTCAAACCAAGAATCTAGCCATAGTTCATCAAGAGGAGTCCTAAGAAGGTAAGAGGAAGGCTTACAACCGGTGTAGACAGATCATAGAACCACCGAGCAAGCCCAAGCCACTTGTGTCAATCATATGGAAGGGGTAAATTCTTGAAGAGATCATAGTAACAAAATATCTTAAGCTCTTGTATCCAAAGCAGCAGTGACGAATACAAACATTGCACGAATGAGCAGGCACCCATGTCTGACTCCTCTTACACAAAGGTTGGGCCCAACCACAAACGAACACGCACTCACAACTACTAAAAAGAGTGCCTTCTTGATGCAACACTTCATCCGAGCAATTCTAGAGACTGGAAATCAATGGACCCTCAAAGTTGTAAAGACGGACCATCGAATAGTGCCTTACAACTCGAAGAAACCCGCCTTTCATAAGAAATTAACCTTACGAGGTCTATCCCCCATGGCAATAGCCTCAACAACAAGAAAATAGCTCTCCAATGGAATGCCCTTTGATAAAGGCAAACAGAAGCGTTGAAACCACATCAACAATGGCCTAACTTAAATCATTCATCATGATCTTATCCACAATGAAATAAATGGAAATTTTTCAAAACGTTAAAAGGAACGGAGACATCTATTGGGATTGTCAAAACACAAACAAATTACTAGCTAAGAATTCTTTAACCACATCAACCACCCAAAGAAATCTCAAAAATTCCTTTTAAAACTTAATCGGGGCCATCTAGAAATGGAGACACCCCTACTTCCAGAATTTAGGCCATCCTCAGTGGACACCACCCCTCACAAGAGCATCAACAACGTGAATGTCTAATTACCTAACAGCCCTTTCCTCTTCCTCTTCATTTTTGGAAACAAAAAAGGAGGAAACACAAGTGATGATATTCGTCTCAGGTATACTAAAAAGATTAACTTACAAAAGCCATGTGTCGAGGAGAGATCTAGCTAGGTGAATAACATTCTCAACATAGAACCACTCAATTCTAAATATAATATCATTGTATATTAACCAGATAGCCCATAACATTGATACGGTCTCCATACTTCAATGAACAGATTCCCAACTAAGCTGTCAGATGTGAAAAGGTATCCAAGCAATTTTAGCAGAATCCCAAACCTGCTAAGTATAGACACCGAACCACATGTGGGACACGTGGTATCCTTTCCTGGATGGAGAATGGTCATGCCAGCCCTTAGTCAACATCATCTTCCAACGTTGAACTTAAAGGAAAATTTTTATCTTCATGGGCGTGCAAAGCCAAAATAAATTTGCAAGTGTGTTCCTTAGACCTCAGTTGGGGATTACGTGAAGCCGTCGTGAGTGTGCTATATGCCTTCTTGACCAAGAAGTGCCATCCTGCAAACCTAGTGATCCCATCCCATAGATGAGCCCGCAAACCTAGGAAAAGGTCCGTCGGCTGAATAAAATCTTGAAAGTGTTTATCAGAAAACCTGAAGTCAAGGTCAGCATCCACTAGTGGTATATCCATATTTCACGCACAAACACATTGTGAGCAAAGAAGAAGAATGCTCTAAGGTCCCTCCAGTCCAATTGTCCTATTTACAAGTCGCGCGTAGGAGGTTAAGTCGTGAATCACAACACATATCGCTTTCCAAAATATCGTTGATGAATGTCTTGATATTGTAAGAATGGACATGCGAGTCAGGAGGTAATAAATGTTTCGCATCAAATGGCAAGCAAGATCCATCCCACTACTCCACAATCTGGTCGCCCACTTGAGAAGAAGCAATTTGCCCATATTTTCCATTCTACAGATGCAAGACCTCCATTATTAGGAAGCATAACAATGTTCTAATTCACCAAGTGTAGCCTTCTAGAACTATCATTAGACGAACACCAGAGAAATCTTATCATATATAACACAAGGCGGTAACGGATCCCCACAAAAAGGATACGGGTGGACATGCACCGCCTTCAGGAGTAGAAGCCCACCCAACCAATTCCTGCTCCAATCTACCACCACTGGTAACAAAATCCATCGATGCAATGTGCCACTGGAAAATGACAGCCACATCAAACATGGAACTGAGAAGATGACAGTTAGGTAAGGTTGAGATGATCGCCATATCTGTTGACTGCAAGCCATGAGAGATCTTCAAAAATACCAAGCTCAGTACTTATGCCTTTGACTTCAGAAGTTATCCCCTTAATAAAAATGATGGTGTCATCTGCATATTGTAGCATCAAGATTAAAATCTCATTTCGACTATACCTCAATGCTACCTCTCTGCATCATGTCTTACAATAATTGTTAGAACATCAGCGTGGACAACCACACCTAACTCACCTTTGTGGCTGGAAAAAAACCTTATGCCTTTCCATCAATCAAGACCAACAAGGACGTTGTGGCTCAACCATGATCTCTTCATCCAAGATATCCATAAATTCAAGAAGCCATGCTTCGCCAAGGATGCCCGGAGGAAACGCCAATCATCATAATTGTATGCCTTCGAAAAGACGATCTTCTACAGAAGGCCACGAACTTCTTTACATTTCTAGTCAACCATAATCTTTGAGCCCATAACAACATTGTCCACATCAGGAGGTTTGGATAAAAGATGCTTCGTCAATAAGCTCATCCAGAACATTTCATAGCCAATTGGCCAACATCTTGACCACCACCGGGTATACGGCATTGAAGGAGTAATCGATCAAAAATCCTCGATTATTTTGGGAACCTCCTTCAAAGAAGGAAAAATAAGTAAATGGTTTAGCCTTTCAAAATCATCTTTAGAATCAACCTTTCAAAATCATGGTTTCCAGTAGCAAACTCTTTCATATCCATAGAATCAACGTTAATTAAGGTCCATAATTCCTTGGTAAAGAAAATCGAAAACCCACTAAGATCAAGTGCCCCATCTGCATTCAATTCCCATACCGCAAGACTGTACCTCAACCAGTGAAAACTCCTTTTATGAGTTCATTCTCATGCTCAATAGACAAAGAAGATGCCCCTTGCCTTCGCCATCTCCAGCCATTTTGACGACCTAACGACTCATGCCATGGAAGAAATTCACAATCGCTTGCCTCACCTCCTTGTCTCCTTCAAATCGTTCATTCGCCACCAATATCGAGAGTGTAGTTGTGTTGCCTCCTACTATTGGAAACCAAGTGGAAGAACTTAGTATTGGCATCACCTTTCCTCACCCAACGCTGCATGGACCGCCGCTACTATTCGATCTTGAGCTCC
Source organism: Ottelia alismoides (assembly GCA_037367405.1). Lineage (NCBI taxonomy): Eukaryota > Viridiplantae > Streptophyta > Magnoliopsida > Alismatales > Hydrocharitaceae > Ottelia > Ottelia alismoides. The sequence continues at coordinate 1,245,085 of JAZKJV010011719.1, read as the reverse complement.
ATGTCCTTTTTCTTAATGGCTTTTTGAAAGTTGGCTCGCTCTGCTAGTTTAGATTGAACAAGGTCTCAAGTGTCCTCCACCCAATCCAACCCTTCCAACCTCCGTTGCGCCACCTCACAACGAGCTGCCCACATCACAAAGATCTCCTTCTTGTACGTGCACAACTTCAGCTTCAAGGCCTCCAATTTGAGAAGCAATCTCATAGTAGTCATGCCCTCATACTGGAAGGAGGACATGAAATCTCTAATTATCTCTTTGAAGCCAGATTCGAGCAGTCATGCTTTCTCATAATGAAAGAAAGAGCATTCCAAATAACAGTTAGTGAAATTGTTGAAATGCACTGCAAGAGTTGTCCCAACCCACTTCCTTGAACCTTCTCCAAACCAACCATAAAAATACCAATAATTTAAAAAAGCACACCTCGAGGAGCTGAGGCGTAAGCATCGAGGTGTTTACAAAAATGTCTTGAGGTTTAAGCTTCACCTAAATTATGTAAGGTGTGTACCTCACGACAATGATGAGGTGGTGAGGCCACAAAGTGATGCTAAGGGGTTGCCTCGGCCATATAAACTAATTACAGATATTTTCAATTTTTTAAGATCGCAACTTTTCAACCCAAAAAGCTTCCCATCCTAGTTCTATAATAGAGGTTCCTAGTCTAATATTTGATATCTATACTATTTTGTAGAAGAAATGGAGTTGTGAATAACTCAAATAACTTGATATAAGTTTTGAATGAGATCAACACTATCAATCACTAGTATATATGAAATTTGATATGCAATTGAAGAATGTTCCTACTTTATAAACTCTAGCAACAAAGCAAAGCATTCAATAGAAGAATGTTGTATTTATAAACTCTAGCAACAAGATAAGTAAGCATTGTTACTTAAATATAGATAGGATTAGGTAGCCTTCTAGCTCAATGTCCATTATTACTTAATTTGGATATTTCTTTAATTTTATTTCACATATTAATTCCCGATACGAGTATTACTATGATCAAGAAATATACCTATTCTCTATGTACTTGAGACACTAAACAGAAAGTCTGTCAGAAGATAAATGGAAAATGCAAGATGCAATCTAATAATAATTAAAGAAGCTGGAATTGACTATATGTCATATATTGATTTCAACCAAGGAAAAATGATGTTTAAATGTTATATGTAATTACAACTTCTTAATGTGATGTTTATAATGATAAGGAATTAGGTTTCTTATAGTATAGGTTTATTTCCAAATATTTGAATAGTGTCTTTTTTGTCTAATTCTAAGTTATTTAATATTTTTCCCTTAAAAGTGAGGCTTACACCTCGCCTCGATGACAGGGAAACTGCCCCATTACACCTCACATCTTTTAAAACCTTGAGCATGACAGTTTTTTTGCCTCTGATGAGAAACACGGTAGTGAAAAAAGTGGGTGTCCACATTTCGCTCCTTCAAGCCAGATATGTCTTGAGTGTTGCCTCCAATCCGCTCTAAGTTTTGGGTTTTTGATTCCCAATAGTAATACCATTTAAGGAGTCATTCTATAAGAGATCCTTCATATGGGGAGAAATTTGATATGCATTCAGGAAAAATTCGGATTTCCTTTAGATAGTTCAATAGCGTTAATGCTGAAAAGAGGATTCATGGAGTGTTATAATTTTATCTTTTCAATTTCTTAATATATAGTATAACTATCTTGAGCATGCTAATGGAGTGTTATATGAAAGAAACCAATGCACCGACAGAGTGCCATCAAGTTTGATCTGCGACAGATGTGAACAAAATCAGAGAATCTTTAATCTAGGAACTTTTCCATCATAAATTCATAATATGCAATTACTTTGTAGTAACATATGATATTCTTCCTCATGGATATTAAGTAGGACCACATAAAGAAAAGTTATAGGCTCGTGCAAGAAAAACATAGACGACAAAAAAAGACTTCAAGAAAATATTAATTAGATGCCATCATGCTATGATGTTCATCTTTTACTAGACATGAATAAAAAGTTTTATTTTTTTATGTTTTATGATCATTATTTGCCAGGTATTTTATTAATAGTAATGTTTGTTTCCCGTAGACATCAAGAAAATACGATAGCAATTCTTTAAGTGCTCAAATGCACAAACATTTGCATTAAAGCACATTATCTTGGGAACCAACACAGAGGTGTTGGGAGAGCCGTAGTTGGATACCTCTCATTCGCACCGAATTATCTGATTAATGTTTCGTAGAATTCATGGTCATCCATGAGGCTCTACCAGCTGGTGGAGGGATGGATGGATTTGCCTACCGCCAGTCCTGGGTTGATGGGTGGTTCACAGTACATAAGGCCAATAGGGCCCTATACCAACAGGAGAGTCCGGATCAGGCAATGATCTTGGATCGGTTCACTGACTTATGGCATTAGAAGGTACCGTTCTGTATTTTCATTTGGTTGCTGCGACGGGAGAGTATGGGAAAAGGAGAATGTGGAGAGTGTTCCTACAGTGGTGTGGGTTGATTTCTGGGACTCCATGGGCACGCTTGTTGGTGGGGAACCTCGACCAAAAGTTGGGTAACTATCATCCTTTTGTCTTTATGGCTGGCTCGAAAAGGTTCTATATTCGGAGGGGAGCAAGTGTATATGGAAAATATAATTGAGCATGTAAAAAGATTAGATAATTTTTGGACCCTGCAAATGTTACAGTTGTACTTATATACATACAAGTTGCATGATAGGCATCTTCTTGACGTCTTACTCTTTTTATGTATAAAAAAACACCTTACCTAGTAATTAAAATATTGCTTCAGCATGCCTCCAATTGTTAAACCTTGACATTAGTTATGACGGCATTGCATACTGCACAAATGAGAAGGGCCTCGGGGGCGTACTTGCAACAAGAGGCAGAAGGCAGTTTATAGATGAGTGATGAAGGGCAACAGCCACACGGAGGAAAGAGACTAAATTTGGCATGTCAAAGAATAGGTGGGGAGGAGGGGATTTGAAAGGATCAAAAGCAAGGAGGATGCTACAAAATGATGTATATGAGGGATAAAGCTTGGCTGGATAGGGTCTGCAATGCTTAAGGTCGACGCGGAAAGCTGGTCGAAGGTGGAAAGGCGAGGTCGATACGGAGGACCTCCATGGCACAAAGGGAGGAGGGAAGTGTGGCGCAGTTCCAAGGAAGGTGCTTGAGGAGCGATGATTGGGGTGTCGTGACCCGGTGAAATGCTTCGCATGTGAGAGGAATGGACATCGACACGTTCAGTGTACTCGAGGCCAGGTATGGAACCCTAAGAAGCCTGGTAGTGTTGTCATTGGGAAGGAAGGTGGGCAGGTGCTCGTCGACATGTGCAAAAGAGAAGAGAGGAGTCTACCAGATGCGATGGAGGACATTGGATGCACCTTAGGCTGCGGCTTTGGGGGAGATGTTACTAAGCTGGAAGGACCCACAGTCTTCGTACGTGATCTCACAAAAAACAAGGCTCTGTAGCTCCTCGACTTCTCACAGCGAGCAGCTGGGAGGGTTCACTTGACAGCTCCCATCCTATGGGGGGTATTTGAAGCACACAAGAGACGAGGATGGTGACGATCAAAGGTCTACCCCTGGTTGAAAGGAGGTTTGAGGTGGTTCGTTCATTGCTAGCACCGATTATGTGCATCACTTGCATCCTCTCTAATGGGATTCGACGTGGTCATCAACCCACGATGGTGGTGACGGAGACGAAGGTCGATCGTCCTCTGATGATGTACTTCGACACGAGCTTCAAGTGTTGTTCATTGCATCCGGATGTGCAGGAGGATGCGTTGTCGACCTCAGTTGCTTGGGGAGGTTCGCTGGAGAGGTCTGAGGTGCCGTCGGAGAAGAAGCAAACATATTTGGAAAGATTGGCTTTCCAATCTTTTGAACTGATACCATCTTTTTCGGGAAAGGGAGACGAAGGATCGGGAAAAAGTAAAGGTGTTATCCCCAAGGTAGATTTGGAAAGATTCGACGGAAGGTTATCCTTGGTTGCAATGCTTGTCGTGCAAGCAGAATTGGGCAAGCATGACCCGATTAATTACCGTGTCCCAGATCCGTTAAACAAATCATATGGAACCGATGGACCTACCAGATCCCTCGCCCTAGCAGATCCTCATGTGGATACGAGTGTCACCATAGGCCCAGAAATGGTACGCGACTCGAATCTGGTGGTTGAATCGGTTAAAAGCTCTTGGTGCATGGATGTTTCGAAGAAGCCTTCAGGCTGTCAGGAGAAGCCTATGCTGGCACACGCAAAACCACCATCTCGTGAGGGCACGACTTCGTCAGCATTGCCCCCTTTTTTGCATGGATGCGAGGGGATAGTCGGAAGGGACCTGGATGGATAGACTGGAAAACTCATGTGGCCCTCTCGATACTTCGTCAACGGCAGTACCATGGAGGAGCGACCTGCTGGTAGAAGGGAGGTTTGGGTGGCAGTATTCCCACAATCGTTTGAGGGAGTGAATGCGGCGGAGGCGCTTTGAAATCTATGGAAAGCTGGGAATTCTCGATGAGGGCTGGAACCAGAGAACGGTGCAGAGAACCCCTCTTATCGAGGAAGGGATACTTGGGAGAAATGAGGAGCATGCCAGCAAACTCTCTTGCGAGTAAGCTATAGTGGCGGAGGCTAGACAGGAGGAGTCCTTGGTAATCGAAGAAGAGGTGATGGGGGCATGCCTAGATGAGGAGGTTTTGGTCTGTCTGGGCTGGCACCACCAAGTGGGACGTTCAATGTGCCTAAATTAATCTTATAACCTGGTAGGTAAGAGGCCCGGGACGGCCAGAAAAGAGGGTTGCGGTGAGAAATTTGTTGATGGAATGAAGGGAAGATGCGATCACTGGTCATGTTACAAGAAACAAAAATCCTGCGGGAATTCGACGTGGTTTGGAAGGAAATCAAGGGTAGCAGACTGATGGACCTTAAAGCGATTGGTTCTTGGTAACCGAAGAAGTGGTGGGGGCATACCTAGAGGAGGAGGTTTTGGTCTGCCTGGGCTGGTACCACCAAGTGGGACTTTCAATGTGCCTAAATGAATCTTATAACCTGGAAGGTAAGAGGCCCAGGACGGCCTGAAAAGAGGGTTGCAATGAGAAATTTGTTGATGGAATGAAGGGCAGATGCGATCACTGGTCATGTTGCAAGAAACAAAAATATTGCGAGAATTCAACATGATTGGAAGGAAATAGGGGGCAGCAGACTGCCTCAGCTGGTACCACGAAGCGGGACTCTCAATGTGCATGAATGAATCTTATAACCTGGAAGGTAAGAGGCCCGGGACGGCCTGAAAAGAGGGTTGCAATGAGAAATTTGTTGATGGAATGAAGGGCAGATGCGGCCACTAGTCATGTTGCAAGAAACAAAAATCATGCAGGAATTCGACACGGTTTGGAAGGAAATCGGGGGCAGAAGATTGTTGGACTTTAAAGCGATTGGTTCGGAAGGGGCATCTGGAGGCTTAATGGCATGTTGGGATGGAGACAAATTTGTATGGAGGAAGACGAATTGATGGGCAGACATTCGTTCACGATTCTACAACAGCGGAAGGCCGATGGGATCAGGGTCATGGCTACCAACATATATGGGCCATGTAATGGCGCCAACATTGTTCACCTGGTGGAGGAGTTGTTATTGGCTGAGGTAAGATTCCCCCTAGCAACATGGATTGTTGCATGCGATTTCAACGTCATGTTGCAACCGGACAATCGTACTAGTAGTCACGAGGGGCGTGACGGAGGTTCAACGGATCTGTTGAGAGTGGTGGACCGTTGGGCCTTCAAATTGATGACGCCTCAGGATGTGTATTATGGCCTCAAATTTTGGCAAAATTCAGTCGAATTTCGATCGAATTTTGATATCTTGTCGAAATCGAAATTCGATCGAAATGACCGAAATATGGGGCCCTAGTACAAAAAGTGACTGAAATGATCGAAATTTCTGTCGAAATTCGACCATTTCGATCGGTCACCGAAATGGTGATAGAAACCGACATTTAAGGCCTTGATGTGTATACATGTGGTAGAATTTGAGAACCAGGTCCCGCCTTGACAGATTCATGATGTAACCCGAGGCATTGGTTGCCTTTACTTTGGTTGGGGCTCAGGCATGCCTAGAGCATATTCAGATCAAACACTACTACTTTGGTCCTCTGGGGAAGATGTACGCCCTAGAACGTTCTTCCGATTCGAGAAGGCATGGCTTCTAGAGAACAGATTTCACGAGTATGTCGCGGCATTTTGGATGGATATCGACCACATGGGTCAGCGACTTGTAGGCTGGCGAGCAAGCTGGCGTAGAGGCATCTGATGGAGTTCAATAAGAGCAACCGGTTATAGCACTGCTCTAGAAGGATGCGGGCCCAAGAGGAGGCGTGGAGGCTTGACAGACTTGAAAATGAGAGGCTTCTGACGGTGGAGGAGATGACAAAGAGAGGTAAGATCATGGATGAGTTTCACTTAGAAGACAAGAAAGAGGAAGCGGCATGGGTGCGGAGATCCAAACAACATTGGCTGATGGAGCGGGATGCAAATAGGTTGTTCTTTCATATCATGGCTCGCATGAGAAGGCGCAGGAATTTTATACATGCGTTATCCATTGGCAGAGTGGTGGTACAACGGGATCATGTTGTGGGATCGACACTCCGAGCACATTTTCGAGCTTTTAGTAGGCGGCACAAGCGTGCATGATAAGTCTAGCAAGGAAGAGGAGTCTCGCGGATCTCTGAATTGCAAGCAAGCTCATTAATCCATGAGTTTACAGAAGCAAAAACCAATCAGGCACTCTTCCAGCTTAATGCGGATGGGGCTTCGGACCCGGATGGTTTTCTAGTCCTCTTCTATAGAGAATTCTGGGATATTGTCAAGAAGGATGTGCTGGAGGTTCTTGAGGAGTTTCATGAAGGAAATCAGGGATTCGAGAGATTAAATAAGGCTCCTCTTTTTCTGCTACTAATGAAGGACATGCCGACCAGGGTAGAAAATTACATAGCGATTGCACTATCTAATAAAATCTATCTCATTATTTCAAAGATTCTCGCTAATCGCCTCTGGGGAGTTTACATGGGATCATCTAACATGAGCAGACGGATTTCGTACCAAGGAGACTTATGGTTGATGGCATTGTTGTAAAAATCCCCCGACTGGCCCGACTAGTAAGTCCGACTAGTCTAGTCGGTGGGCCGAGTACTGACTAATTCCGATTAAGGCCAACTAGTCGATCGATTTTTGCTTAGAGATACCATATCTTTTTTATTTTTTAAAGCACAATTATTCTAATATGCTTAATGTTTTATTCGAATTCAATTTCTTTTTCTCTTTCTTTATGATAATATAAAAAAACCTACTTCTTATCAAAAAATGATAATATAAAAAATGTACAAATCTATGTAAATATATAAAAATAAATATACAAAAATGATTTATATATTTCAAATAATTAAAATATTCAAAGCCGATTAAAGTCCGACTAAATCCAATTAGTCGTTCGAGTGTCGATTAGTCCTTAGTCAGTGACCCTCCTGACCGAGTACCGACTACCGATTTTTGCAACCTTGGTTGATGGGCTAGTGATGGCATAAGAAATGGTGACGAATTGGAAGAGGAGCAAGTCCAAAGATTTGCTTTGGAAAGATGATTTATCCAAAGCTTATGATTGTGTCGATTAGTGTTTCCTTTGGGTCTCCCCGGATAAGAGGGGGTTCCATGCTCTGTGGATGTCTTGGGTCAGGCAATGTGTTACGGCTGTGTCATGTAGCATGTTTGCCAATGGTAGACTGGAGGAGGGGTTCTTCCAGCCACAGAGGGGAGTCAGACAGGGTTGCTCGCTGGCTCCCTTACTTTTTGTTATTATGGCATATGTGTTAGCAGTGATGATGAGGTTGGCGGCAGATACAGATTGGTGTTCTGGTTATAAAAGGAAGATATCTCCATCACAATCTTACAATATGTTGATGACATTGTTTGTTCTTAGGAACTGACATGGAACAGATACGTCTGATGTCGCTTATCATGGACGTCTCCGGGGATGTTTGTTCTTAGGGACTGACATGGAACAGATACGTTTGACGTCGCTTATCATGGACGTCTTTGGGGATGTGTCAGGCCTCCAAGTCAATAGAGAAAAGTCGGTGTTGATACCCTTCGATCTTTCGGAGCAGGAGATGCACGATGCAATGGCAATCATGATGTGTCCTACTGCAAGTCTGCCTGTAACCTACTTGGGGCTCCCTTTGGTGGCTGGAAAACCAAAGTCTAGCGACAGGAAACCAATATTGGAGGCTGGAAGGGAGGTTGGCAGGTTAGAAAGCGATGATGCTCTCTAGGGGAGGGAAGTTGATTCTTCTATTACATATCCTATCCACTATCCAATTTTCTTCTATCCACGAGGCTATTTCCAACAAGGGTACGCACAAAGACTGAAGCCATAATAAGACATTTCTTCTTGTCTGATGGTCGGCAGGAAAAGAGAGGATTCCATTCGATGGATTGAGGCAAAGTTACAACTACAAAGGGTGGATTAGGGGTGTTGCGGGTGGAAGAAATGAAAAAGGCATTTATGGTGAAGTGGGTGGTAGGCTTTGGGGGAAGTCTGAGAACCTGGTATGTCAGTTGTTAAGAAGGATCTATGGGATTTCCATGACGCTGGGGGTTGTCCAAGGGTGTGTTCCATCATTATGGCAAGGAATTATCATAATCATCCAGGACATGGCATCCAAATTGAGACTAATTCTTGGAATTGGAGAGAAGTTTCGCTTTCAACTTGATGATTGGACAGGTGATGAAGCGTTGGGAGAGTGTTTCTCGCACCTCCTAGGATTGGTCCATAACAGAGAGGGGTCGGTTTGTCAGGTATGCGAAAAAGGAACGTGGTCTCAAGTGTTCACTTCGGGCATGTCTGATCAGAGGCTGGTAGAGCTTCTTGCATTGCAATCCGAGTTGGCCTAGATCGATGGATCATCTTCTAGCTGAGACCATTTTTTATGGGGAGATGGGGGGGTTCACAGTGAAGAAAGCTTACTGTTTCTTTGTTGAGGATAGGGCTGAGATGCAGGAAGATGTGAGAATTGAAACGGGGATGATATGGAGCAGGTTTCTAAACAAAGTCAAGGTTTTTCTATGGTTGTTCAGACTTGGTATGATTCTTACCAAGAACCACCGGGGACAATTGCTACGAATTGAGGACGAAACCTATGACAGGTGTGGGATGGCACTGGAAGACGTGGACATTTATTTTCTTATCCTTGCTCGATACCAGTATGGAGTAGGGCCAACATCCCATGGCTAGCCAAGGAGGATTGTTCCACCTTCTGGAGATGCATTAGATTGGTGTGCGGTAATGGACATGAGGATAGCTCCAATTCTTTTGCAATAGTATGGGCAATATAGTGCAGCAGAAATGAGGCTATCTTTGGTGGGCAAACGTTCTACTCAAAAAAATGTACTTGAACATTTAAGACGCTTTGTATATCATGAAGTGTGTAACCTAATGTAATATCCTTTTCTTTTCTTTTCTAGTTTAATTTTAATATTAGTCGTGGTGGGTCCCATCTTAGGATACCACCCTCCTTTTTCTCAAAAAAAAAGCTTGGTTCGATAGGGGTTGCACACTTGTTGTAAAAAGAATGGTCTTCGCTAAGAATGCAAATGGACGGATACACATACTAGCATATGTGTTATCATATCCTTTTGTTTTATATATCGATATGGATGCGGATATAAATAGTATGCTATCATATCTTCCGAGATGGATACATCGCATACATATATTAAAAGAAATGGATTGTAAATACGCTTGAGTACATATGTATTGGATGCAGTACATCAAATGTGTTTATTTCATAATACACAATATTGGATATGATTATAGAAGGCATATAAGGTGTTGTACAACAACAACAAAGCCTTTTCCTACAACTAAGTAGGGTCGGCTACATGGATTCTTCGCCTCTATTCAGATCTATCTTGGGTCAATCTCAGGCTTATATCCAAAAAACTAAGATCCCTTCGTATAGTCTCTTTCCAATGCTTCTTAGGCCGTCCTCGCCCTCTCTTAGCTAGCTCAATATCCCAACACTCGCATCTCCTAACCGGTGCATCAGTTGATCTTCTTTGCAAATGACCAAACCATCTTAAGCAGTTTTCTCGCATATTATCCTCGATTGGAGCTACACCAACTTGCTTTCTGATTGCCTCATTTCGAATCCGATCTTTACGTGTGTGTCCACACATCCACCTTAGCATTTTCATTTCTGCTACAGCCATTCTCTGCACATGTCTATGATTTACAGGCCAACATTCAGATCCATAGAGCATAGCAGGTCACACAGCTGCTTTGTAAAACTTTCCTTTAATTTTTAAAGGAATTTTCTTATCACAGAGCACAGCAGAGGCTCTTCTCCACTTTAGCCAGCCTACATTTATTCTATTAGTAACATCTCCATCAATTTCCCCATCATGTTGTAAAATAGATCCCAAATATCTAAAAGAATCTCTCTTCCGAATGTTATCGTCACCAATCTTCACCTCGATTCCTTCACCATTGCTTCCATCAAAGTTGTACAAGACTGAAAAAATCCAACTATCCAAGTTATATTTACATAATAAAAAAATCTGTACAGATGTACAAATGCATCTGTGAATATTTATGGGCTCAACTATACAAGTGCAGATGCAAAAACAGATCATGCATCCATGCGCTCGCACGCCGGTCTCTCTCTCTATATGTGGCTCGATTTGTTAGGAATGGTCCTGCAATGAACTTTCAAAGCTGTCAAGAAATGGGTGTGAAGGTTTTGAAGACTTTTTTATAAATATTTTTATTTCTTTTTCAGTCTGTAAGGTCAAATTTAACCATTTCACTAATGGAATGCAAAGGCAGGGACTAACTGCATAAAACAGGACTCTTCCGCAGTACATCGTGAAGTAATTACAAAGATTACCACAGTTACCAATTAATTTTGAAAGATCATAAGGGCATACATGTAAAAATAATGTATTACGATCATTATGACGGAGATGGCTTTTCAAAGAAACGACATTTGAGAACAGGTTTATGTGATTTTATTAAGTACAACAAACTTGTATGCAATAAACCGCAGCAGCCACATCTGGTGCAGAATATGAATACTATAACTTGACATGGACAGCTTGAGATATGATTTGGACTCATCCCTAGTAACGAATTTGGTAATTGCGCATACTATATGTGCTTAAATTATATATTAAATTATTAATAAGGAGAACCCACTTTCATTTCAAACAATCATGTCTATATATTAAATTATTAATAGAGAACCTACTTTCATTTCAAGCAATCACGTATTAATCATGAGAACAGATACAATACTGAGTTAGGGAATTGCCTTCATAAGAATGTGATTGTGAAAATCTCAACTGCAGTTCTATTGCATCTAAACATCAGATTGCGGATCTCTTTACCAAGTGTCTTCCAAGCATCAGCTGCATGGAGCTAAGTTCTAATACATCTATTGCCCTTTGTTAGAGTGTTAAAAAGTTGATTGCTGTTTTTCCTTACTAGTTGTTTAGGTGTTATGCAAGTTCATCCCGTTGGTTCTCTATAAATATGGGGGACGCAAGAATGCATTAAGAGAAATCCAGCTCCAAAGTTAACATCATATATAGTTTGACATATAATAACATGATTACTACAAAAGAAAAGATTAAAGAATCGTACTGGGATTTCTTCAAATATATCAACCCATGTGAGATTATTCTCCCTCAACCTGCAAAATAAACTTTTCATCTTTCAGTCCAAAAGTAATTAATAGGACATTTTCGAACATGTAACCATACCTCTCCCCAATGAAATTGTTTTTCTTATAAAGATCCATAAAGGAGTCAGAAAGCTTCAATGCTTTAAGAGCTAAGACACCTTGGTTAGATCGAGATGGATCATAGACGATACACACACATCTCCTGATGTTTTCCTGTGAAATACAATATGTAGAAATAAGCAAATCTTATACAACAAGCATAACCTTCGACACTTAAAAAATCAAGAGGCACTTGTAAACATCATGAGTAAAAATGTCAGACTTCACTGCACCAGAGGCATGGACAGTAAAAAGAAACTAAATATAATCATGGGAAGATTTACAGACCAAATTGTTGGATGAGAAGAGGTTATTTGCAATTTGAAGGAATTCTGAGAACACCGATCACATATATAGGACAATAGACTTTCTTACTGGTTACTATTTTATTGGAAGTGCAGCAGAGCTAAATAAGCATGTTCTCAAGCGCAGCAATAAGCCAGAGCATATAGAACATCGAGGTTCAACTGCATAAGAGCAAAGCAACGCTATCAAATGTGCTCCCTAGGATTTTGCCTTATTGTTGGATGAGGTGAGGTTATTTGCAATTTGAAGGAATTCTGAGAACACCGATCACATTTATAGGACAGACTTTCTTACTGCTTACTGTTTTATTGGAAGTGCTGCCTAAGTGATAACCTGACTCAAGGTGTTGGGTGCTCAAGGCGAAAAACTAAAATGAAAAATGCTATATTTTGCAAAATTATTTGCTTTTATCCATTTTTAGTCACTATGTATATAATCTAGAATATACATGTGTTGACATACACATGCACACACGTATTAGTTCTAAGTACTACATACTCGTATATTTACGCAAATACACACAAATACAAGTACAGATATATGCATGCATTACATGTGCATTAAATCAGCAGTAGAAAGTGTCTTATCTCTTGCTCAAGATACTCTAAAGTTAACTGGGTTATTTTTGAAATTAGCAAGATGAATATTATGCGATAATGAAAACTTAACCAACGCATACAGTCAGAACAAATTGCTCAACTCTGTCAAGACTTTGATACCAAATCAGAGCGACAAAAAATAGATTAAACCTAGGGCAAAACAAATACCTTTGTTAAAATGAAACAAATCTTAGCTGCTCTCAAAAATATCTTCTAAATCAAAACTGATCCAATCTGACTGAAGCAGTTTTCTAGATTTCTGGAGCAAAGAAATCACCCAGAGAAAAGACAACCAGAGGCATCTAAGGATGCAACCATATAAAAATATATACACGTCCAATCTGCTACCATATCCATTCTCTACATGAGTAAATTTAGTGTGGAGAAGAGAATGAATCGTTCTGTTTATTACATAAGTCTAGAGTTTTTTATACAGAGAGAATATAGATAGGAGAGGCATTTCTTCGGCAGTGCCTTCATGAAGATGTCTCCAAGCTCAAGCAAGGTAGGTAATATCGGTATCGGTATCGGCTACTTATCGATATGATATATCATCGATATATCGATGCCATATCGCCCAAATCGGCCCGATCTTTTTCGAAGCCAAAAAAAGGGAAACACGCTATGGTGTCTATCCCAAATATATTAAAAGATGGAAATGAAAATACTTACAGAAGCCAAGACTCGAGTAGAGTTTTAGCATGTGAGATTACATTTTCAATATAAAAACGTTGCACAGCAAAGAGTTTGCTATTACTGGCTAGCCATAACGCCCAAACAACCGCGATAGATAGAAGAAGCTCCTCCCTTGGCTTATGTTTTGCAATGTGAAGAGACTACCAAAAGTCCTCTGAGGAAGTAGTGACACAAGTCGAGCATGCCTTCCAAAAATCTCGCACAACAGTCTCTACTTAGAATCCTTTTTCATTTGAAAAGCTACATAAAAATGCAGATTCTTGTTGGAATTTTCAAACTCCAATTCAAGGTGCAATCCCGTACAAGATTTCCTTCTATAACAACAGGTGTTGTTCCACATCCATATATGCCTTCTTCACTGAGAATGCATTGGCCTTCCATACCCAGTGATCGCACCCTACTCCCGGACCCTCAACATAACTTAAGGTGTCCAATAAAGAAAAATACTCGTCCCAGCGTTGATCAGAGAAACCTGATGTAAAGGAAGGCATCCAACTCCCATCAGTCCAGCAGTCGAAAACACGTGCATCAGGATCCGCTGCTAAAGCAAAGAGCTTGGGAAAGCGTACTGATAAGGCAACATTGCCCATCTAGTTATCCATACAAAAAGCAAATGAGTCCTCATTACCAAGCACAGGGCTGAATAATTCTGAAAATCTTGGCATGAGTGTTTTGATTCCCTTCCAGAAGGCCGAAGGATAAAAAATAAGATTTTCTGTCAAGCTCCCGCTAGTTGAAATCTTGTAAATGCAACGAATAAATCTACAACAAAGATCTCCCCCACTCCCCCAGATCATGCTTACCCATTTCAAGATAAGGACATCATTCATGGAATCAAGTCGACGAACACAAGCCCACCCGTAAATTTAGATTGAGTGATCGTATCCCAATCCACAAGATGAACTCCAGATCTCTCGTGGCCTGACTTTCCCCAAAAGAACATCTTCATTATTAGCTCCAGCCGCCGGTGTATACCTACATGAAGGAGTCTTGCTGACAGAAAAAAACAGGGACTGCAGAAAGTATCACATTCAAGAGCACCAACCATCCCCCTTGAGACAGGACAATCGCAGGCCAACCAACCAACTTTCTTTCCATCTTCTCAATCAAAGGAAGCCAATCAGCAATCCTAAGCCTTCCACGGGATAATGGTAAAGCGTAAACTAAGGTAACGAACAGGCAAGGATCCTTTCTCTGTTCCAAGCTCTGCACAACACGTCTGAGCTTCCAGATCCTCCATACCGAACGGAACAATCATAGACTTACTGTGGTTTAGTACGAGTCCAGAAAGCTCCCCAAAAATCGCGAGAGTTATTACCATCCCCTTCGCCTCATATGTCCCTCCTTCAATGAAAAAGATGGTGTCATCGACGTACTGAAGTAGAGGCACATTAGTATCTCCAATAGAAAAACTACGGTGAGCCCCCGCTGTAGCATCTGATCCAACATGCAAGGCAACACATCAGCAACGATAATAAAAAGCAATGGTGCGAGGGGGCACCCCTATCAAACTCCCATGTACGTCGGGTAGAATCCTCCCTCAGGACGGTCATTGATGAGGACCGAATATGACGTTGTGGTGACACGTCACTTCATCAAAGATATCCATATATCATGGAAACCCCGTTTCGCAAGCTCTGCGCAAAGAAACCGCCAGTTAAGTGTATCATAAGCCTTGGAGAAGTCCACTTTCCACAAGACTTCTTTGACCCTATGCCTCTTCCAATCTATAATTATCTTTGTCGCTATTGCTAGGTTGTCCCCAATATTCCTCCCAAAAATAAACGTCGACTGTAGAAGAGAGATAATGTGATCCAGGACTCTGCTCAGTCTAATTGTCGGTACCTTGGCTAAAATCAGATAGAGGGCGTTGGATAGAGCAATTGGGCAATAGTCACTGATGTGAACGGTTCCCTCCTTCTTGGGCTGAAGGAAAATGAGGGCCTTGTTAATTCTCTCCACTCCAACATTACTGTTAGCAAATTCCATCACTACATCCATCGCCTCTCTCGACCGTTATCCAAAATTCTTTAAAGAAAAACACATGGAACCCATCAGGTCCAGGTGCACTGTCTGCATTCAAACTCCAAACTGCAGCTTTTACCTCCTCTTCCATGAAGTTCACAGCCAAACTATCAGCATGATGCTTGGAAAGCTGGCTTGCACCCAAGCCAGTCCATCTCCAAATCCTTCTATCTGTTCGTCTAGAAAACTCTGAAAAATGCTCTGACACTGCACGGCATATCTCATGATCCCCTTCCACTCTCACACCATCTACCATGATTGATTTAATCAAGTTTCGTCGACGTCTCTCACTCTCCAATCTATGGAAGTAAGCTGTATTAGCATCCCCTTCCTTCAACCAGGATTGTCGTGAGCGTTTTGTCCATTTTGCAACCTTTTTCTTATCCTCTGCCACCACAACTCTCAAAGTCTCTCTTCGATCCACTAGCTCATCCACCGTAAGATCTCTGTCATCCCCCATCCTGTCCAGGCAACCAATCATTGTTTCCGCCTCTGTTCGACGCGCTCTTCTAGCCTCTCTAACTTCTTTCTTGAAAATACACAGCCTTCCACGAAGCGGGACCAGCTGTTCTGCCATACGTGGGACCAGAACCCGAATAAACTGTGCTGGCCTAATGGTCAGAAACCAAACTTCTGAAATTCTCCTCCTGAAACCACGAATGCTCAAACATGAAGAAGCCTCTGGGTACTTCATCCCCACCAGAATCCCACATCAAGGGTGTATGGTCTAATCTATAATGTGCCCTAACGTACACCGCACAAATGGGAAAATCCTCCAACAGTTCTGATGCTGTCAAAAAACAGTCAAGGCAAGATCCAGAACCCAAACTCCACCAAGTACACTTAGTGTCTGACGCATCGAGCACATCGAGTTCCAACACTGCAATAAGCTCTGCAAACTCAGACGAGCCTGAGTCTTGCCCCCCATGCAACGTTGGACGGTCAGAAGAGAGGATCGTGACATTGAAATCACCGTCCATCAACCAAGATACCCCAGAATAGACTCTTCTGGCATGGCTTAACTCAGCCCACAGCTCCTCCCTTTGTGAAGAGGAGCAAGGGTCGTAAACACAAGATACTGCAATAGTAGACCCTGATCTCAAGTTCTCCAAAAGTACAGTTAAAATAAATCTTCCTTTCAGCTCTGAGATAGCGAAAAAAAGGGGCTCCTCAAGTCACCACCGACCCCCTGAACTGCCGCTAGCATCTAAGGTCTTGAAATAATTAATTGTTCCTCCTCCCACCGATGCCCAGACATTTGACGAACACGAGGATAACTTCGTCTCCTGCAACAACACAACATCACAACCCCAATCCCTTAGAAGAGCGTTGATCGAGCACCTCTTTTCTGGGTCACCCAGACCCCTCACATTCCAAGTTAGCGCCCACATTAAGGCAACTAAGAATGACCCGAACACGGCACCACTCCCACATCGCTTGCCACCTGCGATTTGCCATTGTCTCGAACCACACTACCAGGACGACCTCTACTTGGACGCCTTCTATCTCGAAACCTCTTCAACTTTCCCCCTCTTCACTTTCCTGACCTGCGGATTAAGGATGAGGAACCAAGTATGGTTGTAGTAAAAGCGCTCTCAAGCCCAGAAATAGCCCTCTCCAAGGGGGGCAACCACAGCTAGAGACAAGGCTCCTCCGCTACTTCTGTTGCAGAAGGAGTGACTTGTTGATACACGTTCTCTTCAGTAATGACACTCTTTATCACTGCAATGGACCCAACACCCTCCTACGCACGCTCATTTTCCTCCGAGACAACCTTTCCCGAGCAAAAAAGACGTAGATGCCCTACTCCAGTCTCGATATACCACACATGTTCACATGGCACCGCAACATAAAGTAGAGGGAGCAAAACATAGTCCTGGATATATCCTTCAGAGCCAAAAACCCTTCGCAGCTCTTCCCTCCATATGGGTCCAAGAGAAAGCACAAACAGAGCCTCTAATTTCGTCGTCAGGCCCTTCTCGAATCGAGCGAGGTTCATACTAAGACCACCAATGGGCCCACCGTTCAGCACGGGTGACGCCCATATCCAATTGGCCACTGCCCCGAGACCGAAAAAACCATCAGATCCAAGCTCGATACGGGTCTGACAAAGGACCCGACAAAGGAACAGAGTTTCCGAACCGCACCCCAAAGCCACAAAAAAACTCCAGCAAATCCTTCGCCCTCAGAAGGAAAGTCTTTGACTCACCTCCAACTCGAGAAAAACTCACCAAATCACATGTATCTTCAAAAGATATCATAATTTTAAAATTTGAACGAGCAACCTCTAAAGAATCTGTTCCCGATTGATGTCAGATTAAATCTTGATCCGAGAAAAGTGCCTCTGAATCCGCTCCTTCTAGCAACGACCCCGACAACATGACCTCCTCTGACAATGGTGAGAACTCTGGTGGGGGCTCCGGTCACAGAAGGAGCTCGCACGAAAGGTCAGGCTCAGAAAAATGCCTGGCAGACAAGAAGGCGGTGGTGGTGGGGAAATAACTCGCACGAGGAGGCGGAAGCTTGCGCGGCCCACCGCCAAAGAGCAGAAGATCTCCGAAGGGATCATCTTTGAGCACGCCAAACTTGCAATAGTGACCATAGGGTTCGATCCTGGAACCCTACCGTCAAACAGAATCTTTATCAAAACTCCAAACTCCCTAAGCAACGGCTTAAGCGCTTCCACAGTATGCGAGAGAAAGGGTACTTCATATATTCGAACCACCATGCACCACGACGCAAAGCTTTCACCATCCGTGAACCTTGGAGAAAGCCACACGACCCCACCAGTTGCTTTGGAACACAAGAGTTGTGTAACCTCCCCAGAGGACAAACCTCTCATACAGCACATCCCTTTGCCCATCTTCACCACGTCCCCAGAAAAACTATTTCCCAAGTAGACTTGAACTTACACGCTTATTAACTTGAGATCATTCTGGGCTTCTTGAAAACAACCAACGGTCACCTCTTCTTTCTTAGGCTCAAGTTGAGGTCCAGCCATTGTAGAGAATATTTGTAGTCGGTGTATCTTTTTCTTTATTGTTATTTTCTCTATAGCCTCTTATGTAATTTACCCACGGGTCCTCTCTATATAAGAGAGCCTAGGGTTCTATGGAATAAACAGATTGCTCATTTCCACCAACATGGTATCAGAGCCAAAACCCTAACCCTAAAAGCCCCATCCTGTCGCCGCCCCTCTCTCTCCCTCTCTCTCCAACCCTCGGCGGCACCGCCGGCAACTCCTTCCCGTCGCCTAGACCCTCCAGCGACGCCGTCGACCTCTCCTCCTTTGGTGTTGTTGCTTTTGTTCACCATTTGTCTCATGGACTTGACAAACTCTCTCATAGAGCCGTCAAGTGTGTCGTTGTAGGTTACTCTCGGACTCATAAGGGTTATCGTTGTTATGATCCTACAACCGAAAAATATTTTATCAGTGCTGGTGTTACAATTTTTGAGTCCGTTATGTACTTTTCCCCTGTAGGTGACAGGTTGGCTTCTTCCACATCTAATGATGACGTCTATATTCCTCCACCTAGTTAGAGTCCACCTGTGTCCGTTCCTGTCCCGGTTATCACGCTGACGACATCTCTACCACCACCACCACTACAACC
This sequence comes from Ottelia alismoides, assembly GCA_037367405.1. Classification (NCBI taxonomy): domain Eukaryota; kingdom Viridiplantae; phylum Streptophyta; class Magnoliopsida; order Alismatales; family Hydrocharitaceae; genus Ottelia; species Ottelia alismoides. The sequence continues at coordinate 1,226,020 of JAZKJV010011719.1, read as the reverse complement.
ACATATCCCACCATTACCCAAATTCTATACATGTCGGTCAAGTCCTGCTCATGCGGCACGTCAAGCATCCATCACGCCTCAAGTATGTTCAGATGCTATTACTAATGATGGGTCAGATAATGTGCATGTGCAAGATTCTTCTTTGCAGGAGGAGGATGCACCATCGAGTACAGTGGACGATGATCTTGATGTCCCCATTGCTATTCGGAAGCAGAAACGGACTTGCGTGTCTTATCCCCTTGCTTCCCAGGTTTCCTTTCACCGTCTCACAGGTGACTTCCAGAGATTTGTTGCGGCTTTGTCTTCTGTGGAGATACCATAGACGTATCAAGAGGATATGAAAATTAACTGCTGGAGATTAGCTATGGAAGAAGAAATGCATGCTTTATAGTCACGTGGTACATGGAGCTTGGTTACCGCTCCATCTGGTGCTTCTATTGTTACCTGCAAATGGGTGTTCACAGTAAAGTACCATGCAGATGGCAGTCTTGACCGGTACAAAGCATGACTTGTTGCGAGAGGTTTTACTCAAACCTATGGTGTGGACTATTTGGATAAATTCTCTCCAGTGGCCCAGCACTCTACTCTTCGCATTCTTCTTTCTGTTGTTGTGGTACGTGACTGGTCCATATTTCAACTTGATGTCAAGAACGCATTCTCGTATGGAGATTTGCAGGAAGAAGTCTACATGCAGCAGCCACCAGGGTTTGCTGTTGAGGGGGAGAATCATATGGTGTGTAGACTTCACAAGGCAATATATGGCCTTAAACAGAGCCCAAGGGTGTGGTTCTAGAAGCTTTCCGACCTAATTGAGCGACAGGGATTCAAGATCAAATGTGGACCACTCGTTGTTCATTCAGAAGACTTCTAGAGGTACGGTTGTCATCATGGTATATGTTGATGGTATTCTGATTAGAGGAGATGATGTTCAGGGAGTAGAGATGGCAAAAGCACTCTTGGACCGTCAGTTTGTCACGAAGAATCTTGGTACCCTAAGATATTTTCTAGGGTTGGAATTTGCCAAGAATGCACAGGGTCTGGTGATGACCCAAAGGAAATATATTACAGATTTGCTGGTTGAAACGGGCATGGTTGGATGTAGACCATCGAGCACTCCTATGGATCTAAGTATGAAATTGTATGACAATGACACTGAAGAGGTGGACAGGAGAAGATATAGAGAGATGGTGGGTAAGATTCTTTACATCACCATAACTCGACCTGATATTGCTTTTGCAGTAAGTCGAGTGAGTCAATTTATGGAGCAGCCAAGACAGGTACATATGGATGCTATATACATGATACTGAGGTATCTAAAGTCTTCTCCAAGCTCAGGGTTGTTGTTTAGAAAGAACACAGATTTATCTATTTCAGCTTGTGCTAACGCAGATTATGCAGGGTGTCCTAAGGATCGTAAGTCTACTTCAGGCTTTGCAGTTTTTGTGGGGAGCTCTCTGGTTTCTTGGAAAAGCAAGAAACAAACTGTTGTGGTGAGATCCAGTGCTGAATCTGAATATAGGGCCATGGCGCAAGCAAGCACGAAGATGATGTGGGTTCGAGCCGTATTAGAAGACTTGCATATAGATGTACCTCTACCCATGCAGCTACAGTGTGACAATCAAGCAGCTTTGTTTATTGCTAATAATCCAGCATTTCACGAAAGAACAAAACATATCGAAGTAGACTGCCACTACACTAGAGATATGATCCATAAGGGCTTGATTTCTACTTCACATGTTAGTTCAGAGGAGCAGACCGCCGACATTTTTACCAAGCCATTGCTCAGAGGACCATTTCAGAGATGCTCTTCCAAGCTGAGCATGATTGATATCTATGCTCCATCTTGAGAGGGAGTGTAGAGAATATTTGTAGTCGATGTATCTTTTTCTTTATTGTTATTTACTCTATAGCCTCTTATGTAATTTACCCACGGGTCCTCTCTATATAAAAGAGCCTAGGGTTCTATGGAATAAACAGATTGCTAATTTCGACCAACAGCCACCACTGATGTATATGAAGCAGAAGAACACAGTATCGGTCTGCGCTCTATCGTGACCAGTTGTCTTCCACCCAAAAGTAGACTAACGCCCTGATGCAAGATCCCCGGCCTCGGGCAGTGAGAAATCCGATGGCCAACCACCCCATAATGGAAACACCTCGGGGGAGATGAGCGCAGGCTTGCCCTATGGTTGTATCTCCCAATCCTAAAGCAACGTTGGCCATATTTGTGATGTGATACAAACGTCCAGCCCCCTTCATTCCTCTGCACGAGCGGTGTCTCTTCCTTCCTTCCCCTATCCATTGATGGTAGCCCTCCTCCACGCCAACTCTCCTCTAATCCTCCAACGGAGAGTCTCCCTCCTCCGCCTCTCCATTCCTCCAACCCCCTTAACTCTCTCTCTCTCTCACTCTCTCTGTACCGTAAGTTTGTGTCTCAGACCAGAGAGTTCACCAAAGATGTCTAGGATTGTAGGCCTTCCCCAAGAGGTGTTTGCGTCTCAGGTCCGATTTTGTGAAGAAAATGGCCTTGGAAGGGCAAATATCGACCATATCGGCGATATATCGATCACCTGTCGATACAGATATATCGTCGATATATCGTGTTATGGCTTACCCTGAGCTGAAGTTTAGTGGAGATGTGTGGAGTAGAGATCCTTCTTCCTCGTACTGCATTATGAATGAAATGACATTCATCCTCAATGTGTTTGGTCCACTCACGAAATACTGGATCGGTAGCAATGTATGTAGCAGACTTGTCACAGAATAAAGGTAAGGGAGTAGCAACTGTAAGTCCACGTTCATGTAGAAAAGCCAAGTGATCTCATGGGTGGTTTGGGCCATTGCCATGTATTCTGCTTATGCACTCGATCTGGAGATCATTGTTTGCCTCTTTCTTTGCCAAGTAACAAGATTGCCATAGTCAGCATATGTATAGGCAAAGACATCAATGTGACCATTAACCCCATAAAAAAGCCCACAACAAGGAGATTCCTTCAAATATTGAAGGATCATAAGAACATCATGCCAATGGTTGTAAAGGGGTCTCTCCACGTGATGATTGGCTCTGCTCACAGCATATGATATATCTGGCCTATTAACAGTGAGATAAAGAAGTATTCCCACTATGCTTCTATGTCGTGTAATATCCTCAAAGGAAGGATCGGCAGATGTGGAGTGTTTCCTTACAGCATCAGGGATGCCAGATGGCTTGCATCCAAGTAGTCTAGCCTCAATAAGAATGTCAAGGCAATACTTCCTCTGAGAGAGATGGAGTCCTTCTGCAGTGCGTAACACCTCAATGTGAAGAAAGTAACAGAATTCGCTAAGATCCTTCGTGACAAAAACCTTTTAGAGGAAGGCATTGGTCTCTGAAATGCTAGCTTCATCGTCTCCAATGACAACCATATCATCAACATAAATAGCAAGCATAACAGTACCAGTAGATCGTAGTCTGACGAAGACAGAGGAGTCTGATGGCTTGAACCCAAGTAGTCCAGCCTTAGTAAGAATGTCAAGGGAATACTTCCTCTGAGAGACAAAGTCCTTCTATAATGTGCATTATGCCAAGAAAGTAACGGAATTTACCAAGATCCTTTTTGACAAAAACCTTCTGGAGGAAGGCCTTAGTCTCTGAAATGACAGCTTCGTCATCTCCAATGACAACAACCATATCATCAACATAAACAGCAAGTATAACAGCGTTAGGAGACAGTCGTCCAACAAAGATAGAGGAGTCTGATGTCATACTCTGAAGCCAAGAGTGTTGATCTCATTGTTAAGTATGTCAAACCATGTCTGAGAGCTTTGCTTTATGTCATAGATGGCCTTACGTAATCGACATACACACACCTTCTCGACTGTGTAACTCGATGGCTGCATCCATATATACCTCCTCTTCGAGGTTACCATAGAGAAAGACATTCTTTACATCAAGTTGAAAAATAGGCCAGGCTTTATTAGCAACAACAGAAAGAATGGTGTGCATGGATACCATACTGGCAATCGAAGAGGTCTCAAGATAATCAACCTCATAGGTTTAAGTGAAGCCTTTCACAATCAATATGCCTTTCAATCTGTCAATGGACATGTTAGAAAATAGGAAGCGAAAGCGGAATTGATAAATATAGCATAAGAACAGAAATATAAAGCATGGAACACCATGATTTTTACGTGGAACCCTACTCCCTAAGGAGCGGGATGAAACCATGGGAGAAGCCCTCAAAGGGGCGGATATTGCATTCCTTTTTCTCAATGGACTATAGGGGTGTGGGGCTCTATATACAGCACCCACGGAGTCTCCACATCTCCAAACTGGTAGATGTAGGACTAAAGACTAGATGGGGTAAATGGATCCTTGAGGTATTCATTTACCCATCTACAGCTTAAGAGACGCACAACCAAATACTCCAACACCCCCCCTCAAGTTGGAGCATGCAATGCACAGCTTGGACAAACGGAAAAAAACTCAACTTACGCTACATGACACTACAGACAATATCAACTCAACGCGCACAACTATCGCCTGTTGTCGAGGATGTTGCTTCTCATGTCGTGCAGGTGAGGAGGATGAACGGACTACAGGGTGAGTCAAACTGAGGACTCGGAATCTGACCATCGAGTCTGAAACTGTGCCTAGAGTCTCCTCGTCGGAGAACTGGGTCTCTCCCATATGGCTCAGAGAATGGTACTCTACTCTGGAGTACCTATAATATCACATGAAAACCCTTGCCCACATGGCATAGGGAATGGTCCTCTACTCTGGAGTCCCTATAGCTCACATGAAAACTCTGGCCTGACAACAACAAGAATGATGGGGACCACGAAACTGAAAATGGCAAACATGGGCACATCTGAAAGGACCGCATCCATGTGCGTGTCTAAACAGAAGACCCGGAATCACTCGTCTAGTCTGAACAACTGTTATAGAGTATGGAAATATGGCTGGTCTGACTAATATGAAATCTAGAGAAGACCTGTGACTCTACATATACTCCCCCTTTCTCCCATACTTGTCGGAAAATATGGACGTCGACCAAGTTGGGAGAAGACAGCAATGATGGGAAATAACCAAATAAGCCTACAATATTTTCTTTCAGCTTTCTCAACTAATCATTCACTCTCTCTTTTTCTCGGCTACTCCATTTTTTAAGCCGTCAAAAAAATTTTATTTTTCAAATGAGCCGTTGACATTTTTTACAGCTTTTCCTCTTCTCACACATTTTTTTGCAACATCTTTTTACATGTGTACGGCTTTTCTTTGTACGCGTCTTTTCTTTTTTTTAAATCACGGTCCAAAGGGCCCAAATGCAACGCAGCCCCTTTGCTTTTCTTTTCTTTTCTTTCTCTCTCTGTCCTTCTCTCCTTTTTAAAAAACCTTGGGCTCTCAACGAAATAGCCCTCATATTTCCCTTTTTTTGTAAAATAAGTCATCAACCCCTGCCATAGGGTTCCCATCGTGGGAACCCCATCTAAACCACGCAGGTGCCCTCGCCAGGAGAGAGAGGCTCCGCCTCCCTCGGGCTTCTCGTAGGACATAAAGCTCGAGATGCATCGTGAGATGCAGTGAAGGATGGAGCGCACCTGCGAGCTGAGGACGAAGCACCGCCTGGGCCTTAATGCCGCCGCCTTGGATTCTGGAGGTCGCACGCTGCCGTGTGATGGAGGATGGAGGCGCTACAATGGATTTGCGTCGCCTGCGCGATGTCGACTCCAGGAGATTATGCCGCCAGAAGATGCGGTGCGAGGGATCTGTGATGCGCTCCCTAGAGACCAACGCGAGGAGGGGTCGGCGACCTGGACTTCACGCGAGGGAGGAGGGAGGAGGGCTCTGCCTGGACTGCGATGGGATCACCTCCGCCTGGGAGGTCTGCGGCTGAAATGACTTTAAGGTTCAAGCGCGCTGCTTGTGAGTTGATGTAGAGAAGATGCGCGCCGCTAGAGGGCTCGATCAGAGGGAGCAGCGAAATCGCCGCAGGCTATGCGCATGTGCTGGGAGCACCGCCCTTTGAACATGAGCGACATCGCCTGTAGAAGCTACACCACTAGATCTAGAGAGGAGGGCAGTGCGTCTGCGGAAAGGCTGGAGAGATGCTCCTGGGGCAGGGTCTGGATCGGAGGACGGTGCCGTTCAGCGGAAAGAGGAATACGAACAAATAGGTTGCACAAGTTTCTTCTCTGCGCTTGAAGGAGATGAGCGCGTGATGCACATGATGTGTCTGTCGAACATGAATAAGGGTTTAACGACCCTTAACGTTGCGCCGCCAGTGACTAGAATTTGAGAACAATGACCCATACCTATGGTTCGAGGATACCCTAGATCTTGAACAAACTCCAAATCATGAACAGGAACAAGACATCTTCAACATACAAATCTTTCAAAACAAACCATTACAATCACAATCAAATCTCGAAAATAAAGAACATGAAAATCTCGAGAATCGAACCCGCTCTGATACCATGTTAGAAAATAGGAAGCGGAAGCGGAATTGAAACAAAGCATAAGAACAAAAATATAAAGCATGGAACACCATGATTTTTATGTGGAACCCTACTCCCTAAGGAGCGGATGAAACCATGGGAGAAGCCCTCAAAGGAGCGGATATTGCATTCCTTTTTCTCAATGGACTACAAGGGTGTGGGGCTCTATATATAGCACCCACAGAGTCTCCACAACTCCAAACTGGTAGATGTGGGACTAAAGACTGGATGGGGTAAATGAATCCTGGAGGTATCCATTAACCCATCTACAACTTAACAGGCGCACAACCAAATACTCCAACAGGACACATTAAAAGACTGTTCATGAAGACCCATATGCAAGCCACAGGTCTAACTCCTGGGGGGCACGACACAAGATCCCACGTGCCCCGGGAGCAAGGCTTTAAATATCGATTTTAATTTCGTTTCGACATGACAAAAAACGAAACAATTTCAAAATTTCGACGAAAATTCGTCAACTTCGACCAAAATCGACCTAGATTTGTTAAGGAAGGATCCATATCGAGTTTTAAATTTCGATTTCGATGGAGTGTCGAAATCGAAATTTCATCGAAATTTCACGAAATTTGAAACATTGCAAAAGAGGTAAGGGCATCCATCTCCTCTTCCATGGTATGTCGTCAGCACTGATCCTACATTGCACTATGATGACCTCTGGGAACAGCAATGGCATTCAGGGCATCTGCAAACTTCTTGTTGCAGCTAGATAAACAATCAGTAGAAGTAAAATGTAACATAGTATGAAAAGTACATTGCATCTTTTTCTTGCGGAAAGCTATCGTAAGCTCCTAAGGCACATCGGAGTCAGCAATAGTGAGAGCCCTTGAAGAGGGCATATCCTGTAAAAAAGGAACATGCAAATGAACAGAAGCATGTGCAGTGATGTGTGTTGGAGTATATGTCATGTGTAGGAGGGTAATTGGATCCTTTAAGGATCCAATTACCACACTCACTTATGCTTAGTCACACAACTACTATTTGTGGTACTTAGAGAGTCTGTGGGGCTATATAAGAAGCCCCACACCACCTATATCAGATGAGAAAGTTCAATGAACACATCAGCCCTTTGAGACATTCTCTCGAGGTTTCATCATGCTCCTTAGGAAGTAGGGTTCCATGTAAAATCCCGGTGTTTTTTATTGTTCTTATTCTTTTATCACTGATATTACGCTTCTGCATTCTTATTTTCTAACATGGTATCAAAGCGGATTCGATTCTCGAGAAATTATTTTACGTTTTTTATTTAGTCGAGATTCGATTCTTGGTTGTTCTTGTAGATTCATTCTTGAAGATTATTATTATTGTTCGTTCAAGATCAAGAAGAGTTCTAGTGTATGTTTCTTGAAACCCTAACTTTCACGGCAACAAGGTTGCGCACATTCTTCTACATGTTCTGAAGATTATCAATTTTTGAGATTCCAAATTCAGGTTCTAGGGTTTTCAATGAAACCAAATTCATGAGCAAGACTTGATGATCATAGTTGTAGCATTGCTGGGCATCGTCAAATAGCCATGCTCAGAACAATCTCTAGGCTCCAAGTCTCAGGGCACCGCTAGAGTTCCTCATCTTCAACCTCAAGGCAGCGTCGCCCTCATCCTCTAACAACAGCAACCCATGCGATGTTGATGCACCTCCAGTCGAAGAAGAAGAGGAGGCGGAGACAGAGGCACCTCCAACCACATATGGTGGCGCTCCTGCTCCCATATAGCGGCAACACCCAAAGTCGCAAACAGGAGCTCCACATCTTCCTCCTTCGTTTGTGAATCCCCAGTCGGCGACGAATCCAAGGTGGTGGCGCCTCTTCCCTTGCACGCTTCCCGTGAGCCACCTGCTCCAGATGGTCGTATGCGTCAAAGAAGAAGAAGAGATGCTCGGTACTCGACTCCAGCGATGAAGATAGCGGCATCTACAAAAGGCGGAAAGACCTCCTCATTCCAATCGATCCCCCCTTTGCAGATTCTCCAGGCGATCCTCTCCGTGCAATGCATCTCAAGCTACAGGCAGTAGTATGGGTCCAAAACCCTTGCCATGTTCGAAGATGAGGAGGAACATTACCCCTTTCTGGTGCTTTATACAAAAAAACTGCAACTTATGTGTGGCCCAATGGGTTAAAAAAAAGAGGGAAAAAGAAGGGGGAAGAGCCCGGACAAAAAAGGGGGTAATTTTGTAAGCCCAATTGATTTAAAAGGGCCACGAGTTTTTGTTTTGAAATACTAAAGGTATGTACAAAAAACGTACACGGGAAAAAAAGGGAGACGGCTTAAAAATAGTTGAGAGGAAAAAAGGATCATATCAAAAGAATTCGTACGAAAAAAATGATTTAAAAAAAAGGAAGAAAAGCCAAAAATGTGAGTGCTTATTGGTGATTTGTTTTTCCCCCCATCTTGATTTGTCTTCCCCCAACTTGGTCGATGTCATTGTTTTCCAACCAGTATGGGAGAAAGGGGGTATTGTGTAGAGTTCTACAGGCCAGATTTTCATATTCTCCAAATTCCAGGTCAGCTAAATTGTCAGATTCTACAGAGATTCTGGTTCAAACTCGATGTTCATATTGGTTGGTTCCGAGTCTTCAGTTTGATGCACACATGTATGAGATCATCATTTGCGTGGTCCCCATCTTTTTTTTTAGTCTCAGAGTTTTCATGTGGTTTCATAGAGACTCCAGAGTAGTGATCCAGTTCTTCGACGAGGGGACTTTAAGACTCCATTCTGCAATGATCGTGGACTCCAACGATGATGTTTCCACGGCTTTTTCAGTTCAACCCTCCAGAGATAGAGCAGTCATCCACGTGATGCACATTCATCTACATGTGGCGGGCCAGAGTACTCCGATGTGGAGACTCATTGCAGTTTCAGTGACTCTGACAGGCGTTATACATAGCACGTGTTCTCCGACGAGGAGACCCAGTTCAACTCACACTCCAACATATTTGTTCCTCCTCACTGGCACGCCATGAGAAGCAACGCCCTCGACAGCAACTGACAGTTTTGTATGTGTTGAGTTGATATTGTTCGTAGTGTCTTTTATTGTGAGTTTGAGTGATTGCTTTTTATGTTTCCAAGCTGGAGCATGCAGAGCTTGAAGGGGAGTGTTAGAGTATGTGTGATGTGTAGGCGGGTAATTGGATCCCTCCAGAGTCCAATTATCACACTCACTTATGTTTACTCTCACATCTACTATTCGTGGGACTTGGAGGGTTAGTGGGCGCTATATATAAACCCCCACACCACCTGTATGAGATGAGAAAGTTCAACGAACACATCAACCCTTTGAGGCGTTCTCTTGTGGTTTCGTTCGCTCCTTAAGGAGTAGGGTTCCACGTAAAATCCCGGTGTTCTTTTATTGTTCTTATTATTTTATCTCTGGCATTATGCTTCCGCACTCTCATTTTCTAACAGTGTGCTTGCGGGTATAGACGATTGATGGAGGTGGAAGATCTAAAGAGATGTCACCTACAATCTGTGTAGAGAAACTAGTCTGCTCAAAGAAAGTGACATCCGCGGAAATATAGCATCGACGCCCAATAGGATCATAGCATTGATAGTGTTTCTTAGTACAAGCCATCAGTCCTTAGACATACAAGGAAAGAACATGGCCCAACCTCAATCTCCTCCTCAGACTTTGAAGATTCCTGACTTGAGTTCTGGCACGTGGAAACGTCACTATAGCCCTTTCTTCGAATTGAAAAGCTGAGACACAACCAATTAGAAAGACTATAAAATAACTACCTCCAGGCATTTATCGAGAGAGTTGGTTCACTCTCATGCACTAGCACGCACATGATGGCCCTAGGTGACAATTTCTCTATTGTATGGAAGTTGTGAAACAAATGCAATGTGCCCAAAAATTCTCAGAGGTAAAGGAAAAGGAGACTTCAGTGGGATATAATAAAGAGAAAAGAGTGCCCTCCTTGATTACGAAAGATGGAACCATGTTGACAAGATGAACAATAATAAGGATGGTATCTCCCTAATAGTACTTGGGAACATTCATCTGAGTAAGGAGAGACCTAGCAAAATCAAGCAAATATCTGAGTTTCCTATCCGCTATTATCACATTTTGTTGAGAGGTATATGAATATGATGTTTGATGAACATTTCCCTGAGAGACAAAGAAAGACATCAAGTCATGTGGGTAAACTAAGGGCATTGTCATTTCAAATAATTTGAACACATGTAGAGAAACAATGTTCAGGAAAGTGGCCAAGTATATCGCATACTCGGCCGCATACTCATACTCGATTGCATTGTCGCTCGGAGTATAATGAAACGATCATGTATGCGAGTTGACCCGCATACTCGACGAGTATACCCCTATGCGGCCACCTACTCTAACGATTTTCTAATAAAAATGTATTTACCCCAGACCCAAATAACCCCACATGCCTTGAACTAGAAGCCATATACTCTTTCAATTGATGCTTTTTCTCGTTTAACTCTATATTACTTTTTATCCCAATAGTTTGTTCATTGCACCGTCAATTCTTTATTATTATTATAATCAAGAAATATAATAATTAGACGATATTAACATAATATTAACTATTTATTTCTATTTTTTATAATAAAAAATATCAAACCGCATCAAACTGCATACTCTCCTGCATACTCGCTATGCAATGACCCCTTCGACTGAATACCACAAACCGCCTTCCTGAACATTGTAGAGAAAAAGTTCTAAAATTTCTGACAATTTTATTAATCTTTGAACGTTCCTTTATTAGGTAAAACAAGAGGATCTATTATAATCATCCACAAAGACAATAAAATAGTGATGACAACTCAAAGTTCGGATTAGACAAGATCTCCAAACATCACATGAACAAGACCAAAACGAGCAGTATTACGGGACGCAGCACGAACTGGAAAAGAAGCTCGATGATGTTTCTCGGACTCACACCATCACTGAAAGGGCTTCAAAGTAGAGAGTTTAGGAAATATCATGGAGAGAGCAGAGTCATGGTAGAAGGATGCCCAAGGCGTAAATACCACAAGAACAGGTCCTCGAAGATGGACGCAGCACCAATAAAATCCGAGGACTGTAAAGATAATATAGGGCATTCTTCTCATGCCCCCATCTAAAATACACCTCGTCCGGATGTCTTGAAAATAGCAACATAATTCAACGGCAATTAAGCTCAACACAAAGCTTATTAACATTCAATAAGCTGAGAGGGAAATCATGAGCACAGTGAACCCCAGAAAATTGGAGCTTGAAGGAGAACTCTATTGAGGGAAAATAGAGTTGTTGTTACTCACAGTGCCCAATGGCTCTCTTAAATAGAAGAGAGAAACCCTAATGGGTAAATTACATTTTAAGTACTGACAAATAAACAAACAGAGAAACAAGATGGAGCATAGATGTCTATCATACTTAGCTTCGAACAGCATCTCTAAAAGAGTCCTTCGACAAGAGCCTTGGTAAATACATCTACAGCCTGGTCTCCTGAGCTAACATGAGAAGTGGTGATAAACCATTTTGAATCATATCACAGGTGTAGTGACAATCCACTTCAATATGTTAAGTTCTCTCGTGAAAAGTTGGATTATTTGCAATAAAGATAGATGCATGGTTGCCACACATCAACTGCATGGGAAGAGGTACATCGATGCCCAGATCAGAAAGAACGGAATTGACCCACATCATTTCAGTACTACACTGCGTCATGGCTATATATTCTGAATCAGCACGAGATCTCGCTACCAATGTGTGTTTCTTGCTTTTCCATGATACGAGAGAGTTTCCCACACAGCAAATCCTGGGTTAGATTTCCTACCCTTGAGACAACCAGCATAATACATCTGCACAGGTTGTAATAGAAAGTGAAGTTCCTTTTTTAAATAATAGCCTCGTGTATGGATAAGACTTCAAGTATCTCAAAACATGTACAATGTATCCATGTACACATGTCTTGGTTGCTCCATAAATTGGACGGCATTGCTTACTACAAAAGAAATATTAGGTCCGGTGATAGTACATAGAGAAGCTTCCCAACAAGCTCTCTTGTTTGGATCCATAGGTGAGGAGGGCAGTCTGCAAACAATCATTCATGCTTCTGAAAAGATATCGATTACATATTTTTTCTATTCTAATATACTTAATGTTTTATTTCAATTCAATTGTGTGTCTTTTCTTCAATTATGATAATATAAAAAATTTACAAATCTATGTAAACATATACGAATGTACATATAAAAATGATTTATAAACTTAAAAATAGTTAAAAAAATTAAAGTCGATTAAAGCCTGACTAAATCTGATTAGTCGTTCGACTGCCGATTAATCCTTAGTCAGTGACCCAACCGATCGAGTACCGACTATCGATTTCTTCAACCATGCATCTTCCTGCTCATCTTGTAAATGTTCGTGTTCAACAATCACACCATCAGGACCATCAGTTGAAACCAAAATTTCAGAATTTATCTGAGGCGTGTTCGATGTTGGAGAAGGCATTATAGCATGGAGAACAAGGTGAGGTATATGTGTAGAAGGAGGTGGGAGAACAACCTCATCCCCAGACTCAAAGGGACTCAACCTATCACATGCATGGAAGGGCATATCAGTATCGATATCGGTATTGTGTCGATACGATATATCGTCGCCATATCGCCGATATCGAACCGATTTCGTGATAAAATGACCTTCTAATGCCAAATATCAGCCATATCGATAATATATCGGTCACCTGTCGATACCGATATATATCGTGATATGGCCTTCCATGGTCACATGTAGGAGTATAGTACATGATGGACTTGAAGAAAGTAACATCAGCACTAACGTAGCGTTTTCCTTTACAGGATCAAAACACATATAACCCTTTTGGCTACGAAAGTACCCTACAAACATACAATTTACAACTCTAGGAGTAAGCTTAACACCGCTCGGATGTAGACGATGGACAAATGCCACAAAACCAAAGACCTGTGGCATAAGAGAGAAAAGATCCTTCTTATGGAAAGCAAGAGAAAAAGATGCATTTTCACCCAGAATGATAGATGGCATCCGATTGATGAGGTAGCATGTTGTCATAACAGCATCACCCCAGAAGGAATGAGGAGCATGACTCTGTATGAGAAGAGTCCTAGTAATGTCCAGAAAGTGACAGTGTTTACGTTCAACAACACCATTCGTGTGGGAAGTATAAGGGCACGAAGTCTGATGAAAAATGCCATGTGAACTAAAGAATTGAGACAGTTGAATAGTACAGAACTTTAGAACATTATCAGAATGAATGTATTTAATAGAAGCATAAAAAAGTTTCTTCATTTCAATCTCAAAATCCAATCATAATACTAGCAGTTGACTTATTCCTTTACAAAAATACTCATAAAAAAGTCTGGAAAAATCATCCACAGCAACTGAATAATACTTATACCCCTGATGATCTGGGACATGACTCGGACCTCACATATCAAAATGAAAAAGCTCAAAAAAAACCCTTGACGACTTGGAAAGCTAGACCGGTGATGCTTTCCAAGTTGACATGGTTCACAATGAAAAGTGGACTTGAGAGATTTATCAAGGATCAGACGACGGATCTTATGCACAGAAGATTACCAAAACGGAGATGCCAAGTGTATAGAGAAATCGATGCAGCAGAAAAAGTGCTAGCACCAGCATAAGGAGATTGGAACAACTTGTAAAGCCCTCCATGCTCACAGCCACATCCAATCACTATGCATGTAAATATATTCTGAAAAACAAGGGAAGCGTAGTCAAAAATGGCATGGGAACGTAAATCTTTCATAATCTGACTGATACAACAATAAATTCATTGGGAATTCGGATTCTGTAGGTGCATTGAGGGAGTCAAACGGACCTCTCCCTATATGGTAATTACAGAATGTATCCCATTAGCAACCACCACTAATCTACCAGGTTGTACAGAGCTATAAGAAGTGATTGTAAGAGATCTCCACAAAGATGATGAGAAGCTCCAAAGTCCATGATCCATTCTGAACGGTCTGATCGAGAGGGACTAGTAAATGCATGAGTAATACCTGAAGTGTTGGTAGAGGTAGTGTTGTCAAAGGCGTGAGGCGCTCTAAAGCACTACGGGTCCAAAACGCTTGAGGCGCTAGGCGCTCGCCTAGGCGCTTGCCTGAGACAATCGAGGCGCTAAAGCAATATTGTATGTATATATAATATATGTACACATTAAATTATTTATATTACTTATTTTAAATAAAAATATACCACAAGTATAGCACTAACATGCAATGAATATCATTCAAACATATATTAGAGAAAAATAAAACTTCAAACACTTCTAGAAATTGTTTAAACGTTCAAATTACGCAAACAAAGCATTGTTTTCATCTTCATCATTCAAGCATATAACTAAAAATTGAAATGTCTATGGATCTGTAAGTTCTTCGTCTTCATCATCACCAAAATTGATTTCACCAGCATCGTCTTCATCTCCACCTTCATTCCCCTCAATCTCTTTCATTTCTTCTTCTTCGTTGTCTTGTGAAGCAACAACTCGTCTTGAAGAAGATCCTGCAATAGGTGCTCCATGCTTTGTACGTTGCCGCGATCGCGTACCTAGATGGTGTTGCCAAGAAGAAGATCCAGAAAGCCGCCGGTGTTCAACAGATGAGAGAGAGAGAGACATCACTGGAGATGTAGGTTCGGCGAAGAGATCACGAGTATCCGACTCCTTAAAGCAGAACATCACAATGGAAGGGTCATCATGTCAGATGACCATAAAAGATGAATTCTCCAGGTATCATCGTGATAAGGTTGCCTCGTATATATCCAACTAGACATATACATTGCCAATTCCTTTCAATGCATTAACAACGAAACCCTTCAAGCAGATGATGGAGGTGATTGGTAAGCACGAGCTTGGACTAAAGACTCCGACGAGATATGAGATCAGCAGACCTTTTCTGAAAAATCAGTGAAGAAAATGTATGATGGCTTGCAATACCATCGTAATACGTGGAAGTCAACGGGGTGTTGTTTGATGATTGATGGGTGGACGGACATGCGAAGAAGGAGCATCATCAACTTCTGTGTCAATTGCACCTTGGCTACTTCATTTTTGAAGTCCATAAATGCCTCAGATGATGCTCACACTGCGGAATACATCTTCAAGCTAGTGGAGGAGTGTTTGAATTAAGTACGAGTGGAAAATGTGGTTCAGATTGTGGCAGATAATGCATCCGCCAATGTAGCATTGTTACTGCTCACAAAATATCCATAAATTTGGTAGACTATGTGTGTCGTGCACTCCATTGATCTTGCTTTGGAGGAGATAAGCAAAGCGACGAAGGTGAGGAGTGCAATCACAAAGTCAAAGAGTCTCACGGTGTTTCTCTACTCCCACATCAAAACTCTTAGCTTACTGTGCAAGTTCACCAACAAGAGGGGCATTACAAGGCCCGAGCAAACAAGATTTGCAACCACTTTCCTCACTCTTGATAGCATTATTGAGAAAAAAAGACAAGTTGAGGTTGATGTTTTACTCAGAAGAGCGGAGGAACTACAAATGGTATAAGACCAAGAAGGGAGAAGTAGCGAGTTCCATATTCTTCGGCTGTACATTCCGGAACCACGCTGCACATGCTATCCGAGTTTTCATACCTTTGATTCGTTTATTGCGAGTGGTTGATGCAAATCGACGGCCATCCATGGGCTTTGTCTACAAAGGACATGAAGAGGCTAAGCGAGAGATAATTGCATCTTTCAATGGCGTGGACTCACTTTATAATTTTTTTGTAGACAATGTTACCACCAAGACCAAAGGAAGGCTCGATACTTCATTACATCTAGCAGCTTATTATTTAAACCCATTCTTCTATACAGAGTCTCATGGTTATCGGGATATTGTGGTGATGAGAGGTTTTAAGGATTGCATGGAAAGATTTTATCCAGAATTGGATATACAAGATGCAATCACCTGGGACAAGCTTTCGACATAAAGACTTGGCCACAAAGATTATGGCAAGCCATTAAATGTGATATAAAGGATAACAAATGATGGCAATTACATTCCAGGTATATTGGTCATTGTTTTAAATTCATGTCATTCGAATCATCGTTTATCTTATTAACTTAACCAACTATCTATTTTAATAGCTAATTGGTGGTATAATCATAGAGATGGCACACCTCATTTGAAAGCCATGGCCATCAAGATCTAGAGCTTGATGTCTTCATCTGCTGGATGTGAGCGTAACTGGAGTACATTTGACTCGGTAAAGACTCCACTCCACCGACCAAATTTGATTATTAATAGTGAAAAAAAATAGTAGTTGATATATATATGTATGTTGGGTCTTCAGATCTATACCAAGAAGATAAACAGGTTGGAGACGAAGAGGTCGAATGATCTTGTGTACGTGTATTTCAATTCCAACCTGCAGGAACGTCGAGTTGAGAATGAAAGAGATCCACTTTCATCTTGTGATCATACACACTTGGGTGAATGGACCGGAGATTTCAATGCTCAGGAGGAGGAGGTTTTCCAGGTTCCGAATTGACCTGGAGTATTATAGCACATGCCAGTGGTGTCGAAGAGAATTTAAAACGGAGAAGGAGCCAGCTAGAAGCGTGGCAGGGGAGCTTCGTCTTCGAGCTCAAATGCTACGCCGATGAATGAGGAGTTACATCTTGAAGAAATAAAAGAGGAAGATGATGATGATGATGATGACGATGATGACGATGACGACAACGATGAAGAAAATGATGATGAAGAGCTTGAATTGGATGATAACAATGAGGATTGACTTGTCTCATTTGCTACTTGTATTTTATGCATGTATTTATTTTTGAACATTCGCATGTGCTACATACCAAATATTTTGTTCTTAACTTGCTTCATTTTTTCTTCTTTTGCTATAATAACTTCTTTTTTAAGCTCTCATAAAAAAATCCTTTTAAAGGACTAGATTATAGAGTCGGCGGCTCATTTTGACTTAGAGCTTCATTTCTGGTCTTTTCATTCCTAATATTATAGAACAGAGGATCTTGATGTTTGTGATACTTGAAGGTTTCCCAGAGGTAGAAGACCTTGTTTGCAATTTAAAGAAATTAATCCATAGCCCTTCTCAAAAAATCCATGCCTCTCGGCTTTTGATCTTAGCACAAAAAATCAGAAAATTTCAATATGAATATATATGAGAGTATATGTATTAAAAACTGATTAATAAATTTAAAATAATTAAAAAAGTTCAAAATCAACTAGTGACTGACTAAATCCGATTACTCCCTCGATTGTTATTAATCTTTAGTGAAGGACCCTACTGACCGAGTACCGACAGCTGACTTCTGCAACCTTGCCTATATATGTATTTTTTAATATATGAATATAGATATAATGCATCCTAAGAATAATTTATATGTAGTCTAACCATATTTGATAAGCAGTCGAAAATGCTGGAATTTTAAAAAGAACTGAGTTTTCTTACTGATGGAAATCCACGGATAATTTCCCATTTTGTAAGCTAAGTTTTGCATTTTTATCCAATAGGTGGATTGCAGAACATAAATTTCACTTTTTAGATTGTTATATTTTTGTTCATTACGATAATTGGTTTTATTTTTTTAATTTTAATTGTTTAGGATAATATTTGTCAGACTACTTAAATGCCCTTTGATTAATAAAAGTCATATAAGAGTTTGGAGAGTTTTACTATGTAATCCCTCTTTGGTTTCATTCTTCCCTCGTTCATCTATGCACTTCTCTTCCAAAATCCCACATTACATGTTTGCCTTTCCCTTCTTCCCTTCATTGTATGCTCCTTTTTTCTTTCACCACATTCATATGACTAAATCAATAGGTATTAGAGTCAGGCATTACGATGATATGCTATGGACGATCTAAGAGTGATTCAGCAAGAGTCGCAAACATCACCTCTTAAAGCACCACACATGTTCTTTTGCAAACCACTCGATGAAGGATCTTACGATGACAATACTTTGAGTCATCCCATGCACCGCAACTCTCCTTCAACATTATCTAATAAACGTACAGATGGCACTGCCAAAACTTTCCACTTGTAAACCGTGACATTGTTAGTGACATCACCCTATTGTGTAACTCAGGAGATGAGTTTTTCAAATGGAGGAGATATGATGAAATTGAAAATGCTTAAATTTTCAAAAAAAAACATTATGTTATTACCATTGGAAATTAAAAGGATAATTTTTCATTTAGCCTAAATATTTTACCTACTAGGTTGCTAACAGAACTAATGATTTCATTTTCCAATTTCGTTATTAACTGATGGACACATCCGAGTAAAGAAGTTAATTCAAAAGAGGTTGCAAAGGAAGTTGCGGATAGGTAGTTGGAATATTGGCACTTTGACTGGCAAATTGATGGAGAGAGTAATACGATGGAAAGAAGGAAGATTTAAATACTATGTCTTCAAGAGACAAATGGGTTGGAGACAAAGCAAGGGAGATCGAGAAGACACGCTTTAAACTTTGGTATTCAGGTAAAGATAAGGGTAGAAATGGTGGTGGAGCGGTTGTTCATAAGAATTTGAAGGATTGTGCGGTTGAGGTACAAAGATTCAGTGATCGGATTATTTTCCTAAATGGTTGCTCAATCATAAAGGAGGTATGGGTGCAGAGACAACCAGGAGGTTTGCCTAGAAGAAGCCACCCTTGAAAGATTGTGTAATAGCTCACTGATCGAGCGCTCTTGCGTTGAAGATGAACAGGGCTAAGCGATATGTCGAAGATGTGGGATGTAAATAAGCATTGATGGGGGAGCGTTCCACCTTTAAAAAAACTCAAGACGAAGACGATGGGACCAAACCCCACTATCATAAGCCTCCCCCACCAGGATCCAGTTTCCAACCATATGTGATACTGAATAAATAAGGTCACTTAATTGGTCTGGTTTCCAATCATATGTGAAAAGCACCACCATCCGCCAACACAAGACTCAAAAAGGGTGTGATCTACTATTCAATAAGGAGAGGGGTGGGGGGAAATCTGAGAAAGGAAAGGGCATACTTCCTTCCAAAAGTTTGTGGGTGCAGGCATCAGCCTAGACAGCCAAGAGAGACTAGTTGAAACCCCATATGACTTCCACAATAAAGAAGAAATCAAGTTTGACCCACTACCCACATACGAGAAACCCTTTAGGCAAGAAGAGTTATGTTTATCGCATTCAAGTTCAAGATCCCCAGTCCTCCATCGCTTTGATATAACATCACAATCTTCGGACTAACCATAGGGATGCCATGAGAAACCCCTGTCCCGACTAGAAAAACCATCGCATTAGAGTCTCCAATCACACGTAAATTACCACAGGAAGTAGCATCGACGACAAAAAGAAGGCGTTAATCACCAAAAGGACAACCTTCAAGAGCACCAAGCATCCACCCTATCCCCTAAATAACACCTCAATCTGCATGCTTACGCTAAACCCTCTCCACCAAAGGTAACCAGTTTGATTGATGTAAACGTCCACAAACCAATGGCAAATCCAAATTGAGGGGGTATTTCGCCATGTTTATCACATCCAAGTTCAAGATGCCCAGTCATCCATCACATATATGACATCAGAATCTCCAGCTAACCAGAGGGATGCCCTAAGAAACCCCTGACTTGACCAAAAAAACCACCGCATCAGAGCCTCCAAGCACGCGTAACAGTAAGTAGCCTCGAAGACAAAAAGAAGATATTAATCGCCAAGGGGACCATCTTCAAGAACACTACACGTGCGCTTCACAAAAGACAAGAAGCACCTCAGATTGCAAGCTTGCGCTCAATCCTCTCCACCACAGGTAAAAAGTCGGATTGTTTGTAAACATCCACAAACCAATGGCAAGGCCCAAAAGGCTAATCGAGAAGTATTGCACTGGCAATACAATCAAGTCCCAAAGACCTCAATCTCCGAACGTCATCCTAAATGAAACAAAAATAGGCTTCTCGCCATTAGGCTTGAGGTCCAAGTCCAAGATGTTCCTAAAGAGATGAAACATCGTAGCAATCCCCTCCACCTTACGAGCACCCTCTCCACAAAGAAAAAAATGCCATAGGCATATTGGAAAAAATGAATCAACAAGGTGCATGATTGATAGGTCACACAAAAGTCCCCATCCATTACACGGGAAACCACCCACGAAAACACATGTGCCACCGAAATGAAGAGTAGTGAAAGAAAGCATGCATCCCTGCTTGACAATGCAATTGGAAAAACCACGTATAATGCATAATTACCAACACTAAGCAGGAGTCCATCGTCAATTCGTCACACACATCTTCATCCAACTAATTCATTCATCAAGGAAACAGTTCCGAGAAAGAGAAGCTTAAACAGAAAGAGAAGCTTAAACGAAACCCCAGCTCATAATAATAGGCTTTAAAAAACAATTTTCCAGAGAAAACCCTTGGTCTTCCTTCTTTTCCAATCAACAAAGACCTCTAGTGCAATGACCCCACCATCCATCATGATTGTCTAGAATAAAGTCATCTATGAAATGTCAGTAATGAAATCTAGAACCCTTCAGAGCAAATTAGCGAGGGCATTAGCCCACAATAAGATAAATTCTACTCGTAGGGCAATATGAAAAATTTCTCCATGTCCTGCCATATTATTCTTGTGCAAAATAAAGACCACAGAATGGTTCAACCTCTGAAAACCACGATTCTCCACTCGTAATTCCTCCACCATTACCACCGAATCCAACTCTACTAGCTCTGATAAGTCATAAAAAAAACATGAATCTATTCGGCTCAGAGATGAACCTCGGACTTAAATTCAAAGCAAAACACATGTAAGTCGCATTCTTTAATCAAATACATATCACGAATAAAACAAAATCAAAAGAAGAAAGAAGAGAAGAACGGGAAGAAGGAAAGAAAGGTTAAATATGTAAATATGTGCAGACTAAACCTAACCTAGAACAAAGGTCAAAATTAGCTTGGTCGACTAACACTAAAGTAGGAAGAGAAAAGGAAACAATCAAGAAAACCATAAAAATAACTACCTTTGCATTAAAAATCACTCGGAACACTATTTTTTACAACGTACAAACTTCTCAATTTTGCAATAATCTATATTACATTTTTTAATCGGTTCTTTTTGCAACTTGTAAATAAATATCAGAAGAAAATAATAAAGTATATCTTAAAATTCACTCATATATTATAATACTCAACCCTTAATTGGTAATTTGCTTGGCTTTCAAGCTGAATAGCTGGTTCATATGAACTCTAAATACAATACATTCACCTTTAAACTTCAAGAATTAAAATTCTCTATCAAATAAAGGAGGTTTCTCATCTAAATCAGAGTAAAAGTTGGGTTTTGGGCATGGCCTTAAATTTTACCGAAATTCCACGAAATTTTGGAGAGTAAAAGTTGGGTTTTGGGCATGGCCTTAAATTTTACCGAAATTCCACGAAATTTTGGAATTTTGATCGAGATTCGATCTCGACGAGTGGCCGAAATCGATACCCATTACATTTCTTTTTTGCCAGATTTCACCGATATTTCGATCTATATCAGTGAAATTCGATCCATTTCGGTCGAATTTTTATTGAAACAATGGAAAAAGAGGAATCTAGCCATGTTTCATCGAAATTCATCCTCTTACCTCTTAGGCCACTCTTTCACCTAATTTCGATCACTTAGGGGACACTTTTGAGCATTATATATTGGTACATTACATTGCATCATTGCATCTCATAACACACTAGAAATTTGCTCATTTCTCGAACTCACTTTCTTGTTGCTTCTCTCTATTACAAGGAGTATATATGGATGTAGGAGTGCTAAACCTTCCAAGTCTTATGACTGTAAGTATTTGCCTGCTATTAGGTTAGATATAGATTATGCTTGTGAATGCTCGCAACTTCTTGGTATTAATTGATTTTTTTGTATCTCGTAAAACATATATTGTACGATCACAAGCTCTACAATGCATTTATTAGACATACATGTTAAAAAGATTTACGTATTTGTGTGTATATATGTGGGTCTTATTTTATTCATAAAATTGTATATTTTTCTAAGTTGAAAGTACTTTGGTTAGATACAGGTTCTAAACTATCATTTCGATCTTCAATTTCTTGTATAAGATGTCGTTTTGCTAGTCCTCTTTGTTGGCCTATTTTTTTCTCTATTATTATTGTACGTATCACCATTCTCTTCATGTTAATGAGGTGAAACTAATGGATTATAATTCTGATTCCAAATCTAGTTCTGGCTCTTAGCAACATTCTACGATTGTTGGATCGCTTGGATGGAAATTTAATGGAACAAATCATGTTAACATTTTACTATTAGAAAACAAATGTGCATTTCTATCACAATTACAGACCAACGAATATTAGAAATCTTAATTTTAGAAGCAAAGAAGGAGTTTTCAAGTAATTTCCAAAATTTCTGACCTTTTCTCTGAAAGTCCACCAAATTTCTCTTTCTAGGATCTTACTGAAACGAAATCAAAATCCAACATTTAAGGCCTTGGTTTTGGGCTCTTTGGGATATATAGAACTATGGTTTACATTTGTTATATTAGTATTTTTTGCTACTTTATTTATTATGCAATTTTCACATATCCTATTTATATTGCACTTTGTAAATGAAATCATCACAACAACAACAAAGCCTTTTCCCACAATTAAGGAAGGTTGACTACATGGATTTTTTTGCCTCCATTTAGATTTATTTTGGGTCATTCTCATGCTTAAATACAAATAACTAAAATCCCTTCGAATAGTATCATCAACACTTCTTGGGTTTTCCTCACCCTCTCTTAACCGGCCATGGAAGGAAATTTCACGATATATGGGCGATATATCGATATTGAGATGCGACCGATATGGGGTACCTATATGGAGATATATCCCAGTTTTCAAGCATTTCCTTCACAAAAGATCGTCGACGTGGGCGATATTTCAGCGATATATCGTCGATATATCGTCCAAATATCGTATCGATACGATATCGATATCGATACGACCTTCCATGTAACCGGCTCAACATCCTAAGTCTCCTGCATCAACTAATCAATGCATCAACTGACCTTTACAAATGGTCAAAGCATCTTAAGCGGTTTTCTCTCATCTTATCCTCTATCAAAGCTACACCAACTTTTATTTTGATCGCATCATTCTGAATTCGATCTTTTCATGTATGATCACACATCTACCTTACCATTTCATTTCTATTAATGTCGTTCTCTGCACATGTCTATGGTTCATTGGCCAATATTCTGATACATAGAGCATAACAGGTCTCGTTGCTACTTTGTAATACTTTCCTTGGACTTTCAAAATTATTTTCTTATCATAAAGAACGGTAGAGGCACCTCTCCACTTCAACCAACCTGTATTTATTTTATGAGTAACATCTCCATCAATTTCCCCATCCTATTGCAAAATATATTCCAACTATCTAAAAGAATCTTTTTTCTGAAAGTTATCGTCTTCAATCTTCACGTCGAGTCCTTCACCACTTCAGTCAACCTGCATTTATTGTATCAATAACGTCTCCATCAATTTCCCTATCATGTTGCAAAATAGATCCCAAGTATCTAAAAGAATTTTTCTTTTGGAAGTTATCATCTCCAATCTTCACATCAAGTCCTTCATCGTTGTTTTCATTAAATGTACACTCCATATATTCAGTCTTAAACCTACTTATATGAAATCCTTTAGTCTCAAGGCATGTTTCCAGCCTCCAACTTCTAATTTACTCCATCTTTTGTCTCACCAATCAACACGATAGTAGGCAAACAACATACACCAAGGTATCTCATCATGAATGTGACTATTCAACTCGTCCATAATCAAAGTAAAGAAGGAATGGACTCAAACCTGAACCTTGGTGCAGACAAATGTTGATGTTAAAATAGTTTGTCTACCTAGACGGAATCCTTACACAAGATAAGGCCCCATCATACATATCCTTTATAAGGTTATTGTATAGGACACGTACTTGTCTCTTCTCAAAAACTCTCCACAAAATCTCATTTAGGCTTGAATCATAAGCCTTATCCAAATCAATAAAAAACATATTAAGGCTCTTCTTTTTAGCTATATAAATCTTCATTGCTCTCCTCAACAAGTGAATAGCTTCAATAGTTTAACGATCTGGCATGAAACCGAATTGATTTTCAGTTACTTTGAAACTTGCCTCAACTCTTCAATCATATGTTCTATGATTTTTCCTAGTATGATTCATCAGTTTGATACCTCTATAATTCGAACAATTTTGAATGTCTCCTTTATTATTATAAAGACGCATCACAATGCTTCTCCTCCATTCTTCTTGTACTTTCTTGCTTCGCCAAATAACATATGTCCTGCGCGCTCTGCTGGGTGCGAATCTGATTGATGGCTTTGCTGGGAACTCTATTTGCTCCCTTTCTCCCTTCTGGCGTGGCGTGACGTCGGCCTTCCGTCTTTACCGCTCCTTCTTTTCGCCGGTGCTGGGCGACGGTTGCTCCTTCCGCTTCTGGACCGATGACTGGTCCGGAAGGGGGACTTTTGGCAGTATGTTTCCGAGGCTTTTTGCTTTAGTTCAGGACAAAGATGCGTCTGTGGCCTCTTGCTGGGACATTGGTGGCTGGAACCCTCCCATCGTTGCGTCTCTGTCCGATCAGCGTTTGCAAGATTATCTGACTCTATTGTCCCTTCTTGGTGATGCTCCTCGACCGTCTGTTGTGCGCGATCATTGGACTTGGAAGGAGGGGTCCTTCTCTTCTCGTAAGGCTTATACTGTTATTGCTCTACCTATCACTGATGACGATAATGTCTTGGTGCGCGATTGTCGATTCTTGTGGGGCCTCAAGCTTCCTGAGCGTATTGGGATTTTTTTATGGCTCCTTCGTCGGGGGCGGCTCTTGACTCCCGATAGATGTGCTTTGTTCATTCCGAACGTTGGCCCCTTGTGTGCTCTTTGTGCTGCGGAGCAGGAAACAGTTACTCATTTATTCTTCGAATGTCGCCTCGTTAGCACGATTTGGGAGGATCTCCCGCGGATCAATCATGTTTCTTTTCCAGTTGTGTGCGACAGTTTGATTAGCTCGAGGGGCAGGGAGAGGAAGATTATTATTGATCCAATCGCTCGGGTTTGGAGTATCTGGCTTGGGAGGAACGAGGCTATCTTCTCAGCTCAGCGGTTTTACAAGGAAAATATCATTATTCGTGCTCAGCGTCTTGTGGAGGATTGGGACCATGGTTAGAATTATGATGGTACTTGGGGGGTTCCTCTCTTAGTGCCCTCCACTTTCGGGGGGCCGGCATTGTACAGTTTGTATCTCCTGTCCTTTTCTTTCTTCTTTTTAATATATTGGGGCGATCACCATCGAGTGACTCCCCCTTTTTTTTGAGTTTTCAAAAAAAAAACATTGAATAAATTTGCGAGCCAAGCCAAATGCTGTTCACCTAGAACTATCCAAACTTCTATAGGAATGCCATCAAGCCCTACCCATTTCCTAAGTTTCATAACCTTTAAAGCCTCCTCTACTTCCTTTATATCCGTTTATAGTTTGCATAATTCAGGTTACATTCGCTATCAACACGATCTCCCAAAGTAA
>JAZKJV010011718.1:0-29229 GCA_037367405.1 Ottelia alismoides | reverse complement strand
GACGGCTCCACTAAAAACGGTTCTGTCATAAAAACGATATGCAAGCCATACGAATTCATCGTAGATCTCGATTGCGAATCATTCTTGCCGATATCGCGCATGGTGGCGTGTTGGCTTGTCGCGTTGGCGGTGGTTTATGCGTCCGATTTCAATTTCCTTGCGGCCGTATTCTGCACTTCCATCGCGATCGCCTGTTCGATTTTGTATGGTCGGGGAATTGCTGTCGTCTGTTGCAATGGGATCGACTTTGAACTCTTGTTGACGACGACCAAAATTGTGTGCCATTCCCCGGATCAACGACTATGCCCGGACTTTGATGTTGAATTGAAGGACATCGACATGTTGACCACCGATTCCGATGGTTGGTCGAATTTGGTAACTTGTTCAGGTACTGAGGTCCGACTTTCTCTAGCACGAAACTTTGGGGCTCCCGTTCGACGTTTTGCGAACGATATCATCACTCAGGCTCCGCACCTGAATCTAAGAGCAGAATAACCACAATGCAAAATGATGTGTCGTCGCGCACGCCCGAAGGATCGCCGGGCCATTGTGTTCTCTGTGGGCGAGATGTTTGTGTTGAGTTTTCGAATCCAGGAGATGATGCGACATGTCCTCATTGCGGGCATCTAATTAGGCGGTCAATGGAGCTCCTCGAGCAATTCGAGTCATATTGGGGGCGATTGCCAAGTCGCTCACTAGAATCACTTGGCGTATCCTCTCGATTCCAAGAGTTGGACTATGACTCGTTGGAGATGGTTGAGTTTGTTATGCAACTCGAAGCAACGTATGGCGTAGCATTAGCTGAAGACGATGCCGCAAAAATTTCGACCGTTGGTGATGCGATAAAGTGTATTCTAGAGAAGTCTCGATAGTAGGTATGAGAGGTTGTTGGGGCTGGTAGATCGTAGTGTTTAGCCTCTGTGGTTGTGTTTTAGGGGCAACCGGGTTAGGGTAGATATGGGTACGCCGCTATTTTTCTCCCCTCCTGTTGTTCGCTTTGTTTCGAGAGGAACTTATACATGCACCTGCATTTCTGGCAAATCCGATCGAAAGCACTTTGGTTAGTTTGCTTGATCATTACCTTGACGATGAGTCGCTTAACTCAGGCAAGCGATTTGCGAAAATTAGACGGGGAATGGATTTATGTTGAGGACCGAACTGAAGGTCGACAGTTAGAGAAAATGGGACCACCCATGTCTTCGAAATTTTCGATAGACGTGGAGGAAGGTTTGGAAGCAATCGTGCTCAACGGTCATGGATCAGGACATCGCGATGTAAGGATTGTTCTCGATGGTACGTTGACCGAGATTCGAGAAAAGTCGACAACGTCTCGATACAGAGGCCGTTGGGATGAGAACACGCTCGAGTACGAAGTGTCTTTCGAACGGGCTGCCGGTGCGGAGGCCAAAGGGATCGAGAGGATCAAGCGGTCCTTTCGCATCACGCCTGAAGGGCTTGTCGTTAGTGTCTCGGTCGAACCGCCGATCGTTAGCGACTCAGTCGGGCTTTACCGACATGCAGAAGATATTCCGTTGCCGACCCCGGCCGTTGCAAAGATTGAGAGTTTAGGATGGTTAGCAGGGAATTGGGTTGGCACGCGAAGCACGGGATCGTCGAATGAGGAGCGATGGAGTCCGCCGCTTGGAGGAGCTATGTTAGCTGTGTCGCGTTCGGTTAATACGAGCGGAAAGATGTTTGCTTTTGAATATCTTCGAATCGTCGAGCGAGATCAAGGTTTGGTCTACATTGCCCAGCCGGGAGGAAAAGCCCCCACAGAATTTGTGCTAACAGAAATTTCCGAGGGGCGTGCGGTTTTTGATAATCCTCGGCACGATTATCCCAAGCGGATCGTATATGAGTTAACACAGGACGGGAGTTTGAACACGACGATTGGCTATAGCACGGGAGGAACTCCGAGACGTTTCGATTTTAAGCGGGAAAGTCATTAATCAGGCGATCACGTATCGAAGATGAGGTCTCCTGCGAGTGTGGTCAACACGAAGTTGATTCATGGCGTATATTAGAGACCTGTTGCTTTTTCAGCCGATGGACTTGATGGCTGGAGAGATTGCTAAAAGAAGATACAAACACGTTGGGAAGAAAAAAGAATGATGGCCGATGCGAAGTTATCCAAGATACGTCAGATAGCCATTACTGTTGGGAACGTTGACAAAGCGCTGGCGTTTTATAAGGATATCTTGGGGCTTGATCTGTTATTCCGGGCAAACGAAAACTTGGCATTTCTTAATGCCGATGGAATTCGCATCATGCTAACAACTCCACAAGGGGCTGGTGCTGTGGGCGCCAACTCCATTTTGTACTTTCAGGTCGAAGGCATCGAGGCGATGCATAACCAATTTGTGGAGCGAGGAGCTGAGAACGAGCGAGCTCCTCAATTGGCCGCAAAGATGCCGGATCATGAATTGTGGATTGGATTTTTGCGGGACCCTGATCGGAATCTTATCGGGTTGATGGAAGAAAAACGGAGCTAATGAGTTTCATCGAGCAGACCACTAGCCATCCAGAGGCTTAATCCTGAGGCTTGAAAGCAGTTGAGTATTGCGATTGCGTTCGATTCTTTTTGCCTCGGTGGCTTTCGGTGTCAGCATAGCTATTGACTAGGCTGATTCTTTTTGTTTCGGGAGTTTTTGTCGGCAGCGTCGGCTTGTTTAGCTTTGGTTAGGTTGGCAATTGCTTGTTGAAGTTCTCGCTGTGCTTTGGCGATCGAGCCACGTGTCTTAGCAATTTCTCGGTCGATTGTCGAAAACTGTTTGTCAAGCTCGGTAAAGGACTTGTTGGCCGCGACGACTAATCGATGTGAGTTGACGGCTTCTGGGGTGAGCTTCTTGCGAATCTCTTGTAGTCGTTGACTGGCATCATCTAAGTCTTTCTTCGCGTTTAAGCAGTTGGGGTTAGCTTTAATCGCCTCGTTCTCTGCAGCGAATGTTCGAAAGACAATATCGTTCAGTGCCTTGACTTTAGAGGCACGCTCTTCGTCGCTAAGTTCGACGTCTTCTCTCAGCGTGATTAGGGATTGTTTCGCGGATGTCGCCTCCGATTCAAGCGTCGTCCACTCGGGGGATTTGTGCAGACTTTCTAAAACTGGTTTGCACAATTCATCGTAGACCTTTCGTTTATCTTTGATGTTGGCGAGGCATTCCGGTATACCAAGTTTGGCACCCAGTTCCGATTCTGCAGCGTCCCTTGCGTCTCGAAGTTCTTCTTTACTCTTAGTCACTTTGTCATGAACAGAGTCGAGCTTTTTCCATTGGGAACGCAACTCGTTTTGCAATTCAGAGATGCGTTTGCGGGCTTGGCTGACGTCCTGTTCCGCATTACGAACTCGTTCGTTCTCTCGCTTTTCGTCTCGTCGGTTATTGCCATCCTTTTGGGCAAAGGCAAACGAACTTGCGCACAGTAATACCACGGCGACGGCGGCATAGATCCGAAGTTTTATGACCATGAATGGTTGAATCCTGCTAGGGGAATGGGAGAGAATGCTTATTCGTCTCGGGGGGGGCGGCACCCGACACATTGGGTGTACAGGTATATGGTAACGTAACGATTCGTCTACGACATCGACAGGGGACAATATGGGATCGCTTCTGCTTTTGATTTGGCTAGTTGTGGTTGCTTCCATGGTGATCGCGGCAAGTCGATCGGTGATAGAGCAAATGCGAGATGATGTTCGAAGCGAGGATGGGCTTCAAGCGACTTGGAAAACGCTGCTAATGATTATGCTGTGTTTGTTGCCCGTGTTCGTTTTTCTTGTAACAACATCTTTTCTTTTTCTTTCGAATCCTACGGTTCAGTTTGCGGCGAGCAGCGAGCGGGGAATGGAGTTGTGGTCCCTGTGGGTTCATTATTGGCCGTTTGTGCTTGGGTTTTCCTTTCTTCAAATTCCTGTCTTGATCGTTGTTTCGATTTTTAGTTTTGTAAATCGACCATTGCAAAACTGGAGGATCACCATTTCGATAGCTTTGTTGGCCGCGATTCTGGGTACGTTTGTTGTGGCATTGGCTAGTCCTCGGGCTTAGCTTACTCCATTTTAGAGATTTTGACTTTTGGGAATGTTGTGCTCGGAGCATCTAAAAAGTCGTCAATCCGCTGGTTGGAAACTTCGCCCGTCGCAGTATTTGTTTCAGCTCAAGTACACGCGGGCTATTATCCTGCCAGCCAATAAATCGGCCGTGTCTCTGAAGTCATTTGCCATGGTGATAACCAGCGATGAGCGCTGTTGATTTAGTTCACTCGGATGTAGGGTAATCGTGAAACGGGTTCTATGTTCGTTTCGAGGATCGCGAATCAGCCTAGCGCAAAAACTTGGAGAAAGCCTTGACTGGAGAGTCCCCGAAATCTCAAGCTCGCAGCGTGAGTTTTGAAGTTGCGCTATTTTGGAATTGGGGTTGAATTTGTGGAAAAAACGCCGCGTTCCTGTACTCGTACTCAGCAATAGGCGGTGCTCGTTCTGGCGACGTCTCCGATTACGAGTACGAGTACCATTTCATTGAGTACGAGCACCATTTCATTGAGCACGAGCTTGTATGGGAGCAACGCAATTTCACAAAGCGGCTGAGGGGGCATGATGAAGCTCGTCTTCGAGGGATGAGAAAAATCGGGGCAAGACGGTTTTGTTGTCGGAACAATACTTGTCTGGACATCTAATTGGTCTTGGGTTATGATCGGTGGGAGTTGTTAGCGGGGGGGCTCGCGTTTTTCTGGAATTTAGTGGCTGTTGGTGCATGAATAACCTTAGTTTAGCGATTCATTTTTTTGCTCAAATTGCGGTCATTCTTGCCTTTTGTAGAGTCGTTGGAATAGTCGCAAAGCGTTTTGGGCAGCCTCAAGTGGTGGCTGAGATGATTGCTGGCGTGTTGATGGGGCCCTCGTTTTTTGGATACTTTTGGCCCGAGTATCAGAGTTGGATTTTCCCCTGGGACACGACGCAGAAAACACGAGACACACAGAGCTATCTTTTTCCCGCATCGCAATTGGGGTTAGCTTTGTACATGTTCATTGTCGGAATGGAGTTTCGAATGGACATTATTAAGAAGCACTTGAAATGTTCTATTGCCGTATCCTTAGCTGGTGTGATTACTCCCTTTCTGCTTGGAGCGGGATTGGGTTGGTATTTTTTGAATAACACCAGTTTGTTTCCTGAGAAGACGACATCGTTTGAGGCGATGCTATTCTTGGGTGCATCCATGTGTATAACGGCGTTTCCCATGTTAGCTCGCATCATTCACTTTAAGGGCTTAACCGGAACCACGATGGGGACGGTTGCCATAGGAGCCGGCGCGATCGATGATGCAACAGCGTGGGGGTTGTTAGCGGTGGTGTTAGCGAGTTTTGATATGAACCCGTCGGCCGCGGTTAACAATATAGCGGGTGGGGCTGCCTTCGCTGCCGTGTGTTTTCTGATTCTCAAGCCTCTTATGTTGAGGCTGGAGAGGTTGATGGTTGAGGAGGAGAGGTTAACGGAATCAGGGGTGGTGGTTGGGCTCGTGATGATGTCGCTCGGAGCGTGGTTTACTGATCTCATCGGTCTGCATGCGGTTTTCGGTGCGTTTATGGTTGGGGCAGCCATGCCACGACAGTATATGGCACCACAGCTGATAGAACGAATTCAGCCCCTGACTGTTGCGTTACTGTTGCCCCTGTTTTTTATCTATTCTGGTTTGAATACCAAGATAGGATTGCTCAACACCGCTGAGCTATGGGGATACTGCTTCTTGGTGCTTTTGGCGGCGATTGCGGGCAAAGGAATTGCGTGTTGGTTAGCCGCATTGGCAACGGGACTTCCCAATCGTGAGGCTTTGGGGATTGGAACGTTGATGAACGCGCGAGGATTGATGGAATTGATCATCATCAATATTGGTTTACAAAGAGGGATCATTTCCGAAGAGCTTTTCGCGACCTTGGTCATCATGGCCGTAGTCACGACTCTGATGGCATCGCCCATATTCGATTGGTTAGTTCGCGGAAGGTTTGAAAACGGGGCCGCACCGATACCGGCTGGGGGTGCGAAGTAGGTGTATCTAATCGATAGAGCCACGAGAACGTTGGGTCAAATTGTTATGGCTCTAACGTTTTCGGATGCTGTCGATCGGGTTCTACGTGGACCATAACGTCTCGAATGGTCGGATACTCTGCGAAGAGTTTTTCTTTGACTTCGTGGGCAATATCGTGGCCTTGGGATACAGAAAGCTGTGGTGGAACCTCGACATGGATATCCACAAAGTATTCGAGGCCTGATTTTCTTACCCATATCTTTTCGACAAGGGTAACGTTTTGCGTTGAGGCTGCGATCCGAGAAACATCGGCCACAAATTGGGGTGGAGCCTGTGCGTCCATCAGTTGACTCGCGCTCGATAGAAAGAGTTTGCCCCCCGATATCGCGATCGCGATTGCAACGACGAGTGAAGCAGCTTCATCGGCCCAGGTGAACGTCTCGCCGCCCACCCTAACGAGCGACAGTCCGATCAATACGGCCAACGAGCAGAATGCATCGCTTCGGTGATCCCAAGCGTTTACGATAAGGGCGACCGAGCCTGTGCGTCTGCCGATACGAACTTTGTAATGGTAAAGGGCTTCTTTGATGATGACATTGATTCCAGCGAGCCAGAGGGTCCACAGAGGAGGGATGGCATGGGCCCCGTGAAACCGATTGATCGATTCCCATGCAATCATCAAAGCGGAGATCACGATCAACATGGCAACATTGGATGCTGCGATTCCCTCAGCGCGGGAGTGACCATAGGGATGTTCCTCATCTGGGGGACGTTGTGCGACTCGGAGAGCAAACAGTACGACCAACGTTGCGACAACATCTCCGATCGAGTTCACGGCATCTGCGATCAAGGCAAAAGAATCCGCAACGATACCCCCAGCCAGTTTGGCTATGCCGAGGGATAGGTTTACGAACAAGCCGAGCAATGCCGCTTTGATGGCATCCTTGTAAATCGGCTTAGTATTGCGGTGTCTCAATTTTCACCCTACCCAATTCGCGTAATAAGCAGCGACTGTTGGCTATTGTTCGGTTTGGCGCCGGTTGCCACATGATTGTTTCCTTTCTCACAAATGCAATCCCATGACGTATTTTGAGGGCAAAGTCGATCCTGATCCCGAACGACAAACAATGGGCCTTTCGGGCCCTTTTTCATAGCTCGCGGCCAGCGGATTAGGCTAGCGGATTGGTTGGGACCGTTTCTCCTGAATTAGGTGTTTTCCGGTGGCCGGCGATTGATTCCAATTTTTGGCCGATGCGATGTAACCTTTACGTCAGCGGGGGATCTTAGTTTTATGTGCCAACGGTAAGCAAGCCGGAACTAGCCGCGATTAGAAGTGGATTTTTCTCCAATTTTTCTTGTTTAAGGATGACAAAACGATGAGCCAGTCGATTTCCGCCAAAGATTTAAGCAGACTACTCGCCAAGGGGGATGATCTCGAAGTAATCGATGTTAGGACACCGGTCGAGTTTCAGGAAGTCCACATCAGCGTGGCGAGGAACATTCCTCTGGATAGGCTTAATCCGAGCGAGATCATGGCGCAACGCGCTAAGGATGAAAGCAAACCTCTGTACATCCTGTGTCGATCTGGGGCTCGAGGTGGTCAAGCGTGTCAGAAATTCGAGTCAGCGGGTTACTCCAACGTGATCAATGTTGAGGGAGGAACGATGGCGTGCGTAAAGGAAGGCATCGCCGTGGTACGAGGCAAAAAAGGAGTCCCTCTACATTGTCAGGTCCAAATCATAACGGGGACTCTCGTTATGGCAGGAATCCTGCTTGCACTAGTTCTGTCCAATCAATACTGGCTGTTAATCTCACTGGTGATGGGGGCTGGGCTCACGTTTTCTGGATTGACAAACACCTGCGCGATGGGAGCTGTGTTGGCCAAGATGCCTTGGAATCAAGTGGCCGAAGCCTGCCCATTGCCCAAGACATCGCAAACGCCATGAGTTAGCTAGGGTGTCTTGCGAATGCAGTACAAGTATTCGATACCGCGAAGGAAGATCGCATTGTTATCAACGGCAGGAGTTGCCCAAAACGTGTCTTCAATTTTGCCTTGACCAAGCACTTCGCATGATT
The DNA here is from genome assembly GCA_037367405.1 of Ottelia alismoides. Taxonomy (NCBI): domain Eukaryota; kingdom Viridiplantae; phylum Streptophyta; class Magnoliopsida; order Alismatales; family Hydrocharitaceae; genus Ottelia; species Ottelia alismoides. The sequence goes on along the minus strand of JAZKJV010011718.1, from coordinate 21,142 downwards.
CATTCGCGCTGACCAAGACTGCGTTTCCTTGTTCATCGAGATAGAGGATTTTATCGTCGATCTGGATAGGGCTAGCTGCGATCGAGGAGAGTCCGTCGATTCGGCGTTCGTTTACTTTCTGGCCTGTCGATGCGTCGTACACGCGTAACACATTGTTGTCGTTCACAAAAACAAATCGGCTGGTGGAGACGGGAGAGGCCATGCCGGGCGCGGCTTTCTTTTCGATCCAAGCTCCATTCTTGAATGAGCCGTTCTTTTTGTCCGGGCTCAAATCACCTTCACCGCCTGCTTGCAGGGCGAACAGAGGCCCCTTTGACATGGGGTCAGAACCGCCAAAATAGATTCGTTCTGAGTCGGATGCAATGGAACAAGCCGTTGGTGCCTTCACATTTTCTAATCGCCAAATCACAGATCCCGTTTGAGGATCGAGCGATTCAATCAGTTCTCCCCCTGAGACAACTATTTCCGTTCGAAGGTTGTTCTTCCAAACGATCGGAGATGCCCACGACGTTCCCTTTTTGTCCCGTTCATGCTTCCACTTTTTTTCTCCCGTGTCGGCGGAGAAAGCCACCACAGCCGCGCTATTTTCCGTGAAGTGTTGGACAAAGGCGAGATCATTCAGGATCGCAACGGAACTGCCTGTACCGAATCCACTCGTGGTGGGGAATACTCCCAACTCTTGTTTCCAACGTATCTCCCCCTTCATGTCTAATCCCGCGACGACACCCGTCGCACCGAAGAATACGACAATACCCTGATCGTATGCAGCAGGTGTTTCTGTTGCGTAGGTATTGGATGGGTGAACGGGATACTTAGGTTGTCCCTCGCAGATCGTGGTGCTCCAGAGCTTTTCGCCCGATTGGCATTCGAAGCAGTGTAATTGCCACTGAATATTTACTTTTGGTGGTGGCGTTAGTCCACCCAGTCCCATGCTTTGAGGAGTGCGAACACCGTTGGCGAAGTTTTTGGGCTTCAGATCTTTGTCTGCAACTGCTGAGGAAACAAAAAGTTTGTTACCTAGGACGACAGGCTGAGACCAACCCGTTCCAGGGATGGGAGTCTTCCAGGCCAAATTCTTTGCGTCTGACCACTCGAGAGGAATGTCGTTGCCTGTGGTACGCGCTGAGCCACCAATCCCGCGAAACTGAGGGAAATCGGCGTAAGCCAATGAAGCCTGGCCAGCGAACATGCTGCAGCAAAGAAGAAAACAACGAGCAATTTTCATGATTAGTCATCCGTGTTGCTGAAGACAGTGCGTGACGATAGGTTGGTAATGATTGGGCCGACGCAGCGTGGGCGTATTGATCATTGTACAAAAGAGTCAATTGAGACGCCGACACGTCCTTTAGGTGCAACTAGCCTTGTAAGGGCTCTTTGGGAACAATTGTTGACGGTGCGAATTCGAGTCAAGAAGTTTCTATACTCACACCCTCCGAACTCAAGTTCGCGAGATTGAGTGAGGCCGATCTTTCAAAAAGTTTTTTCTTCCGAACCACAAAAATTGGTTGCAATGCAACGCACCATCTGCCACATTAGGAGGCTGGAGGCGAGTCGTTCGCCCCCTTTTTTTGTACTTTAACTTTGCGAAACAAAGCTTTATGTCTGAGCACTCCCTGACGGCTGGTTCTGAGGTTCCAAGCGAGCGATTTTCTTCGACTTTTATTGACTTGGACCAAAATCCAGTGGGGCATACGCCGCGCGCGATGGGGCTTTATCGGCCCAAGCTTTTCGAATTGTTGATGGTGGTGCTGTTGATTTTGGCGACGGACATTGCGTTGCTGCAGCGGAATGCTGGATATGCAGGATGGAGTTTGTGGGGTGCGATCGTCGGGGCATTTCTTTTGTTAGGAATAGGCGTCCGGAGTCTGGTTGGATTGCGGAGTCGTTGGACGTGGTTTTTAACGGGCTCCATTTTTATCTCCAGCATAAGGTTGGTGTGGCAGGGAGATTGGCTGATAGTTATTGCGTTGTTGTTACAGTTGATCTTGTTAGCTATGGCATTGCATGGCTTGAAATTGAGAGGCTTACCATTCACTGCTTTTTTGGTTGGCTGGCTACCGAGCGGGTTTGTTGCATTGCCAGAAGCTCTTTATTGTCTGTCAGGTTGCACAAGTGATCGGGTGCGAAGGCGATATCTGGAATGGGGAGTGCCGTTATTGTTTGGTGGGATTTTCGCTGGCATCTTTCTTAAAGCGAATCCGGATAGCTTTATTCGATTTTGGGACCTGTGTTCGAGTTATCTCGAATCCGTTTCGCTATGGTTTCACGATGTGACATTTGCACGCGTATTCGTATGGAGTTTGGTTTGCCTAGCGGGTTTGGGAGCTTTGTTGCCCAAACTGATGCCCGAGATTGTGTCTTCGGAAAGATATAGCCCGTTGTCAGGTCAAGCCCTGGCAGGATTCGATGGAGATAGAAGTGATGTCGTCCATTATTTGACGTTCCGAAACACACTTGGACTTTTGATCGGGATTTTTGGGATCTATCTGTTCCTTGAGTTTCAAAGTATGTGGTTCAGGGAGTTTCCGGAAGGATTCTATTACTCAGGTTACGCGCACCAAGGGGCGGCATGGTTAACCATGGCATTGGGGTTAACGACGATAGTTTTGTCCATTGTTTTTTATCATGCGTCACCAACTCCTATGCATCAAGTTTCAAGGCATGTCCGTAGACTACGCTCGCTCGGCATCGTGTGGTTTTGTCAGAACCTACTTCTGGCCATGTGCGTTTACAACCGCATGTTCGTCTACATCGGCTTTAACGGCATGACCAGATTGCGCGTGCTGGGATTGTTGGGAATTACCTGTGTAATGGTGGGATTGGTTTTGGTGCTTGTTCGGGTCTACCGTGGCTGGACATTTACGGATTTGGTTTATCGTCAGTTTTGGACGATGGCGACGTTTCTGCTTGCGTTTTTGTTGCTACCAACAGATACCATTGTCTATCGCTATAATGTTCGGTGCATCGAAATGTTGAATGCCAGGCCGAGTGTGCAAATCGTCGCGCACAGAATGAGTCCATCGGGATACTTAGAGCTGTTGCCGTTGGTAGATGCCAGTGATGAGGTCGTACGAGAGGGCGTTCGAGCGTTATTGGCAGAGGAGATGATCAACATTAAAAATCGAGTTGAATCAACCGAACCTAATTGGCGGAGTTATCAGTACATCGAGGGGCGTTTGATAGAGAGGCTTGAATCCATACGCTCGGAGAAACTCACAACTTACCTCGATAGTGAGGTCAAGAGAAATCAGGCAAAGGAACGGTTTCGCGGGTACGCTATGCAATGGTACTAACGCCATCCCGTAGAGATAATCTTTATAGGCGAATCCCCGAAATCCCAAGCTCGCGTCGTGAGCTTGGGACGATTCTTCCGGCAAAATCCATCACTAGCGAGTCGGGTTATGATCAACATCAACTCTAAGTTGCGGTACTGGCGACGCAAATTGGCACCGCCAAGAGGCGGGCTTAGAGTTGTTGTCGCATGCAGCAGTTTTTGTACTTTTTGCCGGAGCCACAGGGGCAAGGGTCGTTTCGACCGACCCGGCTACCGCGATTGCGAATAGGTTGAATCGGTTCGTCGTTGGTTTGCCCGGCTCTATCGGCTGCCTCAAGATCTCGTTGTTTTTCTTCCATCATGGTGGCCTGTTGGCTTTGCATAATTTTACGCAAATCAAACTCGTCATGACGTGCCGTCGCCTCGACCCAGGAATCAGCGATGATATCGGCATCCATGGCTTCCATACGGAATATAACGTCCGTTAGTCGCTCGCCGATCGAGAGCCACATCTGATCGAATAGCCTCATGCCTTCCCGTTTGTACTCTACCTTGGGATCCATTTGTCCCATGCCGCGGAGTCCAACGCTGGAACGTACGTGATCCATGGCGAGCAAATGTTCTTTCCATGCAGAATCGAGTTGTGTCAGCAAAACGGTTCTTTCCATACGTCGAATTTCAGGGAAGAACTTATCGTCGATGGCCTGTAGCATTTTGGTTTCGAATTGCTTTTTAGTCCAACCCGAAAGATCCTTTATGCTTCCGTTCCAGAAGACCGTTTCTCTGGCCCATTCATTAATTTCGTCGATGCGACTCTCATTGTGGTTGAGAACTTCGCGAAGGAGTGATTTTTCATTTGAGCCAAAGATGTCGTTCGTCTTTTTCGTAACGACCTCTCGCATTTGAAGTCCTTTTTTAATGGATGCTCGTGCGACTTCTACGAGAAGCTCGAACGCCTTGTCCGGATTATCGGACAATTGCTGAAGGATCGTCGCATCTTCAAAGCGAGCCGTAGCCCAGGTAATAAGAGCGGTACCGTCGATCGAGAATTCGTTTTCACCGGTGGACGTGCTAAACCGTCGGAAGGACAAAATGACAGGGAACTGGCATTCACGTTCCGCGTAGGTTTCCTCAGCTCGAGATAGAAGTTTGGCTGAGATCTGATCGTTTTCCAAACCGCGAAGCTCATCACTCGAGACCTGTATCTCAAATTTGTTGGCCATCCAACCAACGAGTGATTTGATACCAAAGGCATCATCGAGATAGTGATAGCCTTCGCTAAGATCGATGGAATCAATATGTTTCGAGGCGACATCGAGCAGATGTTCGTCCATGGAATCGCGGGGGACACGTTTGAGTTCGCCAATTGAGAACTTGGTGTTGAATCGATTGTTGACCCATTTCGTCATGGCTTCCCAGTTCCATTCCGCCTCTTCTGTTTCGCGAGGTAGGTTCTCGTCGATGGCATCCAGGATTTGGGTTTCGGCGATTCTTTGCGCCTGGTCTTTCGCGTAGATTTCCGCGACGTTGGCTTCGACACCTCGGAAGTCTTTAGGTTCCAATTGAACACCGAGTCGTGCTCCGCACCATTTGGCGAATGACTCGGGTCCAAACAGCGGATCCATAAATTGCGCGACGTTGGTAGAGATTTGCTCCGAAAGATGCTTCATGACCAAATCGCGACAGCTAGCCCCCTCCAGGATATCCTGTCGGTAGCCGTAAACTCTTTTGCGTTGATAATCCATAACCTCGTCGTATTCGAGGAGGTTTTTACGGATTTCAAAGTTTCGTTCTTCGACTTTCTTTTGTGCGCCGGAGATTCGTTTGGAAACGTAGGGGCTTTCGATTGCTTCACCGTTACCCATACCCATTCGTTTGAATAAGTCACGGACCCATTCGCCAGCGAAGATTCGCATCAGATCGTCTTCGAGCGACAGATAAAATCGACTTGAGCCCGGGTCACCTTGGCGACCGCATCGTCCTCGAAGCTGGAGGTCGATACGTCGTGATTCGTGGCGTTCGGTACCAATAACGTAAAGGCCACCTTTCTCGCGGACCTTAACTCCTTGAACCTTCATCTGCTCCTGTTCATCGATTTGATTAACGAGCGATTCCCATTCCTCTTTGGGTACTTCAAGACGAGTTGGGTAACGATCTTGAAGTTGAGCCCAAGCCATTGTTTCAGGGTTACCACCCAGGATAATGTCGGTACCTCGACCAGCCATATTGGTCGCGATTGTGACTGCACCCATGCGTCCTGCTTGCGCGATGATTTCAGCTTCGCGTCGGTGTTGCTTCGCGTTAAGAACGGCGACCTTTACCCCACGTTGATCGAGGAGCTTGGCGAGCTTTTCGCTTTTTTCGATGGAGACGGTGCCGACCAAAATCGGTCGGCCTGAGTATTCGATTCGTTCGATATCGGATTTGGCGATCGTTTCGGAGCCCGACTTGTCAGATTTCTTAAGAACAACTTCGGTTTCTGATTCTGATTGAATGTTACCGATTAGGTAGCCACGTTTCTTGTCTTGAAAGAAGATCGTATCAAACTTGTTAACACGTTCGACTTCATCGGCGATTGCGTTAAACTTTTCTTGTTCGGTTAAGTAGATGGCGTCGGGGAACTCGATACGCTGAAGTCCGCGGTTGGAGGGGATCGCGACCACACCAAGCTTGTAGATTTTCGAGAATTCGCCCGCTTCCGTCATAGCGGTACCGGTCATTCCTGAAATCTTCTTATAGAGCTTGAAGAAGTTTTGGAGAGTGATGGTTGCCAGCGTTTGGGTTTCTTCCTTGATAGACACACCCTCTTTGGCTTCGACCGCTTGGTGAAGTCCATCACTCCATTGGCGACCCTCCATAAGTCGACCGGTGAATTCGTCAACGATGATGATTTGTCCATCCTTGACGACATAGTTCACGTCCCGTTTGTAGAGCTGGTGAGCTTTCAGAGCGTTATCGAGCAAGTGAGGCCATTCCATATTGCCGACCGTGTAGAAGCTTTCTACGCCAGCGAGCTTTTCGGCTGCGCGAATCCCCGCGTCAGTCAGGTTGACCGTATGATCTTTTTCGTTAACGACAAAGTGTTCTTCGCGAACGAGGGCTCGCGCGACAGCATCGGCCTCTTTGTATTTACCGAGATCCCGGGCAGCACTGCCGGAAATGATGAGGGGCGTTCTAGCTTCATCGATCAGAATATTGTCCACTTCGTCGATGACCGCGTAGTGCAAAGGCCCCTGGACCTGTTGTTGAGAAGCAGGGAAGCGTCCATCGCCACGGGCCGCCATCCTCATATTATCTCGAAGATAGTCGAAACCGAGTTCATTGTTGGTGGCGTAGGTAATGTCGGCTTGGTAGGCGCGTTGGCGTTCATCACCTGACATTCCGCTTTGGATGTTCGCGACGGTCAGCCCCAGTCCCATGTACAGAGGGGCCATCCATTCCATATCGCGGCGGGCTAGGTAGTCATTGACGGTAACAACGTGAACCCCTTTTCCTTCGAGAGCATTCAAATAGGTAGGTAGAGTCGCGACCAGCGTTTTACCTTCACCGGTTATCATTTCAGCGATATTACCGCCGTGCAGAACCATGCCCCCGATGAGCTGGACATCGTAGTGACGCATTTTCAAGAAGCGTCGTCCCCCTTCTCGGCAGACGGCGAACGCCTCGACCAGAATGTCATCCAAAGTCTCGCCAGCCGCGAGGCGCTTTTTGAAAATGTTGGTTTGGTCACGAAGCTGCTCATCACTGAGGGCCATCATCTTCGGCTCTAATTCGCCGATCTGTCGTGCGAGCTCCGCGCATCGCTTGATCTGCCGAGAGTTCGCCGAACCAAAAAACACGGTTAAGCCTCGGTCGATGCCGCCCAAAACTCCGTTGACAGCGTTCGATGTGCCTTCCCAAATTTTTTCGAGCAGTTGCATTTTTGTGACAGTTAAAGGAGGATTCTGGCGTTAAAGCGGTTGGAATCGGTACATTCTACGCATATTTACGAAACGTTCGCAGGGGAAGGTACCGATTCGTGCATTTCGAGTCAATTCAACCCAGTCCCCCGCCATCGTCAAAATCCGAGCAAATCGTCATGGCTGAGTCCAAAAATACCCCTCCCAAGCTACCTTGGTATTCAGAGGGGCTTTCCTTTGAGTGCACACAATGCGGGAATTGCTGTTCAGGGCCTGGAACCGGATTCGTGTGGGTCAACGACGAGGAAATTGCCCAAATTGCCAAGGCTATTGGCATGGAAAACGACTTAGAAGAGTTCGAGCGTAAGTTTACTCGCCGTGTGGGAACCCGAGTCAGTTTGGTCGAATACTCGGATGGAGATTGTATTTTTCTGCACCCGACACTTAGGAATTGTACGGTCTACCATGCCCGCCCGAGCCAATGCAGGACGTGGCCATTTTGGGCTTCCAACATTAAAAGTCCCAAGACTTGGCAGCAAACAGCTTCTAATTGTCCAGGTTGCAACCAAGGAACGCTTTACTCAATCGAGCAGATTGCAGAACGGATCGACCACGAGATGTAGCGTAGAGGTGCCGATTACTGGGATTTCAGCCCCTACAATCGGAACACCAAAAATCGCAGAGGGCGGTTTTTTGTCAGGTGGTGGGTAATCCATTTGTTTTCTGAATCTGACGCCAACTATCATGGGACTATGCGTTTGCAAGCTCTTTTCTTGAACGCTCGTTGCAGTCCTAGTTAGTGGTTGTTTAGCGCACCTCTGACAGATTTTTCATGGGCCATGAAATTTTGTCGGAGATGGGTCAACTGGCAGATTGATGCAGCGAGCTTTCGTGCCGAGGGGGTGGATCGAGAGGGCACGGATGTCCAGTGGTTCGCAGATCGCATTTTCGCTGCCGTCAACAATTCGATTCCAAATGGTTACCACCCTAAAGAAGTCCTTACCCGAAGCTGAAAAGTGCGACGTGGAGCTATCCATCGTCGTGCCCTGCTTTAACGAAGAACAGGGAATCGACCAGCTTCACCAAAGACTTTGTCATTTGCGAGATCACTTTATTGGCGGGGTGATTCGAGAGATTGTGTTGGTCGATGATGGAAGCAGCGATTCAACATGGGAGCGTTTTCAAACGCTGTTCGGTCATGACTCTTGGGTTAAGCTAGTTCGCCATTCCAGAAATCGTGGAATCACTGCCGCGATCCGTACTGGGATCGAAGCCGCGAGTAGTCCCTGGGTGGCGACCATCGATGCGGATTGCACCTATGACCCGCTTCAGTTGCAGCATTTGGCAAGCATGATCGATGATCGAGTCGCGATGATCACCGCATCACCTTATCATCCCCAGGGTGAAGTCATTGGTGTTCCTCAGTGGCGGTTAGCCTTATCCAAGCTGGCATCATTGAGTTATCGCTTACTACTGAAGCAGAAACTTCATACTTACACGAGCTGCTTCCGCATTTATCGAAAAGACATCTGGTCTGACTTACCAACATTACACGATGGATTCGTGGGAGTCGCTGAGATTGCTTGGCATGTCGATCGCATGGGGGGGCGGATCATCGAAGCTCCCGCCGTCTTGACGACTCGTAAGCTGGGGTTCTCGAAAATGAAGACATTGCCAGTGATTCGGCAGCATATGGCATTGATGGTCCGCATCGCCATGTCTCGATTGTTTGGTAAAGAAGACGGTCGCGATACATCACGAACAAAATATTGAGCCTTAGTTTTGATACACCTTTGTAAAAGATAATATCAGATAGAAGATAGAATCATGAGTAACACCTTAGAGAAAACCCAAGTGCTGCCGCTCCCATCGGACCAGGATATTTCTGGACGAACGTTGGGACAGGAAGAGATAGAAGCTGTAGCCAAAGCAATCTTGTCCGGAACGCTGACTTCAACAAAGGGAGAATTCACTAAAGAATTTGAGCAACAATTCGCCAAGGTATGCGAAGTTGGCCATGCTACGGCCTGTTCATCAGGATCGGCTGCGTTGCACACGGCTGTTGCAGCTATAAATCCAGAGCCGGGTGAAGAAATCATAACGACATCTATCACCGATATGGGAGCCATCTCAGCGATCCTTTACCAAGGTGCGGTACCTCGCTTTGCTGATGTCGACCCTCGGACTTACAACGTTACTGCCGAGAGCATTTCAGCTTGTATCAGCAGCCGAACCCGAGCCATCATGGTGACTCACCTGTTCGGAAATCCCTGTGACATGGGGCCGATCATGGAACTCAGTCGTCGTCATGGCATTCCGGTCATCGAGGATTGTGCGCAATCGTTTATGGCCGAGTATAGGGGGCAGCCAGTCGGTTCCATCGGTGATATGGGTTGTTTTTCTTTACAGCAGGGGAAACACATCACAACGGGTGAGGGAGGTGTTGTGACCTCCAACAACGCCGAGTTAGCGCGAAGATGTTTTTTGTTCGTGAACAAAGGCTGGGGGTACGGCGATGCGAAGCCTGATCATTATTTTTTGGCTCCCAATTATCGGATGAATGAATTGACTGGGGCTGTCGCACTAGCCCAGCTTGAGAAATTGGACTTTAGTGTTCATTCGCGAATTCGAAGAGCCGATGAACTTTCGAACATGCTGGAGGGGATTCCAGGGATTCAAGTGCCGAAAGCGAAACCGGGCTCCAAGCATACTTACTGGAAATACTCTATCGATGTCGATCCGGATATCATCCCTGGTGGTACGGTCGGATTAGGTCAAAAGCTCAAGGCAGCGGGCGTATTCTGTGCACCGCGCTATATCCAGAAGCCTGCCTTTCAGTGTGAGGTTATCCGAGATCAGCGAACGTTCGGTAATTCTCGATTCCCATTTAATCTCGCCGACAAGGAAGCTCTAGATTATTCCCCAGAGCGTTTCCCTGGAACATTTGAGGCATTATCGAGAGTGCTCGTATTGCCATGGAGCGAAAACTATCAGTCCCACCATGTGGAATACATTGCTGACACCATTCGCAACGCAGTTAAGGCTTCCGTTTAATCATGAACGATTCTCCCATTCGGTTCGCGTTAATTGGCAGCGGAGGCATTGCCCAAACGCACATTCAGGCATTTTCCAAGAATAGTTTGGCGAAACTGGTTGCTGTCGTCGATGTGCGGAGAGAATCTGCCGAGGCCGCAGGGGCTTCGGTGCAATGTCGCGCTTTTGGATCGATTGAGGAGTTGCTTCAGTCGGATTGCGAATTCGATGCCGCCATCGTGTGCACTCCTCCTAACACGCATGCGGTTCTTTGTGGAAAGCTCGCGGATGCAGGGATCCACGTGCTTTGCGAAAAGCCCATCGCACTCGATCTCAGCGAAGCCACAAAGATGATTGAGCACGCCGACCGCAACAAGACCGTGCTCACCATGGCGTCCAAGTTTCGGTACACCAGCGACATGATTTATGCCAAACAGTTGGTGACCTCAGGTGTGTTGGGAGACGTGTTGCTGTTCGAAAACACCTTTGCCGGTCATGTCGACATGAGCAAACGATGGAATAGCAATCGAAGTATAAGCGGAGGAGGGGTGCTCATTGACAACGGAGCTCATTCCGTCGATATCGTTCGGTATCTTCTCGGTCCATTATCCTCGATCCAAGTGATTGAGGGAAAACGGTATCAATCCATTCCGGTGGAGGATACCGTTCGCATTCATGCCAAGACCGAGTGCGGTGCATTGGCTGCGATGGATTTGTCTTGGAGTATTAACAAACAGACACCGTGGTACGTCAGCATTTATGGCTCCCAGGGGACGGTTCTGGTGGGTTGGAAGGAATCAAAGTACAAACGATCTATCGATAGCGATTGGACGGTTTTCGGTTGGGTTACGACAAGGTTCAAGCGTTTACTTCCCAACTGAATAACTTTTGCAACGCCTTGCGTGGGATCGAGCCATTGCTAATCACTTCGCAAGATGCGTTGGCATCCGCTGACGCCATCGATAAAGCATACGAATCGATGAGGACCGATGGATGGGTGGCTGTTGATCATTATCCGCACATCGCAGGTCGAATAGCGTCATGAGTGCTCGGATTCATCCCACTGCGATGATCGAAGACGGATGTCGAATCGGAGATAAAACATCGGTCTGGGATCATGTCCATGTAAGACACGATACGACCATTGGCGAGGAGTGTATCGTTGGTGGACGAACTGTCATTGCCTACGGCGTGTCGATTGGCGATCGATGCAAAATCAATTCGAATGTCTATATTTGTACCGCAGTAACGATTGAAGATGGGGTTATGGTCTCCGCCGGGGTCATCTTTACGAACGATCGATTTCCTAGGGGCTGCAAGTCCTGATTTATCGACGTTGCGATCGAGTGATCCGGATGAATCAACTGAGAGCACGTTGGTTCGATGTGGCGCGACCCTCGGTGCAGGGGTCATTGTCGGCAGCGGCTTAACGATCGGGCGTTGGGCTATGATTGGAATGGGTTCCATTGTGACCAAGTCGATTCCCGATTTTCATCTTGCGATTGGAACACCGTGTCGGAGCGTTGGCGCCGTTTGTCGTTGTGGCCAGTTGTTAGCCATGTTCTCAGAATCCCAAAGTCATTCCGAAGATTACACTTGTCGTGTATGCCAACGCCAATATCAGCGATGCGGACTGGATATCACTGAGCGAGATGGCGGATGTTAGCCAGCATCTCTCTGGACCTGGATAACAAGTGGTCTTACATGAAGACACACGGAGACCCGGGCTGGGAATCGTTCCCCTCTTATTTGCCGGTTCTCGTTCCGAGGGTGTTGGATCTTTTGGATGAATGCGGCCTCAAGATTACCTTTTTTATTGTCGGGCAAGATGCCGTTCTGGAAGGCAATCATGACGTCCTAAAGCAGATTTCGTCCCGAGGCCATGAAGTCGGAAATCACTCGTTTCATCACGAACCCTGGTTACATCTCTATAGCCCTGAGCAAGTGATTGAAGAATTTGAAAAAAGTGAACGTGCTATTGAGCAAGCCACAGGCGTTTTGCCGAAAGGATTCCGAGGCCCTGGCTTTAGCTACTCGCCAACGGTTCTGAGCGTGTTAAGAGATCGTGGTTACGTTTATGATTGTTCGACCTTTCCTACGTTTCTCGGGCCAGTCGCCAGAATGTATTACTTTTTGCACAGTGGTTTGGGGCGATCCGAAAGAGATAAACGTAAGCAGTTATTCGGCGAATGGAACGCTGGGTTTCAAAGGCTTCGGCCGTACTGGTGGCGAATGAATGGACCAAAGTGTATTCCGACACGCGACCCTGGTTTGGGTGCGATTCTGGAGATCCCGGTCACCACGATGCCATGGTTTAAAGTCCCGATACATCTAAGCTACGTGATGTATCTAGCCACATATTCAAAGACAATCGCAAAGAGCTATTTCTACAACGCTATGCGATTTTGTTGGCTCAATCGTGTGCAACCATCATTGCTGCTCCATCCCCTCGATTTTCTTGGCAATGATGACGAAACTGAATTGTCCTTTTTTCCGGAATGAATCTCGGCTCCAATATCAAGCTTGATGTAGCTAGAGATGTTTTGGGTTGGATGAGCCGACAGTTCGAATGCGTCACTATGCTGGAGCATGCAGAATCGATTTGTTGATCTGCATAACGCGAGTCTCGACGGGAGATTTTCCTTTACCGATCGGTTCCGCGTTGTGGATGGCAATAGCGGTCTGCTCAATCGCGCTTGAAACGAGAGCTGGCCAATCCGTAGCACCACGCGCCAAGCAATGCAGTGATCGCTGAAGAAAGAACACAGCCTGCACCATTAGTGTGTGGTGTTGGGAATCGTTCGATCACTAGTCGGAGATTCTTGTCAGCGGTCCCGAGGACATGATGTGATTTTCCGTCCACCTCTCCTAGCTTTGCAAGGACGTAGACAGCACCCATATCAAGAATCGCTTGGATCGCTTGGGCCACCGATTCTTCGTTGATCAGTTCAATGCCAGTCAGTCTTTGTAACTCGAATCGATTGGGGGTTACCAGCGTCGCCCGCTTTAGCAGATTCTTGTAGGCTTGGACGGCATCGTCATCGATAAGCGAGTCGCCCGTCTTACTGACCATGACCGGATCAACAATGAGAGGCATTTCTAGAGTTTCTGCCATTGAGCTACGGCATTGATGATAGCCGCATTTCCCAATGCTCCCGTCTTTACAATGATGGGGGAGATGTCATCCATTACGCAGCGAATTTGAGCCATTACAAATTCGGGGCTCATGAATTGGATCTGCTGTACGCCTTGGGTGTTTTGCACGGTAAGAAGCGTTATGGCCGTCGCGCCATACACACCGAATTGCTGAAAGGTCTTGAGGTCCGCTTGGATACCAGCTCCACCACTGCAGTCCGACCCACCGATTGTGAGGGCAATGGATTGGGGCGCAAAAACGATTTCTTCTGCCATGTGGCTGCCTGCGTCGTGGAGGTTAGGTTTAGACAATGGGGATCGCGAGCGCGGAATCGCTGACGAATGCGATCACTAGCTTAGTTGCCTAGAACGCTTTATTCGATGCCAAATTTCAGCCTAGCTGCAAACTCCGGTTAGCCGCCAGGCTGTGACTGATTACGCAAGGACACGGAGTACAACAGAACGATTGAGCCACACGCAATCAGCGACCACGGAAACCACTCTGAAGGCTTAAAGACGCGGCTACCGGCTGGCGAGGATGCGGCAGAAAAAGTCCGCCACCCGAGTTGTTGACGGTTCGTCCATGACCCCTGCTACAAACACCGCGCTGTCCAGAACGAGGCACTCCACTCCGACAATGACCAAATAGATTCCAACGGCTGCGAAGAACGCCCGCATCATGGTTGAAGGTCGAATCATATTCGAATTACCCTGCTAGTCGGAAAGTCAATCATGCGAATTACATCCGAGCCACTCTCTAGTTTGAAGTGGCTACACTCCCTTGGTGCCCGGAAAAAGGCCGGGCTACCCATTGCGCCATCGGCTTGGGGGGTGGTTTGAAATGAATTAACTCATCCAGGATCGGGTAAAGCGACTTGGGATGATTATGCTAACTATTACTGGTGGCTGCCGAGGTTATGCGGTCTTTAAGATGGCTCAAAAAGTCGGGAGCCGATTCGAACCATGGTTGATCCCTGCTCGATAGCAATTTCGAAGTCGTCACTCATACCCATCGAGAGTTCCGGCAGCTCCATTCCAAATTCCGATTCCCAAGCGTCACGCGTTATCCGGATCAACTCAAACTCTCTTCGAATCTGGTCCTGTGAAGCATTGAGGGTCGACATTCCCATCAAGCCAACAATTCGGACCGGAGTGTCAGGTGGATACTCTGCCGCGGATCGCATCAGCTCGCGTCCCTCGGCCAGAGAAATACCTGTTTTCGACGAATCGCTGGTTGCATTGATTTCGACCAAAAGATCGATCGGGAAGTTAGTTTGCGATTTCCTATCCGTTTCAGATTTTGAACTCATTTCCAAAGCGTCCGACACGATCTGCTTCAGAAGACGAACCGAATCCACGGAATGCAGAACCTGAGCCGACTCCAGCGTTCTCCGGACTTTATTGCGTTGTAAGTGTCCAATTAAATGCCAGCGGACAGGTAGATCGCCCAATGCTGCAGCTTTAGACCAAAGAAGTTGCGGTCGGCTTTCGGCCAAATCGAGGCAACCCGACATCGCCAATTCCCGCGTCGCAGCCTCATCAACGTACTTGGTGACGCCAATCAGCTTTACCGATCCTGGGGTTCTGCCGGCCCGCGATTCTGACTCCGCGATACGATCCCTAAGGAATGCCAAATTTTTTTTGATTTGCGGCAGACTGGTTTCCATGGAATCCTAAATAAATCCGAAGAATGGGATTGATGGGCGTTTGCAACTCTATTGCAAAATTGGAATGCCTAGCTACCATTTGGAGGCTATGGCAGATCTGAGACATATTAAATGGTAGCAGGCAAGGATCGTGTAATGAACCGCATGAATGGAATGAATCGCTGGAAAGATAGTGTGGGCATTGCCGCATCAGTGCTTTGTGCAATTCATTGCGCCGCGACACCTGTTTTGCTGGCTGTTTTGCCTAATTTGAGCCTAACGGGATGGATGGCCAGTCCATGGTTCCATCAAGCGGCCGCTTTCGTGTGCGTCGCGCTGGTGGCAACGTCGATTTGGCCCGCTTACAAAAAGCATAAAGATGGCCGAGTGTTGGGTTTTTCTTCGGCTGGCTTGGCGTTGATTTTTGGCTCGGCCTTTATATTCCCTGCTGATTGCTGCAGTTCTGGAACCTGTGGAGGACATGCCGTGGCGAGTGCTTCGGCGGAATCGGACGGTTGCGGAGACGATTGTGCATTCTGCGGCGGCTCGTGAGTCCAAGGAGATCGCTCAATCTGGAACGGATGTCGCAAAGGAGCCTTCCGATGGGCCTGAGACGTTTGTTGCCGGAGTCAGTTTCGCCGGGTTTTGGAACGGTTTGCTGCATTGGATTACCCCCATCGGCGGTGGGCTCCTGGTCATCGCACATTATCTTAATATGCGACGGACATTCGGACGCTGTTCCGGAAGATGCGGTTGCACGGTCTCCGGACCAGTGGAGAACTCGATCCAGGTGGAAAGCCTGACGCAGGCCGCTTGATCAGTTACCCTGTCGCCCATGGAATCGCTTTTTGGATCCTCTACTGCGGGGACTGTTGAGCATATTTGGTTCGGTCAACGTACCGTCATTTGTGATGCAGATTCGTTTCGAAAACGGAGTCTTCGAGAGAATTATCTCCATTCGGCGGTTATGTTTGTGATACGTCGGAGGAAACCGACTAAAATATGAGGCAGTGCGGGCACGCCGCTGAGCACTGCCGAGCGTTTGACACTCCCCATCCGATATCTACAATTGATTGCAAAGCGACATTCGCTCGCCACCTCCCACCTATTGGAATCTGATTATGTTCGGACTTGGAACACAAGACTTCGTGATATTTGCATTCGGCCTAGGGTATCAAGAGTTTTTGATCTTTTTGGTGGTTGCCATGCTGCTTTTTGGTAGTGCGAAGCTACCTACATTGATGCGAAATTTGGGACGAAGCGCGACAGAGTTCAAAAAAGGTTTGCGCGAAGAGGATTCCGACGTCGATTCCGACGCTCCTGCGACCAAGTCTTCGTAGATAACAACCTTGTTCCCGAGCTTGAATACCTAGGGTTGTTCTCATATGGAATTACCAATTGCATTTATTGGTGGTGTTGGTACTTCGGAGATGGTTCTCGTTGGCATCGTGGCATTGATGCTATTTGGTTCGCGACTGCCAGAGGTGGCGAGAAAAATGGGTGGAACCTATCGAGGGCTCAAGCGAAGCGTTGATGAGTTCAAGCGAGAGTTTGAAGCAGTGGAACACTATGAGCCATCCAAACCCAAAACGTTCCAAAAAGAGGAGAACGAGCGCGACGACGACTCCACGAATGCTCCTAAATTTACTCCCCCCACGTGATTTTTGAGTCACGACAATCTAGTCTCGGATGAGTCATATTCTAGGAGCTACCGGCAATGAATCGCTGCTGGTATTCTTTGCCGCCCCAGGAGTTTTCTCGCGAGTTGGGCATGGTCAGTGCGGACGTTCTGACCGAATCGTCTGATCGGTTGAACTTCTTTAAAGATTAGGCTGCTCTGGTTGTGGGCTCTTGAGCTAACCCATCTTTCGCCCAGGAATTGCTCTAGAGGGGCGGAATAGATTACGTCGAGTGTCGGAGATGAAATCTTGATCTGCTCTTCTTGAGCAAAGTAAGTCATGGAATAGCCAGCTAAGCAAAACCTGCGTCCAAAGTACATCCCATCCGCGATAAGAATCGTCTCCAGGACTGGATCCTCTGCATTCGAATGCTGCGATAAGACGAGCGAGCGGAACTGTTGTCGGAGTCTTTCAGCAGGGGTTTTCAAGACAATGACAGCTTTCTGGTGAGTTGAATTTTAAGGCAAGGGGTGTATCGGCTCTGTGCATTAACCGGTTTACCTATTTTTCGGTACAAGCGTTCGTTTTTCTCCAATCTGATTTTTCGCTCATCTTCTGCATTCCAGGGTCGATGGGATATGTTACGCAAGGTTTGCGGTCGAGGGGTCGCCCATCCTCATTCGGCCAAATGCGTAGGAAAGTGACGAATACTCCATCCACGAAGGCAAACGAGTGAATCTATACGAATCCCCTGTGGCAACTTGGACCAGCCTACGTCCTGGTTATGACGGATATCGATTTGTTCATTCCTGGTTTCCGGAATCGTTTCAGCCTTGGGCTGCACTAACGATCATTCATGGGTTTGGTGATCACGGAGGTAGATTCGCTGGATTGGGAAACTCGCTAGCTTCCATGGGGATCGCTCTTCTAGCGATCGATCTAATTGGTCATGGACGCAGCTCGGGAAGACGAGGGCACATCAATTCCTATGACCAGCTGCTCGACGAAGTCAGTGCAGGGTTAGAGCTTACTCGGGCGGAATGGGGGCGAATTCCGCAGTTCCTTTTCGGCCAAAGCATGGGTGGGAATCTTGTACTGAATCTCGCGTTGAGACGCCCTGACGAGTGCAGCGGCCTGGCGGGGATCGTCGCGGCTTCGCCCATGTTGCGGCCTGCCAAGATGCCAAGTGAAAAGTTTATGTCAGTCGGGCGATGGTTGGCTCATCGATTTCCGAGCGTCAGAATCAACGCGCCCGTCCGAACCCGAGATTTGAGTCAAGATAGACGGGGCTCAAGATGCATACTATCGAGACAAACATGTGCACAATAGGATGTCCCTCAAAATGGCCGTAAGCTTGATTGATTCCGGCGATTGGGCCGTGAAAAACGCTGCCTTGCTTCGAACCCCCACGGTTCTAATGCAGGGTACGGAAGATAAGCTCGTCTCCTCAGAGGCAAGCGAAGAGTTCGTCAGTAATTCCTGTGGCATGGCATCCCTGCAGTTTTGGACAGGTTGTCGGCATGATTTGCATGATGATTTGCGTCGAGAAGTTTACTTTCGCGAGCTTTCGAAATGGATGAAGCAGCGTTGTTTGACCACATTCAAGCTCTTGCTGCAACGAGAAAGTGGTCATACCGTCGCATCAGCCGCGTGATCAGCTCGATTTGAGTCGTTCCAATCTAGCCAGTGAACTATACTTTTATCCAAAAGGGTAACCGGCTCAGTGTTGGGCTCTAGGGCGAATTCGGGAAAGAGGGCAACCATGAGCAACGGATCAGCAACATTAGAAAAACGAAGCAACCTCGTCGTCAACGTTCTGTCTGTCGCAATTCCTCTCGTCGTAGCGCTGTTGCTAGGAATTCAGACTAAGCTTGATTTGGGAAATTGGACCAAGTCGATTCCTCACGTCATCGGTGGGATCAATACTCTGACATCGTTGTTTTTGATCGTGGGTTTCGTCGCCCAACGACTCGGTAAGATTGGTCTCCATAGAATCATGATGTCTAGCTCCATTGCATTGGGAGCGATTTTTTTAGTCTGCTATGTTACCTATCATCTATCCAACCCTTCGACGCCGTTCGGAGGGCAAGGGGTTATTCGCTATGTCTATTACTTTGTTCTGATTTCCCATATCGCCCTTTCACTTGTTGTGTTGCCTCTAGTGCTTAGAGCTTTTTTCTTTGCGGTGACTAACCAGATTCAAAAGCACAAGCGAGTCGCGAAGTGGGCGTTTCCCATCTGGCTCTACGTTTCGGTAACAGGCGTGGCTGTTTACCTAATGATCTCTCCGATTACGCGGCATGATTATTGATTGAGGCAATAGCACTGCCGCTTCATGGAGTCGATGTCATACAGCCAGGGCTGTGCGTCCTTTAGTTGGCCAAGCACGCTAGAGTGGTAAGGGGCCTAAATGATCAATCGCTATCCCATTTTGCGGTGCGCTGTGATTAGGCAAACTTTCCATCGAAGTTTACTTCTATTGGACTGAAGTCGACAACGCATTGGGCTCTATGCATCCGAGAATCGAACTCGGCATGCTGAGTTCTCAGTGGATTGACAAGTTCCGCTCAACCATCGATTCGGATAGGTTCACAACCGATAAATCGACTATTGCTTTTGCTGTTTGCCCTGTGCTTTTTGGAATAGTTCGAATCGTTCGCGAAGAGATTCAGGAGGACGTACGCGATTAGCCGATTCACGATAGCCCGACAGTCCATCGCTCGTAACATTCATGCCGCTCGCAGCTCGATTCGTTTGTTGCAGACCAAGTGAACGTAAAGCTGCATCCAGTTCTTTACGTTTGTTTGGATCATTGGCCGCTTGCTCTTTGGCGGTTCTCCATCTCTCGTAGAAATTGTTCAAGTCTTCCTTGCTCCATTTGAGTCGCTTTAGAAGCTCAGGGTCTGGACGGTCTTTTTGTTCCTTTAAGTAATCGAGAGCTAAATCGGTCTGCTTGTCGGCGTAGTCCGTTGGCATAAGCTCGCGTTCCGGCTGTGAATTGTCGGACGATTTGTCACCCAATCCTCCTTGGCCCGTCGAGGAACCTTGCGTGCTGGCTGTTCCTTTGCCGCTCGATTTATTGTTTCCGTCTGATTTTGGATCGTTGCCTGACTTTTGATCATTGCCTGACTTTTGATCGCTGCCGGACTTTTGATCGCTGCCGGACTTTTGATCGCTGCCGGACTTTTGATCGTTGCCGGACTTCTGATCGTTGCCAGACTTCTGATCGCTGCCTGACTTCTGATCGCTGCCTGACTTTTGATCGTTGCCAGACTTCTGATCGTTGCCAGACTTCTGATCGTTGCCAGACTTCTGATCGTTGCCAGACTTCTGATCGTTGCCAGACTTCTGATCGTTGCCAGACTTCTGATCGTTGCCAGACTTCTGATCGTTGCCAGACTTTTGATCGCTGCCGGACTTATGATCATTGCCTGACTTCTGATCGTTGCCGGACTTTTGATCGTTGCCAGACTTTGATCGCTGCCGGACTTTTGATCGCTGCCGGACTTTTGATCGCTGCCGGACTTTTGATCGCTGCCGGACTTTTGATCGCTGCCGGACTTTTGATCGCTGCCGGACTTTTGATCGCTGCCGGACTTTTGATCGCTGCCTGACTTTTGATCGTTGCCGGACTTCTGATCGCTGCCAGACTTTTGATCGTTGCCAGACTTCTGATCATTGCCAGACTTCTGATCGCTGCCTGACTTCTGATCGTTGCCTGACTTTTGATCGCTGCCGGACTTTTGATCGCTGCCGGACTTTTGATCGCTGCCTGACTTTTGATCGCTGCCGGACTTTTGATCGCTGCCGGACTTCTGATCGTTGCCTGACTTTTGATCGCTGCCGGACTTTTGATCATTGCCGGACTTTTGATCGTTGCCGGACTTCTGATCGTTGCCGGACTTCTGATCGTTGCCTGACTTCTGATCGTTGCCTGACTTTTGATCGTTGCCTGACTTCTGATCATTGCCTGACTTTTGATCGCTGCCTGACTTTTGATCATTGCCGGACTTCTGATCGTTGCCTGACTTCTGATCGTTGCCTGACTTTTGATCGTTGCCGGACTTTTGATCGTTGCCGGACTTCTGATCATTGCCGGACTTCTGATCATTGCCAGACTTTTGATCGTTGCCAGACTTTTGATCGCTACCTGACTGTTGCTCGCTGCCTGACTGTTGATCTTGATCTGATTGTGAGTTTGATTTTGATTGTCCGTCGGACGGGTTTACCGATCCATCCCGTCTTCCAGTTGGATTACCTTCGCTTTCGGAATCGGATGATTTTTGTTTGGGACTGGTTTGGTTGTCGCGGGAAGATGGGTCGTTATTTTCTGACGTGTCACCGTTCTGCTTGCCATTGGATCCGGACTTTGAGTTTTTGTTGGCGGATTGGTTACGAGACGGACTGTTATCTCCTGAGGATTCGTTTTCAGAATTCTGTTCCGAATCACTGTTAGGTGATTTCTTTTCGTTTCGAAACTTATTGATTTCTTCGAAAGCCTGTCCATCGTGCAACGGCTCTTTGTCATTCGAGTTA